>CM050164.1:377041185-377370339 GCA_027410445.1 Discoglossus pictus
GTACACAGGGTGAGAGGCTTGCAATGAGCGCCAAAGGCGCTCACTGTGAGCCACACACTCATCGGGGGGCTCGCAAGCCGCAACATTCCTGCTTTGCAATGAACGCCAAAGGTGCTCAGAGGGCCCATAGCCTCACATTGTGTGGCAAACAGCATTGCCGGGCTTTACTCCCGTCATGTTTGACAGGCAATTTCTTAGTATTTTATATTCAGTACAATGAGATTTTACATTCAGTATCCCAACCAATATAATCCTTGATTCCATATGCAAGAAAATGTGCTTTTGAAGTGATTTTCCATTGCACAATATTCAAAACATTTGCACTATTACATCTAAAAAGAAAATAATGTTTAAATAGCCATCTTTTGCTTTATGTAGATGCATCGCTTTATGACAATGTTATCCTATGTTCCATTTATTTTACCACCAAACATAGTGGCCCAAATACTATAACTTCTCATCACATAAAAAAATTGGCAAATTACTTTTTATGAGGTTATACATATACTATATCTGATGGAAATAACATAATTATTAAATGAAATCTGTATCGGTTTTGTTAAACTTATTTTGCAGAAGTGGGGATATAATAAATTTTTTAATTAATAGTTTTCTAGCATTTAATAGTAATCTTGAACTATATCCATATTTCTCCAACTTTCTGCATGCTAATTATACTTTTCTGTTGTACAATTCCTTTTGAGTCTACTTAATTAACATTTAGGGATACTACATATGATGAATGACAAGCCTTCTGATGAAAAATGGTGTTACCTGCATGAGGCTTGATAAAGATGTTTACTATTTTTACTCACGGACTGAGCCATGTGCCATAGCTTTCTGATTCCTAAGTGATTTAAGTAGTTGCTACTGGGAAATTGGAGGCTCCCCCTTGTGTGCATGTGCACTGGATTTGGCTGGATACCAGCCGATCTTAATCCGATTGAGCTCTCAAGGTGAGCAAGAGTCAGTTTACACACAGAAATGAGACAGTGGAGCTTGATATCGGATCTTGGATGGTACACATTTTCTGTTAATTTCCTCCTATGTCCTTGAACTCAACTCACATGGACATACAGTGGATATAAAAAGTCTACACACCCCTATTAAAATGTCAGGTTTCTGTGCTGTAAAAAAATTAGACAAAGATAAATCATTTCAGAACTTTTCCCACCACAAAAAGAAAAATAATGTGGTTGCATAAGTCTGCACACCCTCTTATAACTGGGGATGTAGCGGTGTTCAGAATTAAGCAATCACATTCCAAATCGTGTTAAATAGGAGTCAGCATACACCTGCCATCATTTAAAGTGCCTCTGATTAACCCCAAATAAAGTTCAGCTGCTCTAGTTGGTCTTTCCTGAAATTTTCTTAGTTGCATCCCACAGCAAAAGCCATGGTCCACAGAGAGCTTCCAAAGCATCAGAGGTATCTCATTGTTAAAAGGTATCAGTCAGGAGAAGGGTACAAAAGAATTTCCAAGGCATTAGATATACCATGGAACACAGTGAAGACAGTCATCATCAAGTGGAGAAAATATGGCACAACAGTGACATTACCAAGAACTGGAGCTCCCTCCAAAATTGATGAAAAGACGAGAAGAAAACTGGTCTGGGAGGCTACCAAGAGGCCTACAGCAACATTAAAGGAGCTGCAGGAATATCTGGCAAGTACTGGATGTGTGGTACATTCTTCATATGTCTGGGCTATGGGGTAGAGTGGCAAGATGAAAGCCTTTTCTTACAAAGAAAAACATCCAAGCCAGGCTACATTTTGCAAAAACACATCTGAAGTCTCCCAAAAACATGTGGGAAAAGGTGTTATGGTCTGATGAAACCAAGGTTGAACTTTTTGGCCATAATGCCAAAAGATATGTTTGGCGCAAAAACAACACTGCACATCACCAAAAGAACACCAAACCCACAGTGAAGCATGGTGGTGGCAGCATCATGCTTTGGAGCTGTTTTTCTTCAGCTAGAACTGGGGCCTTAGTTAAGATGGAGGGAATTATGAACAGTTCCAAATACCAGTCAATATTGGCACAAAACCTTCAGGCTTCTGCTAGAAAGCTGAACATACAGAGGAACTTCATTTTTCAGCATGACAACGACCCAAAGCATACATCCAAAACAACAAAGGAATGGCTTCACCAGAAGAAGATTCAAGTTTCGGAATGGCCCAGCCAGAGCCCAGACCTGAATCCGATTGAAAATCTGTGGGGTGATCTGAAGAGTGCTGTGCACAGGAGATGCCCTCGCAATCTGACAGATTTGGAGTGTTTTTGCAAAGAAGAGTGGGCAAATCTTGCCAAGTCCAGATGTGCCATGCTGATAGACTCATACCCAAAAAGACTGAGTGCTGTAATAAAATCAAAAGGTGCTTCAACAAAGTATTAGTTTGAGGGTGTGCCTACTTATGCAACCATATTATTTTATTTTTATATTTGTTCTTCCCTCTACCTAAAAGATTTCAGTTTGTTTTTCTATTGAGTTGTACAGTTTATAGGTCACATTAAAAGGTGGAAAAAGTTTTGAAATGATTTATCTTTGTGTGTAGACTTTTTATATCCACTGTATCTTATTCTGTATAAGTGACAACAACCGATTCACTGCTACAACAATATTTAGATATAAGAAATCTTTTAAGAGAGACATATATTATATGCAGTTGCAAAATATATTTTTTTAAACTTGTGGATTTAGTTGATCGGCACTATTGAGACCAGAACACAGCTTAACATATGAGGCCAATTGTTTTGTAACATGCTGAACACAGACAAGTGAATAGATCAGTGTGAAATCTATGCTGAATTGAAGTCCACTTATACACGGAAATAAATACCATTGTGGTAAGTTCAATTCTGCAGTCTCAGTCCATTTGCATATATGGAACAAAGATAAAACACTTATTCTGAAACAGTTGTGAACTTTAGAATAGTCATTTTGAAGGATTCTTTTGCTAAATTGGAAATATTTAGCAGCATGGACTTTGGATATGGATAGGACATTGCAAGCTAAAAATGGCAGCAAAATTCCAAGAGTATTGGTAATATATATTAAAAAAAATATATCAAATTTTCTATGATGGAGGAGGACTTTATCAAAAATTGGAATACTATATTAATGGATTGTTCTATGAGGTTAATGAGTCTGTTGGTTAATTATGAACGGGAACAAAAGACATTGGTAAGGAGGAGATAAGAGTATGCTGGTTCATTTGCAAGATCTGAGTTTGGCCCCTGAATTTAAACATTTTGATAAAATTTAAAAAAATATATAGTTTTTGTAGATAAGGATTTAGAGATATGCAACATGATACAAGGTTAGCAGGAACAAGAATGATTATGAGAGGTATTAAGTATTTATATGGAGAAAGGAGTGCAACTATAAGGTTAAGACTAAATCTATCCCAAACTTCATATTAAAAAACAAAGGAGAGAAAAAAAAGAAAAAAGTGAAGTTGCCTAGATCAGAGAATGATTATTCTGAATGGTCTGCCATGAATAATACCCCTTCACCTTCTCCTTGCTTTTAAACAGAATAAATATCAGCATGTTTTAAGCAAGAGGGTGTCAGAGGCAAAATCTCTAGCTAGAAATAAAACCAAGATAAGGAAGAGGAAAAACAAAAATGGTGGCCCATGTTCAGAAGTATCAATATAAAAAAAAAAAAAAAAGAAGACTTAGTAGAAGAAGGGAGAGAGGAGAGGACATTACCGATATACCGCAAAGAAACAGAACAAACAGTGATTAATTGTTAACTTCCGCAAAAATCAGGTTTTTGGCATTGGGTTTATCATTTGTACCTTCAGCTCACTTAAAATTTTAGATGCTTTTGGGTGTAAGTAAATGGGTGAGAAAACTTAGTTTAAAAAAATAAAACATTTCTCCAAATCTGTAGGTAGTGTACAAGTTAACTTTCAGATGGAGATTGTAAACAAAAATGACCATATCAGTGGTGAATAATTACATTTTAGATGTCAAAGATTTATGTAGGTTACAAGATCTAAAGGATTTGCAAGGGGAGAGGGATATGAACATGAACCCTTTTGGTCTTTGTGAATAGTAAATGTTATATTTACTAAAATTAAATCAGATTGTTACTCTACATAAACTAGAGGTCAGTTTATTAATGCCTTCCAATGATTAAACAGGATTTGGTAGATTTGCTTAATTAAAAAAGGCATATTTAAGTTTGCTGGATTATGAATACATCTGAGAATCAATAGTGTATGAAAACATTTTTTACATGAGAAAAAAACAAAAACAAAAAAAAAACAACTTACCTTAAAGTTAGCAAATTTGTAATTCCTGACAGTTGAAAACTCCCCCCTCCAAACCCACCTTCGTAATTCGTTTTGGCTAATCAGGAGGAAGCAAAGGCTGAAACATTTGTATCAAACTCTGGGGTTCCTGGCTGTGCTGCAAAGCATCCTGAGATATGTAGTGTTAGAAGGCGCTATGTATTTTCATATAAGAGTCTCTCTGTGTAGCACATTCACACTTTACCACCCCTGCAGACTGTCCATTCCCTGCATCAACAACTGCAGTGTTTTTTTCTCTCACTCATTCTCTCCGGTGATAGCTACAACACACACACACACCGCAGCAGCTCTGTCTTTGCTGATCTCTGTTGAGGGGCAGGGTCAGTAGCAGAAAGCAGGCAGGCGGGTCACATCCCAGCACCAACTTTAGGGCTGACATCAGTGCTCTCCTATTGGCTTAGGAAGCAGGTGAATAATGGGTTAAAATTGGTCCCCAAATGCTCATTGCCGATTTGGGGGTGCATGTGTAAACCGCCCTGGAGGGTGTCCATATAATCATTAGAGGGAGTTTGAGGAAAAAAAAATAAAACTTTTTATGAAATGTGCTGCATATAGCAAGTATGCTTTTTGCATAAAGAGCATAGAAATGTATTAATCCAGGAAACTTAGATATGCCTTTAAGTTAACTTTTGATAGATCTATAAGCAATTTGTGTAAAGTGAAGAGAAGCTAATCTTGGTGAGTAAAAAGGAAGATGCGATTGTTAGGAGATAGTGTTGTGGCGATTACCAGAACTCAGTAGGATACTGAATCTATGCACCAATTACAAGATGATGATACTTAAAGGAATGTGTGTAGTTATCGCACTGCCATTTATGCTAAGATTTTACTAAATTTCTTGGATGAAGGTAGAGAGGAATTTTGACTGCAAGATTCTTATGTTAACTATCACATTGTTCCCATTATTTACCCAAATTCGTAAATTTGATCTCAAAAATATAGATCTAGACAATTTAGTTATCAATAGTCATCACAAAGTTTTAGCTATTGTCTCCTTATTGGAACCCCTATCTGAATGGTTGGATCATTTTGCAACCTATAGTTGAAAGGATTGGACAGTTAGGTTAGAGATACATAACATGTTTTACAGTTGGTTAGTAAACCAAGGTAAAAGCAACCTTTGCATTACAGCATAGATCACGTTTGTATGCGGATTTTGGCATTCAAACTTCAAAACTACCAAAGGGACCAGTATTGTCAGATATAGTAATGGCTTTAAATGGTTTATATTGCAGTGTAATTTTTACGGTTCCATAATTATTTTATGCGTGGGGTTATCTTCGGTGGCTAACCTCATAAAAGCAGTATTTTCATGGATTGGTGGGAGGCTGCTCTCATCTTTGGGCATAGGAACCCGTTTAAGCAATATAAATCTTTCGGTTAGATTTATAGATCCGATTTTGTGTTGTGCATTCACTGGAGAGTTTAAACAATATCTAAAGGTTAATGATATAAATTTAGATTTTACAGTACGACTGAAAGGATCAACTATTTAGATATTATAATTGGGGACTCAGAGTGGCCTGACAGGGATAGATATTTTGTCAACAGGTGATGACAGTTTGTTATCCAGTTATCAATTGTAATACTCAAATACATGTAGTATTCAGTATTACACACAACAACAAAAAAATAAGAAAAAGGTGCATTCTTTAATACATTTTTTTTTTTTTTTACACATCACATCCATTTTGTTCTACGTAGGCTGAAACAGTGGCTGCTTTGATAGCCATGAGTTTGCAGGGGTATGTGTTGATGATTTAGTTGAACTTCAAGTCTATTTCTCTTAGAAGCATCATACTCGTTTCAAAATGTCTTCAGGGTTTAAATCACCCAAATACCTACAACTGAGCAGGTCCACACAGAGTTCTTAAGATGCAAATATTTTGGCCAGTTTGAAGAAAGTTGATCTTCTGGTAGGTCCCCAACTAATATGGATTTCACTCATGTGGCAAGAGCTTCTACCACACAATCAAAACTCTTTCTTCAAATCTAAAAAGTAAAAAAATAAAATTTTAAAAAAATTAAAAATTAAACATTGTTGTGATTTAATTGGAAGGCTGCACGTTTTGCTCTACCGCATAAACCAAGTGGCTTATTAACCTGGGTCATATTGGTAGCTACTATTTTATTAATAGTATTCATTGCTAGTCAGGAAAAACATGTAAAGACCTACCTACCAGGCTCTGTATCTTTTATGTCATTATTTGTGATTGTTAAGTAGTGACTGGAGATAAAGGGACAGGACAGAGCTAGGTAAAATGGTCTTAAAAAGCTATGTCTGTCAAAAAAAAAAAAAAAAAGTGTATTTCTTCCATACAGTAGAACCATAAATTAATACCATTCTATAATGACACATTCACTATCATAAATGCAGCCTCCACAAAAATATGACTAAATAGTATAAAACAAATATACTTGTCTCCATTACATTTATACACATTAATGATAACATTTAAGGCAACTTTCTTTCCAACTTTTTGCTGGCTCATTTACATATATATGTGAGCTTGGCTGGCAGTAAAGAAAATGTCCTATAGTTCACTTAAAAGGAATAGTGAAAATGGTTTTCTTTTTGCACAAGAAGGGTATTTGATAATTTGGCAGTATGTTTTCTTTTTTTAGGACAACTTAAAAAAAAAAACAAAAAAAAAACAAATTGCTACAAGGATTTCAGTCAAAGTGTTACATGACAAAACACTAAGCTCTATTTTCCTGACAGCCTCCATCATGTGAATCCACTAGGAATAATAATAATAAATAAAATAAAAACCCTCTCCCCCCAAAGTGGTTAAGATGAGCGGAGCTCATCAGTCATAGAGAGTTTGCCATGCTAGGAGAACCTGTACTCTTCCCAACCACTTAGGTTAAACCTCGTTACAATCAGATGCAGTATTTACCTGGCAATTAGCAATTTTAAATATCATTTTGATCTTTTCCTTAAAAACTCACCACTTCTGTCGAGCAGTTTGCCTTTCCTTGACTGATCAAGCTTATCCAGGAATTGCTCAAACACCTTTATATATGGCGCCAAGCTGGTTCTCTTATAATCTAGAAGACAGTATAGATAAGCTTGTGTTAAACTAATTAAGAGAAACATCAAGTTGTCAAGTTCATGGCTTAGGATCAGTTTACTTAATCATCCACTACTTTATATAAGAATATAGTTATTGATGTAAACACGTATCTCATCACTAGTACAGCGAACAAACAAACAGTCCCCTTACTTCATGTTTCTAGCCCTCACCTCCGCATGTATCATTATACAACACAAATGTGCCGTCCTGACTTATCTGCCTACTAATGGATGTAAATGTCAATCCATTGTTTATTGTACTCCTAGCACTACCGAATATCCCAGTGTGGTAAAAATAAAATATTCTAGCTTTTATCCTTATGTAAAAACTACAAACACTTCTGTTGAGATAAACCGGTTTTGTAATTGAATGTGGTGTTCCCCCCCCCCCCCCCTCCCCCGAATCAAATTACCTCTCATTCGCTTTTTCATTTCAGGTTCACCTTCATTTGGGTTATCTTCATCCTCGTCCTTTTTATTCACATTATCCAATTCACTACATATCAAACTAAAGTGGAGGTAAACAAATCATATAAGGGTTGAATTAATTAAATCTCTCTCCTTTGTATATTCATTTTCAATAGTACAGTCTATTTTCACCAACTCATGCACAAGCAAATGTACCTCTATTCCCCATTAATCCTCCTTACCTCTTAATCAATTATTTCACTTTTCCCACAGTGATGTTAAAGCCCTGGGGATGTACATACTGCCTTGCAAATAAGAAAAGCTTGCCATTCACTGCCTTTTGTACTTGCTACTGTATTGAAACTAACTTGCTTATCAAACTCATGCAAATATCAAATACATACATTCTCATACTTGCTTGAAGCAAACTAGAAAGATGGATACCAACCTTATTGTTGGCACTGCAAAAGGATCAAATGCATCCACTTTACTCATGTCTATTGGAACAGAAATGCGTCCTAAAAATAAAATGTATATAAATATAGTGATTAACATATCTTATAATTTTCTATTTTTGAGCATAGTTAAAACAAAAGCCCTAGCAAAGGGCCTAAAAGGACCACCAAACTGAATTGTTTCACACTCACAATTCAATTCTTCTATAGTTTTAAATAAACATTTTAGGGGAATATATGAAAATATGTTTGGCTTACTTGCTTTATTTTGACCCTTATTCAGAATGGATGTGAGGGACAGAATGACTACCTCAATACTGAGCATTCCAATACCGCCCTCCATTTTGTGTAGCTGGTGTTTTCATCAGTATATACAGATTATGTCATGGTTGAGGTGGACCTATCCACATCTGAGGAGCGTCCACTTACATGTTTATATAGAATTTATTTAAAAAAAGCATGATTAGTTTAGATTTTTCTGTGTGCTCTACAATAATATGTATTACAATTGGGTATGAATCAGCAGCTATAGTGGCTCCTTCCTTCTTGTTTTTAGTCCACCCGTCCCAGATGTGGAAAATGTATTAAAGTATAGAAGAGCCATTTTGATTCAAACGGTCTCCACTTATGATTTTGACAGGGGTCCATTGTACAAAACTTTTTCCTAAACCAATTCTTGAGATAGATACCTTCTTTTCCAAGCAGCCAAGTAGGCCAGTGTGACAATTTTTGTGGAGTCCCAAAATAAGCCCCCTGCAACATCATTCAGTTAGTATACTTCCCTAATAGCGCACCATGCCACTTAGAAAAGTGTGTGCATCTCCAGAATTATTTAATTTAAAAAAATGTTTAGTACAACAACCCGAGAACAATGGCAGGGTTCATCCAACAATTCGTTGTGACAGCTACTCCCAGAATACCTGGCTTAGTTACCTGTTTTGGGGTGAACACTAAATGGGCTCTTCAACAAGTGATTGAGTCCTTTGCTGACATTCACATCCAGGCGGGGATAGCAGTACTGTAGCATAATTTCTTCAGCAGCATGTTTTCCTTTCTTAAAATCCTGTAATGTACAACAGATTTATTCTTGTATCCGTTAGATTTTTGTACTTCTACACGGAGCCTCTATGCCATATTATGAAAGACACAACCAGAAATTAACAAGCAAACTATACTTTTATATTTATAAACACAACCTTAAAAAAGGTGCTATTCTGTAATTATTCCACATTTAATATGCAGACAAGAAGTTGAGGTTGTCTGTACAAATAAAGACTATGCATGTTCCCCTCCCCTAGACCTTTTTATGCAGGAAACTGCAATAAAGACCATAGACCCAATGCCTCAAGGGTTAATTAGTAATTAAATGGCAATTACCTCAAACAAAATTAATCTCTTTATGGTTGGACCAGAAAGGCTACTGCTGGCTTAAAAATGACATCAATGATTACTGTAGGAAAACCGTAAATGACATTCAATTGATTCTTATACCATCTATATTATTAAAATTATACCATATTTGGAATAAACACCTTCAGTGTTCGTTGGGAGCATTTTGCCATCCTTATGAATGAGGATTTAATTTTTTTAAAACCAAGGAAAACTTCCATTTCAGAACAGCCAATAAGTTTTATATTAAGGTAGGAATATATAAAAAATAAATAAAAAAAGAATACGCTAGGATCTAAGCCAAAAAATATGGGTCATAAGTTAAACTGGAATATAACCATTTATTTTACTTTATGAACCATAAACTACTGATGTCAAAGAAATAACAGATTTAAATACTTCCCTTGGTACAGCAAATGTTTTGAAGTGCTGCAATACACAGCTGTTGCTGCAAGTCAGGTTCCATTGCAACCCTTGGCAAATTGGTAATATATGTACCATTTTTAAAGAAAACATGAATGAACAGGCAAATCCTATTTTTTATTTCTTATGGGATTCATATTCAACTGTAGGTTAACAGAATGGCACAAGCATAAAACAAAACATGGCAACAAAGACAAAAATGAAATCACCCTGTTTAAAAGTTTGCATACCCTTAGTTCTTAATACGCTGTATTGCCCCCTTTAGCATCAATGACAGCGTGCAGTCTTTTGTAATAGTTGTCTATGAGGCCCCGAATTCTTGCAGGTGGTATAGCTGCCCATTTGTCTTGGCAAAATGCCTCCAGGTAGTCTTGCATGAACCGCACGTTTGAGATTTCCCCAGAGTGGCTCGATGATATTAAGGTCAGGAGACTGATGACCCTCCAAGTGGTTACAGCAGAAAAAGGTAAAGGTTGTGGAGTGGCCAACTTGGCCTTAGGGTCATTGTCATGCTGGAAAGTCCAAGAGCATCCCATGCACAGCCTTCGTGCAGAAGAATGCAAATTGTCTGCCAGTATTTTCTGATAACATGCTTCACTCATCTTGCTGTCAATTTTCACAAGATTCCCTGTGCCTTTAGAGCTCACACACCCCAAAACAGTGAGCCACCACTATGCTTCACAGTGGGGATGGTATTCCTTTCACTATAGGCCTTGTTGACACCTCTCCAAGCATAGCGCTTATTGTTGTGACCATAAAGTGCTATTTTGGTCTCGTCACTCAAAATTACAGTGTGCCAGAAGCTGTGAGGTGTTCCAAGGTGTTGGGCATATTGTAACCAGGCTTTGTGGTATTGGCGCAGTAAAGGCTTCTTTCTGGCAACTCGACCAAGCAGCTCTTTTTTTGTTCAAGTATCGTCGTATTGTGCCCCTTTAAACAACCACACCGTCAGAGCAGCCTGTATTTCTCCTGTGGGTTTTTCTTTGTATTCCGAACAATTCTTCTGGCAGTTGTGGCTGAAATATTTTTTGGTCTACCCGACCTTCACTTGGTATCTAGAGAATTTTCCCCCTTAAGTGATTGAACAGTACCGACTGGCATTTTCAAGGCTCTGGATATCTTTATGAAGTTCCATTACCTTGTTACGCTGGTCTTTTGACACTTTTTTTCTCCCAGTGGCCCAGTATCTAGCCTGCTCTGTTAGCTCTCACATGGATGCACTAACTGATTTACTATTGATACAAAGACACCAATTGCAATTTAAAAAGCCACAGGTGTGGGAAATTAACCTTTAATTGCCATTTTAACCCGTGTGTATCACCCGTAACAAGGCCAAACATTTAAGGGTATGTAAACTTTTGATCAGGGCCATTTGGATGATTTCTGTTATCATTAAGATTTAAAAAGAAGCCAAACAACTATGTGATAATAAATGGCTTCATGTGATCACTATCCTTAAAAGAAAAAAAATACACTTTCTTGCATGGTCATATTTTTTAAATAAAAATGCCAACATTTCACAATTTCTTGCCAGGGTATGCAAACCTTTGAGCACAACTGTATATGATAAGTACTCTTAACAAATCTTGTAAGATTTGTTTTGAATCAACATATGCTATAAATAAGATCAATACAGTTTGTGGCTTGGGCATCTTTGTTGCAATATTCAAATGTAAGAGAATCTGTATTTAACCCTCCATATACATTTAATAGAGAGTAAGCTCAATATTAATTTCAGAATGATTTCAATTTGAAATTCAAGGCAAGCCATTTATCACAGGGATCCAAGTCTATGATCCAACCATGGATGATGACGTTGACCAATTCTACAAGGATATTCAACACCTCAGATATAACACCAAGAAAAGATTTACTCTCATCATAGGAGATTGGAATGCTAGAGCAGAGAACCAAAAGATACCTGAAACAGGCAAGTTTGGCCTTGGTGTACACAATGAAGCAGGTCAGAATTTGGTAGAGATAATTGTCTGGTCATAATAACATCCTCTTCCAAAAGCCTCAGACGACTTCATACATGAACAACCCCAGATAGACCATATAGAAATCAGATTGACTATATATTTTGTAGCCAGAGATAGTGGAGATCTGTAAGTTAGCAAAAACAAGACTTGGCTCTGACTGCAGCTCAGAATTAAACTGAAGAAGGGGGGGGGGGTGATCAGATCAAGCAGATACGGAATAAATATCCCTTGTTAATATGCAGAGGAGGTAAAGAATATATTCAAGGTACTAGACATGATAGCAGTGATCACCTCAATAGTTTTTTTCAATGAGCTGCAGCCAGACACCTTGGACAGTGAATCAGATGGGTCCTAAGAATCCTTGCTAATAACAAGGCTGCAGGAGTTGATGGAATCAGGCAAGATGATGCTGTGAAAATGTTTAACTGGACTGGCCATGCTACATCCCAAAGTGAGAAGTCAACCCAGTGCTCTAAAAACCCAAAACCCTCCTTAGTGCATAACATCTTAAGCCAAGCATTAACCTCCCTAAGCTCCTTCTGCCTCACTGGGCAAGCATGCGACACTGGTAGTATCTCAGAAAATAGTACCTTGGAGGTCCTTGCCTTCAGCTTATTACCTAGTTCTCTAAAACCTTCTTTAGGACACCCCATCTTCCACTAACTGTCACTGGTACCAATGTGTACCAAGACTGCAGGTTCATTTCCAGCCCCTCCCAATAATTTAGCTACCCGATCCACAACATGCTGAATCTGAGCACCCGGGAGACCGCAAACTGTTCCATTGCTGGGATCTGGGTGACAAATAAACCTGTCTACCTTCCTAATAATAGAGTCCCCTACAACCAAAACCTGTCTGTTGCTCTGCCTATTCTGCCCTCTTACTCCTCCAGTAGAACTTTCTCCCGGCTGTTAGAGGGAACAGCTCTATGTGGCATTGCCATTCCTGAGTGAGTGAAACTGTTGTGGATGTCCAATCTGGCAAATCTGTTGGTGCTTGCCAACTCAGAACTGGCCTGCCTCCTCCCGTTCCCCCCCCGATTCCCATTCTAACCTTTCCAGTGGAGCAATATCACTAAGTGCGGCAATTCTCCAATTTGAGATTCCAGAGGCAACATGCTCACACCTCATAGAGGTATGGACCCTGGATCATCTGTTCCAGTATTGCATACATATGACAGAATGTACACTGAGTGAGGTTGCCAATGGACTGACTCATTATTGTCTACAAAAATTCAGTGGAAAAAAAACAAGAATAAAAAAATAATATATTTGTATTAAGTTTTATAAGATTTTTTTTTTTCAGTCTTCCCCCTCTTTTCTTTGAAGTCGATCCTTTTATTCAAACTCCTACACTAGAATTGCACTTATACTAGAAATGTTCGCAAGCTCACAAGTCTGCACCTTCTCCGATTTATATTAACTTCTGCCTTCTCACCTGTGCACAATTAGTGCACTCTGCAGTTTATCAGCCTTTACTTGTAAAAAGTAAAATCCATTTGCAAAAAAATATATATATATATAAAATGGGGTGGGGCAAAATATCAAATGGTAGGGCTCATGGAAGTCATATTACAATGAAATGGTGTTGCTTTGATAAGCAGACTTATTTAGTAGATATAGCCCAAATTCTGATACAAGGCACTAAAATCAGTGTATATAGGCTTGGTAAGGCCCTGTGGCAATAATACAGACTAACCTTGTATATGGGCACTGTCGCTGCTTGGTATATATGTAGGTATACAAGGCAACAATATTGAATGGTAGGGCTTATTGAAAGCATATGACAATGAAATTGTGTTACCTTGATATAAGCAAAGTCACTATTTAGTAGATATGGCCCAAACTCTGATACAAAAGGTGCCAAATCTGTGTATGTAGTCTTGGTGAAGCCCGGTAATAATGGGGGAAAGAAAAGAAAAGAAAAAAAAAAAAAAAAAAAAAAACCTTGTTTAGTGGATGTAGGGCAAAATCTGCAAATGGAGGCTTGCGATAGTCTCCTCCCACCTTGGCTGAGATCCTCCAAACTTTGGCGCCAAAATGAAAACGAGGCTTGCCAGGAGAAGGTGGCAGGAACTGCTTGTTTAAAGTGAGTTAAGCCACGCCCACAGGAAGAGGCAAGGCGGGGGAGAGACCTGACCACAAATAGAGGATACTTCTCTGATGGATGAAAGGGAGGAGGAACTAAAGGGCCTAGTGAGGAGAGTATAGGTAGAGGGGGCAAAAGCTGGCCTGCTCAACAATAAGGCAAAGATGTCAAACCACAATCTCAGTTTTTGGCTAATAGATGGGGAAGTGGTGGAGGCAGTGAAAGATTTTATTTTCCTGGGCTCCAAGATCTCTGCAGATGGTGAATGCAGCCATGAAATTAAAGGATCTCACATTTGAGGACAAAAGCTATGGCAAGATCCAGTCAATCACTACTACAGAAAATCAAGCAAAAAAAACTGTTGACAGAGAGAGAGCTAGATTCTTGGCTTGTGGTCCACAGGGTCACGGAGATTGAGACACAACAACAAAGTTCAATATTATTATTGCAGAATCAAATGGTGACCTTTTTCAGTTTTACAAAGACATTCACTAATTTATTAAAAAAAACGTGGCCTAAACATGAAGTTCACATTTTTTGATATACTAACCAGGCTTCTGACAAATTTCTTCAGCTGCTCCCAGCGCTCCGTGGAAGTCTTTGCTTTATTGAAAGTCTGCTGAAAGGTCTCCCGCACTGATGGTTAAATAAGTCAAGGAACCAAGTGAACCAAACATAAAACTAAACCACAAATTAAAAAAAAAAAAAAAAAAAACGTTGTTATTCATTGCAGCAGAAGGTTCTGGTCAATGATTACCAGATCACAGGGGCTTGTACAGTAGGAATGACAGATGGTTAAGTTTAATACTATCTAGAAACTTTGCGAATCAAAATGTAAAACAAGATAAAAAAAGTAATTTTAAATAAATGATGTGAATTATGCACTAACCCACCTGTTAGTGGACACTGTCCCTATGGTAAACGTTTTTGTAAACATGCAATTTATAGCCAAATATAAAGGGAAAAATATCAGGGTCCTAGCATCTATTAGAATAGGCAGCCACAATAAAGATTCTGTAGGCTCCAGAAGAAACAAATGGTGAAATGAGAGATGAAAATATTCAAGTTTTATGTTGAGGAAAGCATGCAATTTGTGAAGAAAATAAAATCTTTCAGCCACATATGACCAGTTAAGTCAATACTGCATTTTTATTTTTTTTGCTAAATGATTTTTATGAATTAACTTTTTAGATGGGGGAAAAAAAAAAAAAACAAAAAAAAAAAAAAAACACTTTCATATTCTAAAATAGTAAGGCAATAAAGAAAAAGCAATACAACCGCAGATAGTGCAACATTTTACTTGGTTACAACCATAAGGATATTATCTGGAACCAGTGTCAGTACTTTGTCCCAGCATTCTTTATTTTCTAAAATATCCTGTCCCACCAGGGCATATTGTTCAAAATATTTCTCCACCACTCGAATGGACTTCCTGCAAGGAAAAGCAAATATTATAAAATCACAGTTTCATTCAAAGTAAAAATTACAAATGCTACCAACTTATTTTCTAAGCTAAGGCATGATAGTTTGACAGTTTCAAAAAATGTAAGTTAATATCCCAAATTTCTGTAAAGTATCAAAGACATTAAAGTTAAACAAGTTGTCAAAAATCTATTTTACTAACCTGATAAATGGATGTATAGGATCAGAGAGCTGGACTTTCTTTATCGTGTCTTCACCTCCCTGGCAAAAAAAAAAATAGAATACAAATAAATAAATTATAATTATATAGCTACGAGGGAAAGAACTAAAAGCACACAGTAACATACCTTCACCAAACCGAAGTATTCTGCCACAGCAGATCTTGCTGCTTGGGAAAGTTTCCTCGCAGACTCATCACACACCCAGCAATGGACACCTCTTCTGCCTGAGTACACCCACAGTCGGTGCTGAAAGCCAAAGTCCTCTAAAAGCCAAACATACAAAGAATCAAATGCAATTACTGTAATGATGTAAATTTGTGGATAAACCATGCTATTTTGCAAGCCAGAAGATTTTTTTTTTTTTTTTTAAACAAAAAAGGGATACTAATACAAGCTACAGGTTAGTAGACCACAATATATTAGAATATGTAATTTTTTTCTGATAATTTGTTAGCCTTTGGAGAGCAGGCAGTCTAGATTTTCATTAACACAATAGCCCCTGCACATTGGGAGATACTAGCAACTTACACCTTCAACTGTTGACATCACCTGATAACATGAAATGGGGCAGCCACTAAGCACAATGCTCAGTGTGCAGGAGCCATTATGTTACTGAAAACAGGCTACTGTAACCACATAAGTAGACTGCGAGGAAGGAAACCACACACTCACAATCTATATGAAATGACACACCCCTAGAAGCAAGCAAACCATCAGAAAAAATACAATATTAGAATTTTACAGAACAGTAGCATTTATTTATCATACTTTATTTTAATATAAGTTACATTTAAGAGACATTATCCATTACAGTCCAGTTAAGAAGCAGTTCCTTGCAGAGTAGTATAGGCAAATATCACCAAAACCTTTTATAAACAGGCCTCCAGCAAATATTTGAGAAACAGATGTTTTGAGTCAGTTTCATTTGAAGGAAACCAGAAAAGTTTGACCGTTTTAAATGTTGACGTTTTTGCTTTCTTTTAAATACATTATCTCTTCCCTCTATTTTTATACTGTATTGCTTCTAAACCTTATTGCATTTTATTGCATCCAGTCATACATGTTGGTATTAGTGTCACGACCATCACAAGTTGTGGATCTTCCGAATGCTGGTGTTTGTGATGTTGGTCACGCACTTGTGAGCCTCGAGAAGCTCGGCGAGCAGTTAATGCACGCAACTGCTAGGCCTGTGGGAGTTAGGCTGCAATGAGCGCCGCAGGTGCTCATCACGGCCCCCGTAGGATTTAGGACCAAAGCACGTAAAAACGGCCGAACCATGCAACTGGAAAGACCACAAAAAAAAAAATATTATGCTTCAAAATTCACTTACACACACTGCAGGGAGAGAACCAGGGAGTCTGTAAGTGAGGTTGCAAGTGAATTTGAGGCATATTTGTCGTTTTTTCACAATAAAAAAAAACAAAAAACGCTTAAGCGAGAGAAAAAAAATAGTGTCCAAAAAAAAGGTAACAGGAGGAAAACTAATTTTTGACTGGCAATTTTCTAGTTTCATAATAAACAACCAAGTTATTAACATTTCATTCCAATTATAGAACAATGTTTTTTGTAATATTTAAAAACGGGATTAAATACACTTTGAGTAAAAAGACAAATATGGTTCAAAGTAAGCAAAGACTGTATATAAAATGATTATTGTGCTCCAAAAGGGTTGAAGGAACTTTACAAACCACTATTATACAAGTATGGTAGTAGATTTACATTTTACTTTGCAAAACAAATTCAAAATGCATGAGATAAAAAGGTTAGACAAAATTAGATATGAGTTTTGGTAGTTAGGGAACCAATATTCATATAGACTTGTTGGGTGCAAAGGATTTGACCAGGTCTGTCTACTGTAGCCATGATACTGTCATTATATAAGGAATACCAAAATATACCTTTAAGAGCCCTGTCAATTATTCGAATTGCGATGGTCATCAGAGTCCAGCATTTTGGGCATATATCTGCAGAACTGGAAAAAAAGCACAAAGTAAAGTTATTTAACAGTTTGCTTAGATGTGTACAAGATTATGAACACAATGGTTCTAGCATTTAAAAGGGCCACTAAAGTAAAAAAAAAGTCAGATACAGATAGAGCAGAGAAAAAAGAATAAAAATGCACACAGTAATTTTAAAATTATTCTGATTTCACCCATATATATATCTGTGTTTATATGGGCTACCGTTTAGCAGTTTCAGCAAATATGCTGTGCACCAGAGCAGTGCATTGGCGTCTATGGAGCTGGCTGTGAATTGAAAGCACCGTTACACCCTTGTATGTACAAAAACAAAGGTGATGTCACTGCTGGAGATTGTCCTAGCCACTGGTTTCCAAGAGACTGATCGGAGGAGGTATGGAGCGGGCTATGATTGACAGTTCAGTGAGAAAGCCTCCCAGACTGCTCAGTGGTAATTTCTGCTGGAGACTGTCCTTAAGTCTCATCCCCCAAAGAATGATGAGAGGAGGCAAAAAAACAAACAAAAAAAAAAGCTTCCCCTGTTGTACATTTCAGCATGCTGGGTTCTGCTTAGAGACCCACAAACTCACCTTGCAGTTTATCTTTCTGCCTATAGCCTACACAGCAACTTTTGCAGCAGATAATAAGGAAAAGCAAGTGAAATTTATTGAATAGAATAAAATGAATACAATGTGTGTATATGTATTTACACAGCACTATGTATTAAGAACCGCAAATATTTGAGGACCTTCGCAAGTAAAGGATGGAAAGAACTGCGATTTGGATAGTTTTGTAGTACACAAGCAGAAAGAACAAGATTGGATAGCTGGGAGATTTTGCACCTAGTTTCTGATGAAGGTAACAAATGCGGAGGTCTAAAATAAAAACATGCACACTTTATTTATGCCTATAGGCTGACAGATCTAGTATTTTCCTCAGGTTTGCTATGAAATGCAGTACATGTGTTTATCCACCTTAAGTGTCCAGAGCAGATAGGCAGAAGAGATCTGCATTCTAAAAAGACTCCATCACAGTTGTGTTTATCTTTTAAATTGGTGCTGAACTGAAGGAATTAGAGTAGGGGTGGGCAAGTTTTGTTCTGGAGGGCCACACACAGGCCTGGATTTGAGGATTTCCTTTCTGTACACAGGTGAGTCAATCAGGATGACTGAAGAAGGTAGTCACACCTGTACGCAGCAGGGATATCAACAAACCCTGGCTGGTGTGTGGCACTCCAGAACCGAACTTGCCTACCCCTGAATAAGAGGCATTTCAATTAAATATTACAAAGTACAAATCCCTCTCTTCCCTGCATATATTATGAGACATCAACTGAGGCACTGAAATCTGTGGTTCTATAGTTTTTTAAAACTCAGTCATGTGAAGAGATAGCTCTGTTGTGTAACATGACTGCAGTAAAAGAGGTCTCTAGAAAATCCAGTTTTCCCCCAACAGTAAAAGTTGTGTTTAAGACTACTATAAAATCTTCAGAGCAATGTCACTCATTTCACTACTACAAAAATAGGACCCCACACCAATCTATGTACAAAAAAACATTTTTTATTCGAGTACTACACACTTTCAGAGTGTTGTAGACAATTGCAGAGCACCACTTATATCCTGTAGACCTGACACTGGCTAAATCATAACATATTCCAGTTTTTGGAAATGGCAACTGTCGCAAACCAGAGAAATACCTCTATTTACAATGTATAATATTAATGTATGTTTACAACTTTTTGCCACATGAATCATTAGCGATTAAAGTTTATAATTTTTTTTTCTTACATCCATGTATATCAAGAAAGTGACTTAAAAAGTAGAACATCTTACCTGCAGCACCTCCGAACATCATCATAATCGGTCATGTCTATATCAAATACCAACTCCTTCTCCTGAGCCTGAAATGTTCCAGACTTTACTGTATTGTGTAAGCTCGGCTGTGGGTTAGAGTGAAATGATACTTTTACAGTCATTTTCAAAAGCAGTGTAATACTTCACAGAAACAAGTGGCTGAATTCCCTTCTGTTATCTACACAATATAGGTGTAAGAGGACAAGATTATAGATGTGCTGAAAACCTGTAACTATATACAGTACAGTAAATTGATAAATCGAAACACTGGAAGAAAAGGTTCTTCAGATTGTTAAATTAAGGGTTGTAATAAAGTGTGAATGTATGACCTCAAGTTTTGTTTTTCACATGGCTATTAATTTAATAAAATCAAAATTTTTAGATTAAAATTTCATGTTCCCCCCCTCTTTTTGACATTTCTAAATGTGTAGTTTTGTCCTAACCTGTCAAACTCATCTGGTGGGTTAAAAATTGATGGTAAGAGATTCAAATGAAAGCTCAGTGAGGTACTGCAAATAAACACATCTAGTATCAGCTAAGAAACAAAGTAATGCAATTAATATATTTTATTTGTAGAGCTCCAGCAGATTCTGTAGCAATGTTGATACAAATGCACTTGCTCAAAAAGAAATGGACGACTATGTCAATCAAAAAATGTTTATTGTAGGTATCCTGAGTAATACATATTCCAGATGTGAAATGTAGTAAGCATTTTTTTTGGTAAACCAGATCCAAATGTTTAACTGATCTGCTAATAAACTATACCTTCACTTTTACCCTTTGAAATATATTCCTATGTGCCCAAATTTGAAATAATATGATAGCTCAGAACATGGTTCATGTTAGTGCTTCTATTTGTTCTAAAAACAAATAGAGCTAAAGTAAACCTAAAAATTCAAACAAAAATAACCACCGTCAGGGGCTTGTCAGCAAGTAAAAAAAAAAAAAAATGTATGTATGTATATATATATATATATATATATATATATATATATATATATGTATATATGTATATATGTATATATGTATATATGTATATATGTATATATGTATATATGTATATATGTATATATGTATATATGTATATATGTATGTGTATATATATGTATATGTATATATATATATATATATATATATATATATATATATATATATATATATATATATATATATATACATACATATATATATATTTTGACAGAATCTCACAATTAACCTCTATATAGTTTTTCACTGACATATACAGGTGTCCTTTAAGCAAAAAACAGCTCAGTGGGCATTTCCTGCTCAGTGGAATTAATTCGCTCTAAAATAAAATCACATAATGAGCCCAGAGGAAACTCACCTTATGTGAATACACTGCTCCAACATCTATTTTATACGGGCACATTTTCTGCATCTCCTTCTCTAGCTCGCTTTGGTTGTTGAAGGACTGGTAACGAACATATATGTCATCTTTTAGCGTGAAACAAAACTCCCGGTGTGGAAAGTAATTTTTCACAACTGAGAAAAGAAAATACAGGAGTGTTATTATACAAAAAGTGTCAGCAACTTAGAGTAAATTAATACGTTATATTACTTTTATCTACTGTGAAATAATTTTCCCGCCCCTCACAGTACTTTACACACACATTTATATCATGGAGTTTCATTCAGCATTATCCAGTTTGCATCCGTATATCAAATGTGAATTATAAGACAATCCACTTGTGTGCAACTGGGGGCACGAGCGGTTTCCGATGTGCCCAAATTTCTTTAGAGTTTGATATCATATTACTCATTCACAGAAGCCTCTTGTCCTCCAAATTGGAAACCCACTCTCTTGCATCATAAAAAACTACACATCACCTACTACATTTACTAATTCAACACATAATGCTTAGATCAGAAGTATGAACTACAATGATTCACGTTATACACATAGATGAATATTTAATTATTTTATTAAATTGGTTTCCACACCCCAAAAGGTGCTTACATAGGCACATTGTACTAATTAATAGAAAATCTGCATCCAAGTATGTTTAACCTTACACTAACCTTCCAGCCAAAATCAGCATAATGCAGAAAACTGCTGCTGCGTTCCAGATGGAGGGAGGTGTGTGGTGAGAACTAACGACTGCAAATCCCATGATGCTTTGCTGCAGAGACTGAATGCCCACACACAGATACATTGTTTACCTGATTGCTTGGCCACAATGAATTAGGAGTTTTACACACTTATTTAGCTTGGATATTCAGGGGCATTTATTGTCAAAAACAGCTACAAAAAATCTGAGGAAACTTTGAAAACTTTTCAGGGAAGATTTATTTTTGGACTTGTTCATGCAAAAAAAAAAAAAAAGAACACACAAAAAAAACCAACATATTTGCATACACTACTGATTCTCCTCTATTAGATGCATTCATAATCCATAACACTTCCATATACATTTAATACTATAAATACAGATCAATTGAATGCTGGAGGAGGATGGAGTCTTTCCTGTTATCTCCCTGCTCTCATCTCCAAATACAGTGACCACAGGGTGGTGTGACTGTACAATTTCTTCTTAGTAAGAGTGCTAGATTTAGGGTAGATGATAAGCTTTACATTTACAGTACATTAGTAAAATAGTGCTGCGCACAGTGCGCCACTACATTATGTAAAGCTTATCAGCTGCCACTAACCTAACCCCTAAATCAGAGGTGCACTAGTTCACTCCTGAAAGGCCAAACACAAGACTGGATTTAAATATATCCCAGCTTTGTAAAGACGAGACTATTATTATTATTGTTAATTTATAACGCGCCAACATATTCCGTATCGCTGTACATAAGTTAAGTTCAGACAAAGATAAATACAAATTAACATATAGCAAAGCAAGGAGGGCTCTGTCCTTGAGCTAGGAATCCAATGTCCATGGTGCATTCCCAAAGTACTTAGGATAGAAAATCACAGACTTACAATCTAAGGTATAGTGAGTGGTAAAAGAGGGAGAGAGAGGTGATAAGTGTGTTAGGGTGAAAGGCGATACGCTTCTTTAAAGAGATGCATTTTAAGTGAGGTTTTAAATGTTTTGAGGCAAGAGGATAATCTGGTGGAGCGAGGCAAGGAGTTCCAGAGACTAGGGGCAGCAGGAGAAAAGTCCTGGAGGCGGGAGTGAGGAGGTGTAGAAAAAAGTAGGTCATTAGCAGAACAAAGAGGGCGCGTGGGGAAGTATTTGGAGATGAGAGCAGAGATGTATGGGGGAGCGGTATTGTTGAGGGCTTTGTAAGTTAGGGTCATGTATTGTATTTTTTAGGCTAAGGGAAGCCAGTGGAGTGATTGACAGAGAGGCGATGCCGACACTGAACGTTGTGTACAGAAGAGGAGTCTAGCAGAGGTATTCATAATGGATTGAAGTGGAGATAGTTGGGTGGTGGGTAGGCCAACAAGAAGCAAGTTGCGGTAGTCTAGTCGAGAGAGTGTATTAGGATTTTACTTGCGTCTTGTGTAAGATAGTGGCGAATTCTGGACTATAGCTTCCTTAGTCATCCTGATTGTTTCTGTGCACAGGTGAGTCAATGTTATTAAATCCAGGCCTGTGTGTGGTCATCAGGAGCAAACTTGTGCACTCCTGACAAAATCTAATCCTAACCATATGAACAAATTAAAGAAAGTCTTGATGAGCCATTGCTGCACGACCCACTGGCCGTCACTGCTGGTGGCGAGATATCAGGAAAGCTCTGAGGATTGTGGGAGCATCAGAAAGCCTGACTGACAGCTACACATTTTTCAAGATTCAGTTTACTGTAGGAAGAAGCATTAAAAACTACAAATATTTAATTGATAAAGTACTTATTATACAGTATTTGAATATTTAGTTATACTGTGCTCTCTCCATCCTTTATAGTGGATTTCACCTCTTACAATATCCATAAAATGCATAATTAGTGTGTTGTAGTTTGGTCATTCGGTTGTGTCCGACTCTCCTTGCTTATCCATAAAGGTTTTCTTGGCAAAGATACTGGAATGGGTTGTCAGTTCCTTCTCTGCAATTTGTTTGACCTCGCTGCTAAAACCTGCCCATCCTGGGTGACCCTATATGCTATAGCTCACAGCTTCGCTGGGGTACACAAGCCCCTTCACCGCCACAAGGCAGTGGATCCAGCAGGGGCATCTTATTGTACAGCGCTTTTAATGATAATGGGATGCCTAAAGTGCTTAGCTGTCATTTTATTACCCATTAGGACTCAGAATCATAGCACATACTACAGCATGTTATTTTTTTTATAAGTAATTCTGTCGTTCATACTAGAATAGTGAAAATGAATAATGCCATCAGCACTGCATGAAAATGTCCTTCAACCAAACATATCGCGTATAAACAACAAGTCCGTGATATCACACAGAGCAACAACTCACCGCCCCCGTAGTTGAGCCATCGGAAGTACTGATAGAAAGGAAAGATTCTCCGGTAATAGAGAGGCAGCAAGTCCGGCAAACAGGCGGGATCATACTGAGACAGGTCCATGATACACAACTTTGTGTCTGACAGCTACAACATAAACTGCGCGGGAAACGTGACGCCTCTCCTCCCAGGCGTCACGACGCTAAACCGCGGCTGCAAGTACTTCTGGGAGTTGTAGTTTCCTCTGGTATATTACGTTACATTGCCAAATGCGTGCACTGTTCTACAGTGTACAGGAGGTCAACAGTCACTTATAATGTTGATATATACGCGCTCCAGGAGTATAACTCGCAAAACTTATTGTCTTATTCAAGTTTCAGCACTTTAATAAGTAATTATTAATACAATTTGAACACAAATCTGAAGTATTTATCTTTACTGAGAATCAATAATAAATTGAAAGGAGGCAAAACTAATTAACATAGGTTAAAGGCATATCTAAATTTCATAGATTATGACTGCATCTGATAGTATGAAAATATACCAAAATAAATATTATTAAACTCATCCTGATGTTTGCTAAATCTCTTGAGTATGCAAGCAGTTGCTTTTCAGATATCGCTCCCAAAATTATCATAAAATTCGTAATTCATTTTGGCCAATCATAGGTAGCTAATAAATACCGTATTATACATATTCATATACATATATGAATATTGTATAGTCTGTGATGGCAGTTAGTGAAGCAAAGCATCATGGAATGTGTAATCCCCTGCACAAGGAAGCAGGAGGAGTAAGACATTGCTCTGTAGATCACTGCATTGAGCTGCTGTCGGTTTGAAAGCTAGTAAAGAGTTAAAATCTGCACCCAAATGTTTCTATTGGTGGGTACACATCTGGGGCCTCATTCAAATGCGATTTGGCCGATTGAATAGGGCTCTATATAAGCACATAGCATATTTTTTTTACAGAAGTTTTTAGTTAGTGAAGACCTTGCTTTTGGATAGAAGTTTACTAACTAAAAACTTCTGTAAAAACATATGCTCTGTGCTTATATAGAGTCCTATTCAGTTGGCCAAATCACATTTGAATGAGGCCCCTGGGGAGTGGAAAACAAGTTTTATTTTTAAATAAAATCTGTGGCCCTCATTCAATTGCAATTTGGCCAATTGAATAGGCGTCTAAATAAGCACATAACATATTTTTTGAAAGAAGTTTTTAGTTAGTAAACATCTATCCAAAAGCAAGGTCTTCACTAACTAAAAACTTCTTTCAAAAAATATGCTATGTGCTTATTTAGACCCCTATTCAATTGGCCAAATCGCAATTGAATGAGGGCCTGTGTGTGTAAAGAATGACTCAATATGGTGTGGGCCTCATTCAATTTGAATAGGGCTCTAAATATGCACATAACATATTTAAAAAAAAAAGATTTTAGTTAGTGAAGACCTCGTTTTTGGATAGATGTTCACTAACTAAAAACTTCTGTAAAAAAATATGTTATGTGCTTATTTAGAGCCCCTGCAATTGGCCAAATCTCAATTGAATGAGGCCCTGTGTGTCTGATATAAGCAATGTAAACACAGGGGCCCTCATTCAATTGCGATTTGGCCAATTGAATAGGGCTCTAAATAAGCACATAACATATTTTTTTAAAATAAGTTTTTAGTTAGTGAAGACCTTGCTTTTGGATAGATGTTTACTAACTAAAAACTTCTTTAAATAGTATAAGTTATGTGCTTATTTAGCGCCCTATTCAATTGGCCAAATTGCAATTGAATGAGGGCCAGGGAAACTTGGATATACCTTCAAGGGAAGGTGACAAGCGTTTGTAAATGATTACGAGAGACATATTTCCAAAGTCTGCCAGATATGTTTACATTTTTTTTATTTAATTTAGTCATACACTGAACAAAACAAGAAACAGTGTATATATATATATATATATATATATATATATATATATATATATATATATATATATACAGTGCCTTGCAAAAGTATTCACCCCCTTGACTTTTTACCTATTTTGTTACATTACAGGCTTAAATTCAATGTTTTGTTAATCTGGATTTTATGCGATGGATCAGAACACAATAGTCTAAGTTGGTGAAGTGAAATGAGAAAATTATATACATAAAACTATTTTTTTGAAATAGAAGACAGAAAATTGGCATGTGCGTATGTATTCAACCCCTTTGTTATGAAGCCCATAAAAAGCTCTGGTGCAACCAATTACCTCCAGCAGTTACTCAATTAGTGAAATGATGTCCACCTGTGTGCACATGATCTGTCATTACATGTACACACCTTTTTTGATAGGCCCCAGAGGCTGCAACACCTAAGTAAGAGGCACCACTAACCAAACACTGCCATGGAGACCAAGGAACACTCCAAACAAGCAAGGGACCATGTTGTTGAGAAGTAGTTAGGGTTAGGTTATAAAAAAATATCAGAATCTTTGATGATCCCCAGGATCCCCATCAAATCTATCATAACCAAATGGAAAGAACATGGCATAACAAGAGACAAGAGATGCCCGCCCACCAAAACTCACGGACCGGGCAAGGAGGGCATTAATCAGAGAGGCAGCACAGAGACCTAAGGTAACCCTGCAGAGTTCCACAGCAGAGACTGGAGTATCTGTTCACAGGACGACAATAAGCCGTACGCTCCATAAAGTTGGGCTTTATAGCAGAGTGACCAGAGGAAAGCCGTTACTTTCATCAAAAAACAAAATATGGCATGTTTTGAGTTGGCAAAAAGGCATGTGAGAGACTCCCAAAATGTATGAAGGAAGGTGCTCTGGTCTTATGAGACTAAAATTGAACTTTTTGGCCATCAAAGAAAACGCTGTCAGGCGCAAACCCAACACTTCAGATCAACCAAAGAACACCATGCCCACAGTGAAACATGGTGGTGGCAGCATCATGCTGTGAGGATGTTTTTCAGCAGCAGTGACTGGGAAACTGGTCAGAGTTGACGGAAAGATGGATGGTGCTAAATACAGGGATATTCTTGAGCAAAACCTGTACCACTCTGTGCGTGATTTGAGGGTAGGACGGAGGTTCACCTTCCAGCAGGACAATGACCCCAAACACACTGCTAAAGCAACACTTGAGTGGTTTAAGGGGAAACATGTAAATGTGTTGGAATGGCCTAGTCAAAGCCCAGACCTCAATCCAAATGAAAATTTGTGGTCAGACTTAAAGATTGCTGTTCACAAGCACAAACCATCCAACTTGAAGGAGCTGGAGCAGTTTTGCAAGTAGGAATGGGCAAAATCCCAGTGGTAAGATGTGGCAAGCTTATAGTGACTTATCCAAAACCACTTGGAGCTGTGATTGCCGCAAAAGGTGGCTCTACAAAGTATTGACTTTAGGGGGAGAATAGTTATGCACATCGACTTTTTCTGTTATTTTGTCCTATTTGTTGTTTTCTTCACAATAAAAAAAAAAAAAAATCTTCTAAGTTGTGGGCATGTTCTGAAAGTTAAATGATGCAAATCCTCAAACAATCCATGTTAATTCCAGGTTGTGAGGCAACAAAACACAAACAATTACACTGCATATGTTATGGATGATAATTAGGAAAATGTCTTTTTATGTTAATATGTTTGTCTGCCATTCCTTACTCACTTATATATTTATAAATGAGAAGAAGATTACTAACAATGGAGGTTACCTAAGATGGAGGATGGACTACATAACAAGCATGGTTAAAGAACTACAACTGGGAGTGGCCTGATGATGCAAACATCCGTGACCAAATAAGGACAAATGAACGGTTCCTCCCTCTACTGACCACTATGATGACAACACACTGCAGCAATTTTGAACCAATCAATAAAGCTATTAATTCCTAGACAAAGGAATCATGTGACGTTTGATCAGATAAAGTTTTTATATATACACTTGTACACTGCCATTTTAATACAGAGCGCTTTGAGAACTATTATACAGAAACACCGTGTCTGTGTCTTATTTCTCTGGAATGTGCACATCCAACACTAATTGGGACCAGGAGCAGATATCTAAAATTCAGACTGATCTCGTCTGATCCAAATCAATTGGCGCCCATTGTGGGGCCTTGAGTTTATGACCTGACAATAGCCGAGAAGGAGCGAAGTGGTGACTTTCAACAGCAGAAGGAACCTTCATGAAATATGTCTGGTAAGGTCGATAATTAGTACTGTGCAAGCCACTATCTTTGCCTACCACTCGGCTATTGACAGGCATTCAAAGCACAGGTGGCATAGCTTGCTCAAGGTCCGTTTTAAAAAAACCTGTGATAATAGATATCTGTTGCCTGTGTGTGTCTGTTGGTATTGTGAGTTGAAATGATTGTGATTTCTTAAGATATTATGATTCAGGACACACACACGTGTATTTGTGACTCTGGAGATGGATGACTTGTACCCAGAGACGTACATAAACCAGAGGTCACACATACGGGCTTGCATATATGTGCCCTGGGAATTGAGATTGTTTTTATATACATAACCCCAAGAGACGTCTGTCATTCACTGCGGGTGATTAAAAACGTGTGTGTGTGAATTGTCGGTTAGTAGCACATAATAGTGCATGATCCTGAATCACATGTCTTTTGAATCTAAAGTTTTCTGCAGAAAAGGTTTGATGATTATAATGTTATATGCTATGTCATTGCTGGTTGTGATGCATGTTTTGATAAGAAATGTAGCTTAGAACTTCTCTCCCTAAAAGCTGAAAGCTGATCTCTCTCTCTCTGTGTGTTTTTGACCTTGGTCACGCAGCTATAGAGAAATCACAGAGAGAGAGAGAGAGAGAGAAATTCCTCATCCACCCCTCCAATCTTGTTTAACTCTTTCAAGGGCGTATCTTAGAATTTATATAATATTCTGATTACTTTCGTTTATAAAGTAGATGGATTGTCTTGTGTTTTGCTGCAAGTAATGTGTGAGTGTTTGCTGTACTTTCTTTTCTTTGCAATACAATTGAGAAATGCAGGTTAGAGAATTTGTGTCCACCACTGAAATCAGTGGAGGATTTATAGTTTATCTGGTTTGTAAGTGTAAGACAGGTGTGTTTGTGAAGTACATACATATGTATATGTATGTATATGCGTGTATTCTTTTGAAATATTTTGTCTGAAGTTTCTGTGTGTTCGATACTGTACTGTTTGAAGACGGAGGTGACCGGTTTGCATTGTATGAGAGGGATTGGCCACCCCTTTTATAGCAAAGCAAAGCAAACCACTCCCCTTTCCTCCTCCCACCTCCTCTGTGTGTGTGTTAGGGTTTTATGTGAAAATATGTCTGTCTGTATTATTGAGAAAAGAATGGTGTTTGCTACATTTTAGTGGTTTGTGGAACAAAGAAACCATGAAATTCTTAACACGCAGCCATCGCCCCATCATGGCTCCCAACTTAGGAAAATGGGAGTTGACTATAACTTTAGGACCAACCCCCCTTTTAAAACTATAATGAAGCATTTACTATGCTACCTCTGCTGGAGTCAGTGCCCTGTATCCACTACTCCTTGGGAATATTGATCTTTATTAAAAGGAAGGTATAGGAGACATTCAATGTTTTATTAAGCTTTACTATGGAACAAGAAGTATACAAAAGAAAAAAGTAAACGCAACGTTACTTTAGGATGTTATTTTTAGATTCTCTGTGAACGGCTCCCCTGCTAGTCTCTGCTCATGTAAATTAACTCCTACATGCCTGTCTGCAACGCTGATACAGAATTCTATGAGTTATTAATAGCATGCGCTCCGGATGAAACAGTAAATCAGGCTATTAATTTGTCAGATATTATACAGGATAAAACAGTCAGTGGTAATATATCATTCCAGACACGAGTCTCAGATGCTGGGAGCAGCCTTTGTGGAGGGATTGAGAGAATCCATCAGGAAAGATTTATAAACATCTTGTCCTGAGTACAAGGTGTTGCCATTAGAGACTTTGTAAAAAAAAAAAAAAAAAAAGGGGTTTTATCTTATGTCCAGGAATAGCACTGTTAAGCGTGGGGTACACTCCTGGAGGGAAGTTTTCTCTGTCCCCTCAGGAGATCCTTATTATCCTCAGCAATTGAAATTTAAATCTGATGTATTTGTTGATTATGTGATTGCTTTATCTCAAGCACTGACTAAAATACATGCACAAGTGTTTTCTCCTATTCCAGATCCAGAAGAAGACACTGGTAATCATCAACTACTTCCTGGACCTCGGGTCCTGGTCAAGAGATTTGTGAAAAAAGAATCCTCTGGAATCCAGATATGATGGTCCCTTTCAAGTTCTTCAGTTAAACTTGAAGGACGGCCTACTTGGATCCATGCATCTCATTGCAAGCAACACCAGACCCATAGCAGCCAACATCATGATGATCATAACACATATCCTTTTCTGTCTGTTCTTAACTAAAGTAGAACCTTCTGCATTCATTAGTGAGAAAAAAGATGGTATTACATTTTGGTACAATCAATCTAAAACACATATGATCACATTCTCCTTTGATTATTGTCATGTTGTATGTTGACAACAGCTAAGCGTGACTCAACAATGTAACTTGTACAAAGACACTCACAGCACATGTATATACATATACGTTACAGACCAGACTTGGGGAAAAGATTGTAGTCATTGGGAAGCTGTAGGATGGAACACTGGGACAGCTTGGGGCTACAGACCACAGAGTGCCTCAGATAGAACAGATTTGAGTGGAAGCCCTTTACTTGAACGTATGACTCTAATAAAGCCAGGCAAATGCTCGCCAAATGGCAAGACTGGAGCTAACATGCGACTTACCCCCAGACCCACAGACGCAGGTACATACCTAATGGGTGGCTGGGTTAGAGGAGAAGCAAAAGGACGGTTTGGTAAATTTATGCTCAGAGATCTAAATGCACCATTCATATCAGAAGGACTAATGCAAGTACAACACACTCAGACATTACCCCAAACAACTGATATCAGTGAACCTGCGTACGAAGAAACCCTAGCAAATGAGACTGGGTTCACAGACCTCAACTTATGGCTGGAATGGATGAAATATAACGTAGAGTCACATAATAAGACTAATTGTTATGTTTGTGTAAGTGCCAGACCTCACCTAGGCACTGTTCCACTTATAGTAACTATGAAGGAAGAAGTGGAGTGTTAGTTAGGAAGTATTGTAAGTTAAGTATGTGACTGAAGCTAATAATTCCTAGAATGTTATAGTAAGTGATTTGGAAGAGAGATTTTACATGTGAATTTGATCCAAAATGGAGTTTGTTTTTGAATAGTTTGCAAATAGTAAATACAGAAAGAGAAAACAGGCAGCCCTTAACCCCCAAATTAATCCTTCTACATATATGATGTATATAGTCCTTGGCTATCCTCTGACAGTTCTGGCACCACATAATATTGCGGCCATCATACAGCAGACACCTCCGTCTGCAATGTTCCCTCCTTCTACCAGACAATGTTACCTTACAGAGATGCTATGTTCTCAATCCAGCCACTCTCTTACCATTTCCAGAGGGGGGAGATGAGGAAGATGGATACTTTTGGTACAGCCTGATTGTACAGCCTGATTTTGAACCCAATAATCTATATGTACAAAGACGTCTACTGGAAGGTGGTGGAAACAGCCAGATGCTCACAGATGAGACACAAGATCCTCTATATTGCACACTGTGGAATAAACATTTCCAGGCCGAGATTTCCAATATGAAGCAAGTCTCACTAAATTGAAGCAGGTCACCTTAAACCTAAAGACATTGTACAACAATGCAGCAGGTGATAGTGCATTTACGGTGGAGCTCCCGCAAGAAGCAGAAGCGCTCTACAAGCATTGGGATACAGAAATTCCACATGTTGCAGTATCCAAGTTCGCACCGGATGGATGGAAGACATTAGGAGCTGCATTAAAATGGTGGGAATCTGCAGAGGAAGAGGAGTTGGAAGAGGAAGGAGTGGAAAATAAAACTCTCCACTGGCAAGCAGACAGCACTCCCAGTATACAAGCCAGAGACCCATATGCAGTCCACCCCATGACTGCCTTCAACAAATGGAAATGGAGACCTCACACCTTGCGAATGTAAAAGACCTTGCCCTGACAGACCCAGACATCACTCTGTATGTGGATGGATCAAGGTATGCTGATGAGAATGGAAAATATCACACAGGATATGCTGTGACTACAGAAAAAGATGTGATGTGAGCCTTCTCACTACCTCCCTCCATGTCAGCACAAGAAGCAGAGTTGATTGCATTGACCAAAGCCTGTGAGTTTGCGACAGGAGTCTGAGCTAACATCAATACAGACTCAAGATATGCTCTGGGAGTGACTCAAGACTTTGGAGTAATCTGGAGAGCTAGAGGATTCATGACAGCCGCAGGTACTCCAGTGAAGCATGACAAAGCCATCCGTGAACTACTAGGTGCTTTAACACTCCCAAAGGAAGTAGCCATACTGAAAGTAAAGGCACATGGGAAGCTAAATTCAGACGAAGCACAAGAAAACCATCTAGCAGACCAGACGGCTAAGCAAGCAGCAATGATATCACAGGAAATGGAAAGGAGAGAGGTGGATGGAGAAATAAACATTTATACAATGCAGACTCTGCCAACAGATTTAAAATTGCTCAAAGAATTGCAAAAGACGGCAGGTCCAGAAGAAGTGAACAATGGAGGAAAACGTACTCTGTGATGACTAGTAATCCCCACCCAGGGAGAGTTATAACTGTGTACCTTGGAAATTATACGTGTTACAGGAGAAACGCTTCTCAGGGGTTCAACTTGCAGAAGTTCCAAAGTGGGTTTTGTCACACATATAGAGATGGTTCAGCCACAATGCTAGTCAATCAGACACAATCTTTGGGGGACATATATTGGTTGTGTGGAGATATGAAACTCAGGGTAAGACTGTCAGGAGTATGGCGTGCAGGATTTGAATCACTGATACCAATGATTGGTGTAAATACAAATGTTGCTTGAATCAATTATATATATATATTATAACCAACAAAGGTTTGTGGATTATACAAGAGACGCTCTGCAAGGAGTTGCAGAACAATTGAAGGCCACATCACACATGGCCTTCCAGAATAGAATGGCACTAGACATGCTAGAAAGGGGGGGGGGGGTGTAAAATGCTCCCCGACACTGGCAACTGCTGCACCTACATACCTGATAATATGGGTCCAAATGGTAAAATTACTTTAGCCATTAAAGAACTAAACAACTTGGCACAAGAATTGAAGGAGAGTCCTGGAATCACAGACTATTGGGATAAATGGTTTGGGTGGATGAACAACTGGCAGAGGGTATTGTTACAGGTTGGAATTGTCTTTCTTTCAATACTGATAATTCTTGCATTTATTACCTGCTGTATTATCCCCTGTGTCCGAAGATATTTTAAGAAGTCAGTTACTGGAGTCACATCAACCTTTGTGCACAGAGAACTTTGTGATGATGACAACTGTGAGGAGTCACATAGAGTGTTACAGGCTATTGTATCTAGGAGTGAGGTTTCCAGATAAATCCCTTGTCCCACATGTTCCTGATACAAGGGGCTAGGGAAAGGCATCTGACTTGTCTGTGACAGTGGCAGGAGGGGCCGTGGGTAAGCCATGGCTACTCAAATGTACAAAGAAGAACGGGCGTTCACAGCACAGATGTTTAGGGCTTTTTGGCAGTCATGCACCTCATTCTCAGGGACAGATATACACCTAGTGTTTAGGGGGGAGTTTACCCCTCATCACGCATTAACATAAGCACAGCTGCACACTCACTAATAACATAAAACAGTACATTTTAGGGGGGACTGTTATGGATGATAATTAGGAAAATGTCTTTTCATGTTAATATGTTTGTCTGCCATTCCTTACTCACTTATATATTTATAAATGAGAAGAAGATTACTAACAATGGAGGTTACCTAAGATGGAGGATGGACTACATAACAAGCATGGTTAAAGAACTACAACTGGGAGTGGCCTGATGATGCAAACATCCGTGACCAAATAAGGACAAATGAATGGTTCCTCCCTCTACTGACCACTATGATGACAACACACTGCAGCAATTTTGAACCAATCAATAAAGCTATTAATTCCTAGACAAAGGAATCATGTGACGTTTGATCAGATAAAGTTTTTATATATACACTTGTACACTGCCATTTTAATACAGAGCGCTTTGAGAACTATTATACAGAAACACCGTGTCTGTGTCTTATTTCTCTGGAATGTGCACATCCAACACTAATTGGGACCAGGAGCAGATATCTAAAATTCAGACTGATCTCGTCTGATCCAAATCACACATATATTTATATATATATATATATATATATATATATATATATATATATATCACATATATAGTTGTCAGTGTATATAACAATTGCGATGTTGGTCGCTAAGCGAGGCGAGCCGTCGACTCACACGTGACTTAGGCTGCCTTTTGCGCTCATTGCAGCCAGTGGCGCAGTTCTTAGGCGAGCCTCTCAAAGCAAGGTTTGCCAGCGCCACAGCAGTTGTTCAAGCTCGTAACTATAAAACCACCCCAAAATAAGGAAATCATGGACAAAACATTATACCACACTCACATACAGCACAGGGTTAGAGACAGGGGAGTGAAGTTGCAAACAAATTAGACCCATAATTGGCTTTTTTCATCACTCGAAAATCGGCTAAGCGAGGAAAAAAATGCCGGACAAAAAACTTAAAATTTCTGAAACAGCATGAAAACGAGGCTCAGCAACCCCAGGCTCGCAGAACTTACAAAATACACAACGCTGAAGACAGTAACACTTAACGAACAAAGCCAGGCATGCAGGACTTAGAAAATACACCATGCCGAACACACTAGCACACAAACAACGCCAGGCACGCAGGACTTTGAAAATAAAACCAACGGCAGTCACCATTCAGCACACAAACATTCAGCGCACACACAGAGGAGAAAGACACAGGAAAGGAATAGGGGGAGAGGATGGGAAGAGAGGCATGGCATTCCCAAGCACTAAACTTGCAGGTTATCGAACCCTGCAATGAGCAGCCCGTACAATTGGCGAGAGGAAAGGCTTGCAATGAGAGCCATGTGATGAGCGGGAGAGCCTTGCACTTAGCGCTGAACGTGATCATTGCAAAACAGGAATGTTGAAGTACACGGGGAGAGATGCTGGCAATGATGGTGCTCAGAGGATCAAAACTATTGCCACCCTTACAATTTTATTGCCATCATTGTTGACGGGCAAGTTACTAGTATATATATATGGACTGGAAGAGGAAATAATTTTTATAATAATGAGGAGGAGCAGCAAACCATCTTTGTTTCCGAATATAGTATCATTTTAAACTACAGATAATAAAAGATTCTTTATCAATTGAAGTGTTCAGTTTTTACATATGTATCAACCTTTCTTATCCGCCCACAAAACATTTTGACAAGTAATTTATTGTCAATGTTGGCAAAGTACATCCTAGGAGCTTAGTTGCATTGTTTTCGGTCTAAAGCCATGTGAAGCAGAAAGTACTGAGCATATGCAGACCCCAGGGGATAATGAGCCTAATCCACCTAGTTACTCACTGGGGTCAATGCTCAGTCTTGTTAATTTCACATGGCTTTATGTTGGATATAATGTAGAAAGGTCCCGAGAGGTAATCAGCAAGTATTGGCAAAGATCAAATCAGAAGTCAATATATGCTTATATGATGGTTCACAAAGGCTAATTCACAGACCAAAATGGTAAATTTGATTCGATTTAGTTTTAAAAGACTATAATTGCATTTTTATAAACCACCAGCTTGTTCTGTAGTGCTAAAGTATACTCTATTTGGAACCTCTGCTGTTTTCATTTGTAGAATTGATGCCGAATTCATGGAGTTGTGATCAGTTTTAAGAATGAAAGTCAGGCTGTTTCAGTGTGTTGCCTCTGCCTGAATGAGTAATGCGCTTATGGAACATAATTAATTTTAATTAGAATTAGGTGTAGAGACTTTGAATCAGGCAGTGTTATGTGATTTCTAACTACTTGTAACTAGTTAAACAAAGTCCTAAATCAATTGCTTCCACTTTTTTTTTTAATTGACTAATACATTTTTTAACACACATATCATTGATATATTTATATATAAATAAATAAATAAGTACATTAGTTAATCAATCAAACAAACAAACAAACAAAAAAACAAGTAGAAGGCAGGGGAATTGAACTCATGACTTACCAATGAAAAAAATATCTTTAAACTACTAACCACTATAGCACCACTCTACTGCTAAATATAGTGTAAATCCATAATATAATGTGTAACAGTTACAGACTCCAGAAATGTTTAAATCTGAAACCTAAAAAATGCTTTTATTGTATTCTAACCACAGCACCCTTAAAAATAGTTAAGGATTATGGATTTTACTAATTATGGATTTTACACAACCAAACAACAAAAATAGAAATGCGGGAGCCAATGGCAAGGCATAACATTTAAGACCAGCCCTATGATCTTGGTGGATCCTCCTGCCTGGAAGGCTCTCTAGTAGATATCCCAAAGCTGACTAAATTTCCTATTTGTAAATAGGTGGAAACAGAAAATTGCTGTGTGTTTATAAAAATCCATTCATTGCTCAAAAATAGTGCTAATTTAACAACAACAAAAATAACAACACATCATGAATCTTGTTTGGAAATGCTCTACTGCCAGGTTTCAATACATAAACAAAACTCTTTCAGGCTGTAACATTAAGGAAACTGTATACGTGGTGAAACGTCCGTTAAGCTATTTGCAGGACAATACTCAGAATGCTTATTTGAAGTAGATATAAATCAATATGTGTCTGCGGTTTCCAAAAGGGCATTCGGAAGGTAAGCCTCTTACCATTCCTGAATGTTACAGCACCCACATTATTTATACAGGTTCTTGTGGGATAGCTTCAGGCGCTAAACTAAAAGGGACAATGTCTAAGTCAATTTTAAGTGTGTAAATAAAAATGTGTATGATTTTCCACCCTCTAACTGATGATGCAGAGCATATACGGTGACTTTTTAAGCTTTTCATTTTTCAGCTATTAATTTTTATTCATATTGCACTATTACCCTCTTTAATTATCACTCAAAAGCAGCATATTTTACAATTATTGTTTCAAAAAAAGAGCTAGTGAATCCAGTTTTTCACTCATTAATGTTTAGATTATTTCTCACTTTTAAGGCTTAAATTATTTGAAAACAAATAATAAAACTTACTTTCCTAAATTCCAGTATTATAATTATTAGCTCTTTCAAAAATATATTTAAAACAATCTACAACAAATAGATGATGCTTCTATCAACTTGTGATAGATATGTGAAAAAATCTTTGAAAAGAGAATTTTCTGCTATTCCTTAACCCTTTTATCTCATAGCTTAATCACCCTTTTATAAATTTTAGTCCTAAATTTGCCTCCCAACATTTTCCATTGATGCTCACTTGTTTTAATATTTTAAGTAGTTATTTTGTTAGTAAAAAGCAGCTGTTTTTAAACTCAAATTAACGTTATAAATAATTTCTGAAAACAGAATATTTATCATCAAGTATAATGTGCAGTATTTAAATAAAGGACCTATTTCAGTGCATATCAGCTAGATGGCAATACAGGGCTATAAAACAAGTCATTCCTACTACAGAAATGAGTTCTGATGCAATGTGGGAAACACCTTTATCAGAAGCCAATAAAAGTTAATTCATAAAAAGTGAGAAATAATCTGTACATTGCTTTGTGCATAATTGTATTCACTTGCTCTTTGTTTAAAGTGATAAATGTTTCGGCAGGCTTGCCACCTTTGCTATACACCATGAACATTACAATGGTTTGCTCAGTCTAAACAGCCTCTGTTGTGGTATTGAGCTGGGTTGACCTCCAGGCATTGCAGTTGGAGTATCCACTTGGTGGTGATGTTCCAAGATCATGACTGGTTCCTGTAATACTTGCAGAACCTTGCTGGCCCTGTCCATCACCTGCAAATGTAGCTGTGCAGGCTGGTGCCAGGGGCCTCACATAGCTGTTACCAGTGCTGGCATCGGTGACCCCTGAACTGACCTGTGATGGATACAATAGTGGGTTTACTGAAGGGCTTTTCTAACCGAGCTAGTAATTGCTAGCTGCTCAAGAGCGCAGCAGCAAGTGACATTCAATCTATGGTGTACATTCACACAGTCTGTATCCTGCCACATTCATAGTGAAGGTTATTATACAAATGACATATTATTGGAAGAAAGATGCATAGGACATCACAACTGTTACTGTAAACTGTTAAAGGACAATTATACAATAACAAATATATAATTGGGAACTTTAAGTTTGACTAAGAGCATAGTTAAGAAGGTGAATTGTTATAAATCTATGATAAACATAAATGTTGATGCCTCTGCTGGACTCTGGAGGCATCCATGATATGCTGGTGGAAGTAGTGTGTGTGAGAAGAGAGTTTACATTTCTGGAGAACAGTGCTTGAATTTTGTAATGCATGCTGCTTCTGGGCCAGTGAGGAGGAGAAGTGTGATGACCATTTTAGTAGCCAATTATTTAATTGTTACCCTCTCATCCCCCTTGCTAATTTTGTTAGTTTGTTAAATATTTCACAAAACATGTCTTCTTTCTTAAATTACAGAGGTACTTTAACTCTTATAGGAATGTGTGCATCTGGAGTTTTGGCTGTTCTTTTCTTTGTTTCCTTTGTCCCCACTCATATAGACCCAGGTAGGGAACACTTATTACCTTCTTCATCTGTTTAACATTGACTTTAATGTATACTTCCACTACCCTCTTCTCTTGTGAAGGAGATAAACATATCCCCCTCTCTCCTTTTTACAATTGGAGTTAAGGAGGATGAACTAAAATCCTGTCACTCCCCTTTCCTCAATTCATGTATTCGTGTAGAGTAGGGACAGGGATTGTCCCCAGTCTCTGTTGTACGTTAGGCAACATAGTAATATCTGTGGAGAAATGAATGAGGAATTCAAAAGCTCCTTATTTGCTGATACTTTTTCTTACTGTGTCACAGGATGCTAATTCAGAGCTTTCAACTGCAGAGTACTCTGAACAATTACAGACTGGACCTAAATAAGAAATTATGAGAATAGGAATAAACATAACATGGATTTCTTGTGAGCTCCTTTATTCGTGAAATGTCAAAGCTATCAAAGATACATTTTGGTGTGTTGATTGGACCTTGGAACCATGATAGTTAGGTGGATGAAAGTTGTGTGCATTTTGTAAGAGCTGTACTTCCTGCTACCAGGTCAGTGAGGGGGTGGAGTGTGACGTCAATTTTAACATTGTCCAGTAACCTAACAATGACTCTATTTCATCTGTCCCCAGCCCTCCAAACACTTGTGATCCAGCTCTCAGGAAATTATGTAACAAACACAAAATGGATTGCTATGCTCATAAAGAGTCTTCTGAAATACAAATTTTACCAGAAAATGTTTTTATATCCATGACTTACACAGCTGCTTGTGTTGTTAGTTTGGTCCGTACATGACAAACAAGTGCCTTTTTCTTGATCTTATTATTATTATTTTTACTAGTGACTTGCCCGTCAAAAATGACGGGGCAATAACTTTATCAAAATCAGGCATTGGGTGGAAGAAATATGCACGGACTATGGCCCGCCTAAAGACTACTGGCTCACTATAGTATGCAAAAACTCAGCTCTTACTAGGGGTACTTTGGGGGCAATATATAACATATTTAATACTCCCTCCCTTGGTTCACCAAAGCCTTCCTTTATGCTGAAGTGGGAGTTGGACTTGCACCAGAACTGGGATGAGACTTCCTGGTCTAAGGCTTTCTCTAGCCTTTCAAAAGGCTCCCTTAATTATAGCCTGCTGGAGACCTCGCTAAAAATGCGACATCGGGCATATATGACCCCTGCTAGACTAAACAGAATATTACCTACGAACTCGTTTTAGGGGATGCCAGGAACGAGGGGATTTTATTCACACGTGGTGGAAATGTCCCTTAGTCTCTGAAATCTGGGCTAAAGCGACTAATCTAATCTCAGGACTATTTAGAACCTCACTTAAACCATCCATAGCGACATGCCTCTTAGGCATGAGATATACTGAATTAGGAGGGGAGGGCAACAAATTGACACAACTGATTTATTTAGCAGTAAAAAACATCATAGCTAGAAGGTGGAAGGACAACTCCATTAACTTCCAGGAAATTAAAAACAAAATAAACTTCCTATATATAAATGAGAGAATGACTCATACATTATTGGAAACACATCAAATATTTTTGGAAGTATGGGGACCTTGGATCTCTTCCCCTGACTGCATTTCATAGGTAGTGGGGGACTCAGTTGGAATAAAAGTTAACTGGGCTCTCTGCATATATAAGAGGAGTGGAGCGAGGGGCGGACTGGAACAGGCGGAGCGGGAGAGGATACTGGAGGCTTCATTAGACGAAGGTAACGATAGTAATACAAAGATTTGATTGTACGGGAATTGGAAAAGCCATCTTAGAGTCAAGCCTGACCCTTTGAATTAGAAGAGCTGATTGGGAGCAATTGTCTATTTTGTGCTCTTTCCCTTATACTCCTTCACTTCTTTATTTATTTTTTTCTTCTTTTCTTCTTTTCTTTCTTTCTTCTTCTTTCTCTATTTCTCCTTTTTTCTTTTCATATTTCTTCGTACAATATTCTGATTGAAATATTATTTTTTAATTATACCAATATGTGCACTGAAAATGTTAAAAATTATATTAAGGAGCAACTCAGTAAAGATGAGCAGATGTTTAGGAAAGTAATTTTCCATTCTTGAAATGTGAAGTTATGTTTTATATACTATGCTTATTTTTGTACAAGTAATAATTAAATATCCTTAATAAAAATTTTATGAAAAAAAAAAAAAAAAATGACGGGGCAATAAAATTGTAAGGCAGGTAATGCTGTTTAATTATTTTGGTAGTCTGAGATCCTTCGGCGCTTATTGCGAGGCTGTTGTATTTTTTTTTGTGATAGGCGCTTTTGCTGTTATTGTTTGGTCGGCATTGATCTTCTTTTTGCGCTTATTGCAAGGCTTTGTGTGGTATGATCAGCGTTGGCGGTCGTTGTGAGGCGCACAGTGAATGGCTTTTGTGTTTATTGCGAGAGTGTTTTTTTTTTTTTTGTATATGTATTTTTGTATGCTAATTAAATAATTAATAAATTAATAAATTAATATACTTTACCTATTTGGAAGTAATATATGCAGGAAGCATTGTGTTGAAGAGCTGACAATCTGTTTCGATGTTCCTGCAGCATACAATGTCGGTTTGCACTGTTGTGGAGCTGAGGTGTAAGTGTCAGCAATGTGTGCAGTGTGTAGTGCAAATAGGCTGCGTGCGCGAGGGAAAGCCGTTAGTGTAGCTGTGTACTTCCGCATTGTGTGAGTGTTGTAAAATGGCGTCTAATGTGTATGTGGTACGCGGCTGTGGATGATTTAGCGATCTTGTTAAAAGTGTATCTTGTACCTCGTACGGCTTTTTTGAAAAGCCGTATGTGCTTGGTGGTGTTTTGTGTCTTTAGGGTCCTGTAGCCTTATTTTCGTTTTTTCGACGGCCATTTTTTCTCTCGCTTAGGGGATTTTTCGTGTGTCTAAACCCGGGAATTTGGACTTAAATTGAGGTGTAACTTCGCTTTCAGAGGTCCTGGGTGCCCCCTCTTGCTGTGGGTGTCTTTTTTGTGTGTATTTATTGTGTTTTTTATGTTTTCAGGTGCGCGTGGTTCGGCCGTTCAGGTCACATTTTTGAAAAGTTGTAATGTATTTTTTTCCCGCGGCTTGTATTTTTTTAGGCTAAGTCCGTACATTTTGCGTTCTAAGTCCCGCAGTTCGTTTTTGTCCGTATTTAGTGATTGTGTGTTAGATCTATTTTGTGAAAGTGCCGCTTGTGTGGGTGTTTGTACGTGTGAGGCGCCGTCGAGCCTCCACCTCCGCAAATGCGGCCCCTCGCTTCGGCTCATTGCAGCCGACGTGGGAGCCTCCACCTCTGCAAATGCAAGGAACGCAGTTCTTGCGACAATTCGTAGTTTGACAACTATTATATGTGATTATCTTTATTTATATCGCGTCAGCATATTCTGCAGCGCTGTACAGGGGTTGAATACATGGCAAAAAACAAACTTAACACCTTATAAAGAATGGAGGTCCCTGTTTTTGAGCGTAAAATCAAATGTACACAGAGCTTGTTTCCAAGGCACTGATCTGTAGTGATCCTTTAATATCTAAAAAGATGGAAGAATTGGAAGATTGGAAGAATTTGCAAATTCCCTGTATGAGAAGAGTAGCCTCAATTAAAATGTTAATCTTACCATAGATACTATATTTATTTAGTGCTGTCCGATTACCGGTTCCAGAATATTTTTAATTTGCAGTCTGTTTTGAATAGGTTTATATGGAAAATAAACTGTTATAAAATATGATGGACCTTCAGTGTTCTTGCATTTACTTAAATTGATTTATGTATTTTTCCTTGACGTAATATTGAAGCACAGTGTGCCCATCCAGACTTAATTCTGTCTAAGTTGGAACAGTTAACTGTAGCTTTTTGGATTTCTGGCTTATATTTTAAAGGACATATTTTTTATATGATCTTTTGTTTTGCTAAACATGATAGTGGACACGATATGCAATTTCTTTCTACTGTAGGCTTTTATTTTGTTTTCTTGCCTGGTGCTGGTCGTTACTTCCTCAGGTGGTTGTGTCCTTGTAAACTAACAAGCTTCCTATTAGTGTTACTGAGCACAAAGGCAGTAGTTGTCATTTTTCCAATGAACAGATACAAACGTCCTGCATATTCAGCCTTCTCCCATCTCAGTTGAGCTATTGAAAGTAAAATGACAAATTCCACAGCAGCATCAATGCATATAAATATATATATATATATATATTAGAGGCTGGATTATTTTCGTTTTAAGAGTGTAAAAAATAACAATACAAACTCTAGTATATTCTCTTTCATATGTAATTATGCTACAGATGTTTTGGTTTCTGCTGATCATCAAGGGAGATATGAGCTATTCCAACGAGAGGAGCAATAAGCCGCCCCACCCAGCCGCCATCAGTGGGGGATCTCTGCTGCTGATGAGCATTGACAGGATCAGTGGTTGTCACGGACCCTGAATCTACCCCTTCTCAGGTTCCCAAAAGAGCCTGATAATCACTTTTATTATGCAGGTATGTGGTTGCCATAGACTATGAAACATAAAATAACTTGTCATGAATTCGTACATGGGTTTGTGAACTCACTGCACAGGTGGCACCATGCATGATTCAATAGAGGGTGTAGCTTCAGTGAATTATAGTACTTTGTGTATTATAAATGGGGCTTGTGTACCTCAATGTAGCTGTGAGTTATACCATGTAGTGTCACCCAAGATGAGCAGGTCATAGTAGAGAAGTCAGACAAATTGCGGTCCAATGGAGAAAGAATTGGCAACCCACTACAGTATATTTGCCAAGAAAACCATATGGATAAACTCAACCAGAAATACAGACAGATTTGCCGGTGTGCTATGTCTATATGGTCACAGAGAGTCAGACACTACTGAAGGTTTGAACAACAACAATATTATAATTATGGTTAACAGCTTGTATCATTTTGTATGGTCATGTTAAAACATGCTTTGTTGTGCATATTGCCATATCTGTGTGTGGATAGTATTACAAAAAGGGCTATGTTTGGATATTTGCTCAACACCCAAGCCTTAACTGAAACAATGTACTCATTAAGGTATAGCTTCAAAGGTCATTAATATTTATTTTCCCACGGATAGGGAATTCACATTGGGAAATATGTATGTTGTATTTTTAGGTTCCCTGTTGTGTGAGCCTTGTGAATAAAGTGAGACCATAATGGAGACTACATTCTGTAGTAGCATATTTCGTTATTGTGGAGAAATATCCTCAGTGAATAATTCGACTTCTCACTATCTTCTTGCTGTCCAAAATCCTGTTCCGAACGGAGTCGAGAGAATTTCCCCTTTACAGAGATAAAGTCAAACTGGTGGGATTCAGGTCCACCTGATTGAGCGAGAGGAACTGAATATGGCTAGCCAGGGAACTGAAGCCTTTCAAAACTTGATGACCATAATCTTTGCCGGTTAGGTTATTATTATTGGTATTGCTTATTTTACAACAGTGGTGAGCAAATCAGTCCTACAAGGGTCACCAGCAGTCAAGGGTTTCAGTATCTGTCTTGGTGAGCACAGATGGATCAATCAGAATGAATAAAACTGAGTAACTCACAAGTGCTAAAGCAGAGATAACCCTGAATACAAAAGCAGAGGTATCCAGAAGTCCCATGATGTTGGCTGCCCTTATAGGAATGAGTTGCCTACCACAGTTTCACAAACGCTTTTAAAATATTATAGTATTATACTTGTAATCACCCTTTCTCCAATTCTCCTCTGTATATGGGACTATCAATAATAATTAATAAATCCTAATGTGTTTCATTGCTCACTCCCCAAGCTTCCACAGCCTACCCAAGACCATCCTCAGCACACCCTTTCTAATCATTTGCAAATTTCTTCTGACAAGACTCTGATAAGTCACTGGAGAGGCCATCAAAACACATCACCAGAGAGACTGGCTGTCAGAAAGTGAGGGAGGGTTGGGATGGTTGGTGAAGGAGATAAACGATCTGTTGAGGGAGAGAAAGAGATCTTCTTCCCACTAGACACCAGGTTGGAAAACCTGTTTTGCTTACAAGGCATTATTAGTAAAATAAAATGATAAATAAAATCTGATCACCCCCATACAGTATATGCAATTTTACTTATCGTTTGTTAAAAAAAATTGCCACTGTAAAACAGTTTTTATTTTTTATTTTTAATTCACTACTTAAATGAGTAAATGACATATATTGCAAGTTATCAACTTATTGACAATTTTGAATAAACAATTGAACACAAGTTATATTTTATAATTTCAGATGCAAATATTTCTCAGAAGTTAAAATCTTAATTGTGGATTGTTTATAAAAACAAAAAGAAACACAGCCTAAAATAAGCAGATCACCACACGTGTGTATATCTGGCTCATGCTTATTGAAAATGAATCAGTTTACAAGCTTACAATTCTCATAAAGTATTTGAAATTACAACTTCATGTTAAGGAATACAAACTAAATAAGTTTCCAAAGCCTTTACATACATATTTAAATGACAGCTATGTCATACAAAAATCTATAAGTATTTTTATTATACTGTAGTATTCAGCATTTCTTTTTAAAAACTTTATGGATTGGGATTGTAAGCAGTGGATAGAGTGGAAAGAACATTTTAAAGCCTTCAGGCTTGGTGAGTTCAATATGTTATTACTTATAGTAATCACAATTAATTTAGAAGTTCCATTAGAATTCCAGGCAATCGGTTAATAAGGGAGGAACACACTGATTAGTAAATTCCTTCACATGTTTATGGTGTAGAAAGGTTACAGATTAAGGGCCTCATTCAATTTGGGGCGGTTACTTGCAAGTAACTTTCCGATTTGCTACTTTTGAGCTACTTGCTCTAGCAGCTCTACTTTTACTTATCTGTTGAATTGGCCGGGCACGCAAGTTAGTCTCCCTTCCCGATAATCACAAACCAGGCTATCGGCAGTAAGCATTTGCGTGCTTGAACATGATCGCGGCCGCAAGCCTGTAACTCATGTTTCAAGCCTGCAAACTCGGAGCACTGTAAATGCAAATATAAATTCAATACAGCACTGTCAAGCAACTGTAAATGATGGGGACCACAATGGGTGACATTAGAATTAAACACATAACATTCTCAGGCTTGCATATCACCAAAAGCAAATACTTTATTTCATGTTTATTTCCGTCCAAAGTCCTACGGGCTTGAACGAGCCCCAAGCCCGTAACTCGTTATTTAAGTACGTAGGACTTCAATGAAATATGGAGGTTGGATTCCAAAGTCATAGAGGTTTAGAGGTTGAAGCCTGTAGGACTTTAGACGGAAATTGAACATGAAATAAAGTATTTGTTTTGGCTGTTTTGCGAGCTTGAGAATGATGTGCTATTAATTCTAAGACCTAACATCACTTTCACTTGTAATAAAAGTACAGGATTTCTTTTTTATTTGCTTAATTACTGCTATGATTTGTAAGTAAGCCCTTTGTGAGATCTCCTTGGTCCCAGTAACCTGTGGTTCGTGTTTAGCCATTTACAGGCTTGATGGGAGGGTCGATCGGAGCAATTGAATAGCGTTTTGTGTTTTTTGCGGCCATTAAAGATCAAAGCCTTTGATGGAAGTAACTTTCATTTATGAAAAAGTAAGGGGTAGTTTTGCTCAGTAAGTAACACAAAAGGAGCACACAAGTAGGAGGCATTTCTATAGCAAAGTTACTTGCTATCTCCACTTGCGGCCCCGTATCTCAAATAAGTAGCAATTGAATGAGGCCCTTCGTTTTAAGATCAGATTTTCAATCCACTGCATTAACATGTGTCATACAAAGGTCCCAAGCCCATAGCAGCAATTAGAAAAGCTTTAATTTATGGTGAGCATTAAAGGTCTAAGTATATTTGCACTAATAATTATAGCTATTATTTATTCCTGTTTAGGTTTCTTTGGGTAATTAACGAAGCAAGTAGTCAGCAACCCATGTGGGAAGGTAAGATAGAGGCATGTAGAAGAATTTAGCATGTGGGCCAGCAGAGTAGCGTGTCCAAGGGTGCATTGCAGTCAGGGCATGCTCCATACAGTCTGTCACAATTGTAAGCTTTGTGCTGCCCAACAAAGTAAGTTTATGGATATTTTTGCAATCTGCAATAAAAAAAATATTACAGTTAGATAATAGAGCAGACAATAGTTATTGTTCAGTCTTGCACATTTTAGTAAATGAGCCTGGTATTAAATGTTCCAAAGATAGAGATAGAGTTAATATTTGGCTCATCAAGTAGAGAATTGGGATCTATCCTGGTATAGTTATGGCACATGTCCGCCGTTGCAGTGCGGCTAGGTGGCGCTGCAGATATTTTGCAGCGCTGGTGATTTGTTAGAGAAGTTTTAAGCTTAGAATGGTAGCTTAACCATTAAACCTAACAGTTTAGCTAAGCCTTGACTCTATGATTAGGCATTGGAATATCGGCAGCGCCATCTAGCGGTTGATTACCGCACCTCAGGAAAGGACCAAGAATTGGATTTACTGTATTTATAATACTTGGAATGAACATATGAAAAATTGTTAGGGGTAACCATTTAATTCTATATAGGATACCGACCTATTCTACTTTTGTATCAACATGTGATATTGTACTGTTGTGTCACATACCTGTGTATTCAATGTATTATTTCCCTTGTATTTAGAGCAGTATAAAAATATTTTTCATTCAATTCATTGTCTGTTAAAGGAATATGTAACATAGATCTTTTTTTTTGTGCTTTTATAAGAGCAAGGTTTTCAAAGTCACCAAAGTCGTATTTTGCATGAAAAAATATTAAAACCCGATTAAACGTTGTTAAAACTAACAGGAAATGGACAGAGCATACTTCCGTAGATTTGATTGGCAATAAGTATGACTTATACAGATATATCACTGCTCACTGTCTGACAGGACAAGCCCCCAGATCAGCTAAGCATTTGAATATATTTTTATCTGCTTTGAGAGCTTTCTTAGAAAAAAGAAAATTGTGATACATTATCAGATAACCTCTGTGAGATGAAACAAAACAAAAACATATTTCAATGCCACTTTATATCCATCTTAAAGAGCCAACGAGGTGCCATATTTATGTTTGCTCTTTTGAATAAACTGATCTGTTAATAAGTTCAATGTTTTAGAAAGTAAAAAAATACAGACTTTATTTTTTTCTGTTCCCTAGTTTGTCATAATACAAGCATACTGCGGATGGAACTAAAAAAGATCCAATGGATAAAGAACATACTGGACAAACCAGACAAAGTAGCACAAGCAAGGACTACCCACAAACAGAAAAACAATTGCCTATAACATTTAAGGCTGTATCTATTTTACTTGCTTCTAAATATTTTGTTTTTACCTTTTTAAACATTTAGACAATTATCAATATATGTAAATATGAGAATTTAATGGCCCTTTAAAATGATTTAAAGTAATAGCTATAAAGCTCTTGTGACCAGCTGTTTATTACCTTCTTATTCATAAGGATATACATGTTTGTGGTCAAGTGCTCCTTGAACCTTCTTTCTGTTTCTATCTGTTTTTATAATTGATTTTTAGACTTTGACCTTTGACCTGCTGTTTCACACATTACCTTCTTTCCATTGTTCTGTTATGCCCTCCTTCTGCTGTTTCCCTTCATAACTCTCTTGTTCTATGAACTCTCACATCTTCACCACCTTTTCTACCTCTCTCTTTCTGTCTGCTGACATCTAGGAACAAAGATAAATGGTACTCACAGCGTTGGAAATAATTATCTCCATACTGCTCTTGGATCTCATGAGGCACTTTGCTCCAAACATTATTAAGGTTTTCCTGCAGACGTTCTGAATTCAGAATTTCCGTCTTAAAAAAATCTGGAGCAATGATGGAGACTTTTACCCCAAAGGGTTTGAGTTCACGTCTGCAAGAAAGGAAAAATAAGTTTATTGAGCATTCAAACAAATGGCACTTAACTGATGATAACTATATTTTCGGATTTCACTTTTTTGATTCCCATTCACCAAGTTTTCCCACGACTATTTTCTTTCCTTCCTCAGTTTACCTTTCTATGATTCTGAAAATTTGGTGTATGGCTTTAGATTAGTTGGGTCAGGCTGTTTAATTACTACAACTTTGATGTATGCTTCACTTCAGTACATCACACTGCAGCTATAGTGCATCTCAGTGCTGACCATAGTGTCAAATTCATTCCCCTTTTCCATTAGAGTCTCTTACAGTGCCCACAGATTTACATGTTATATGAAAAGTTACTTTTTTTTTTAATTTTCCAGAGAAGCTTACTAGATAGCTAGGCTAGTTGTAGCAGGATCATATTTTTGCCTGATGGATCTTGCTCTTTTATCAAGCTGTCATCCACCAAGCAGTATCCTCACCATTCCTAGCACATACAAACATGGAGCCTCATTCAACTGAGGCTTCGGGAGATCTGGGGTTCGGAACTTATTTTGCTATTCAATTGGCGTCTTTTTGCGGGCTCCGATCGAGTTACGGGCTACGGCCTCTGATTCGATGGTTAACATTGCAAGTTAATGCCCCTCAAGACTTTGATCTTTCACGGCTGCAAGAGTTGTGAACGCTAAAATCACAAATTGCTATTCTATTGCTTCGGTTCCCCCTCGATAACCACCCAGCCAAGACCGCAAATGTCAAAAATGTAACCACAAGTTAAGGGTACCAAAGAGGACTTGCAAAAGGCTTCATAACATGCCTGGAGCACTTTAAATGCACATATACACACACACCACTGTACTATTATTAAAAGTGAAAGGGATGTTAGGTCTTAGAATTAATAGCTCAACATTCTCTAGCTCACAAATCGGCCAAATAAAATACTTTATTTCATGTTTAAATTCCGTGTTATATCAATCACAGCAATCAATGTGTTAATACATATAATGGAACTTGCATGTAATAGAATATTATATTTACGGTTTTATCAATATTGCATCATATTTGGAATGTGGGTCTGATCGTAACTCGTAATTAAAGCCCGTAGGACTTTGAAATCCAACCTCCATTTTCAAAGCCGTAATGAAGACAATCTCTGTTTCCATTGGCTGTTTCTAATCAGGAGTTATAGCCTTGCCTGATTGATCACGTTCAAGCTCGCAAATGCTACATAGGATAGCATGGTTTCCGAATGTCGATATTGGCCCCTAACTTGCGGCCTTGAGCAATTAAATAGCACCATAACTTGCTAACGCTGCGGGCCCGCAGACATACAGCCTATACCTCCATAACTTGCACCTCCTAATTGAATGAGGCTCATGGTCATTAACTCCTACTATATGTATAATTGTGTTTCAATTAAAAGTAAATCACTCACCAGTTTTATATAAATCATTTTGGCTGTTGAAAATAACATTATTTTGCCACAATAATTTTCTCTACCATGAACTTTACTGTTATAGTTTGTAGTTTATAGTACTGTTATAGTTTGGACAGTTTAAATAATATTAGAAATATATGCCTTAAACAATGTTTCTAATTTTACATATAGACATTTGTGATATCTAGAAAAAGAACTGGGAAAGTGAAGTTAAAATATGTGCTGGATCCTCTTGTGGCTTATAATATACCTGATACTGTCAGAAAAAGCTTCCACACCAAATTTAGAGATGCAGTAGCCACCACCGCAAAGAGCCATCCTGCCAGCGATGCTAGACACGTTGACAATACGTCCTCGGGCCTTCCTTATAAGTGGAAGTAGACTGAGTGTGACATCCACCATCCCCAGCAGATTTACGTTAATTATCTTGCTGAAGTCTTCCTTCTGAAGCCACTCATTAGGGCCCATAGGAATTAAAATCCCTGCATTATTTACTAAGCCCCACAGACCTGTAAAGAAAAAAAGGGAAGAAAGACGAGAAAATTAGGTGCTGCAAATGAATAAACCAACTACATTAGCATGTATTAGTATCCTAATTTATTCCCTACTATCATTAAGGCTATCTTTCATTGAGCAAATTTGGCACAATCAATGTTACTGAAATTGATTAAGTTACTAATATTTAAGCAGAGGGATACTTAGATCTTACTTGAGAAGATGGATTATGTCTAATGGATTGTGATCTACAGTATGAGTGGGCAGCTTGCAAATTCAGATGTTGTGAAACACATAAACAAAATAGACCTCTGTGGCCAGAGGTGGGAAACTTGCAATACATGGCCCAGCATATACTCACTTTTCTACATGTAGCCTTCACTGCCTCTTATATTATACAACAAGGAACCCAGGAAGGGATAGCATCAGACTCAATAATAGAAATCTGCTTGCTTGAATGGGGAAATGCATGTCAGGGTTTTTTTCGAGCCCACTCAGACCTATGTAAATGAGTGCAGCTCCTTTTGCAGTTTTATCCCTTAGTGCTAGACTTGATAGTTAAATTGAAGATGTCTGGTAGCCAGCTAAATGAGGATAATTAAGCACAGAATAGGTGACAGATTTATGGGCGCCTTAACCGAGCTAACAGAGTTAAGCCTTCCTTGTAGGAAAGTTTTTTTGCCCAGTACATCTATGATTTAAAAGGGTCTGCAAAGCAGTTTTTTTGATCACCTCCCCTAGGAACTGATAGCACAATATCAATTGTAAAAGTTAGCAGCAGAATATTGGATACATTACGTGTAAAAAGTTAATTTCATTTTGTATACTGGGAATTTAGGCAATAGTCTTTGAGTTCTTGAAAATCATAGCATTTGTTATTTTGCAACAACAATATCCAATAATACAATAATAACCAATATTCAGCACTGAGTGATTAATGTGCATCAATGTGAGAAATTTTTGCGATTTAGTATATTAATTAAAGTTGTTCTCTTCAACACATTACATTTATAAAAGGTCTCAAAGTGGCAAATGGTTTTTACATTTCCCAAGTTTATTTTATTTTTATGTGTATAAATAAATGTCAAGTTGGATGGATGTTTCAATATGTCATAAAATAGAGTACTATTGGTAAAAAGTAAAGTGTCCTCCCTTTAGGACTTTTTCACTGTATGTGATATTGTTTGATTATAGTTCTTCATGGATTGTATTTCCTAGTGTATCTTTACGTATTGTTACATTTTTATTTGGTTTGCAATAGTAATTATTCCTATGCAACAGTGGCCTTTATGTGAAAAACATCTCTCCCATCTTGGTTTATGTTTTTTCATTTTCAATTAAATCATCTTTTTGTGTACGTTCTATTTATTTTTTTATCAAGTGCACTCTCCTATGTAATTTTTATTTTTTAAGCTAAGTTGTTTTGTATCCCAGAATGGTGTTGTACGTAGACCAGTGGGGGCTTTGCTTTAAGATCATTGAGGGTTTGGTTTACATTCTGGGGTTTCAAAATTATTACTTTATTTCATTTAATAGCATAGTAAATAGTAGTGGTCGAAAAGTGATGAGAGAAGTGCTGCCTCAAAGTCTCGCATTAACCATATTCAGTTAACATTTTTCCCTTGAAGCAATCAGAGCATAGAGCTATCTTTTCTGACCTGAGCCTTTGACGGTTTGCGTGACCCACTCAGCCGCAGATCTCACACTCTCTTTGTCAGAAACATCCAGGATCACAGTTTGCAGCCTGCTGGATGTCTCCTTCTTCAGGTCCTCGGCCCCTTTCTCTGTCAGACAAGCTGCCAGCACCCTCAGTCCACGCCGGTCCAGTTGCTTCGCTGCTCGATTCCCAAACCCAGAGTCGCATCCAGTGATGAATACATATTTATCTGAGAGGTTCTGGAGGATCTGACTCTGTCTGTACCATCGGTACAATAAGATCAGAGCTATTAGAGCCAATAGAGGGAGCCACATGACTGTCACACTGTAAATGGAGAATTCTGCATAATAGTGTAGAGAAAAAAAATATAACTTTATTTCATATTCAGTATAGGCATGTTTTCAGGTGTTGCTGTTTGAGCTAAATCAATGTAATATTTGCCAAAAAGGTAATGTATTAAATTGATATAACAGTTAGAAAATCTAATTTTAATATTGGATGCTACACAACATGCATGATTCATAGCCTGTGTTTTTTTCATATTTATAAGAGCTTGATTACACGACTCCTATAGGATCTCCCTCAAAGCTGACAGAATATAAGTAGCCATTACATGGCTCCCACAGGTTATTTCACATATGAACTTACAGATACTTTGCCAGGGGGGTTGTCAGGTAAGGGATTTGTTTACGATACCCCCATGGGTGCAATTAAGCCGATGCAACTGTGAAGTTGTGGGTCAGAGCCCAGAAACACAGTAATTGCCATAGTAACCCAAGTAAAATTAAAGAATATCAGGAAATCTTACAACATTGTTTCTGTGTAGCTATGTGTTCCCCACTCAAACATTGACTTGTTGATGTGGTTTATTATTCTTGCACAGGAACATTGCAGTTCAGACACATTATATCATATGTTTAATGTCTAACTTATCACTTGGTATTAAATGACAGCGGAAACACAGATGAGTGGGTGGCAGGTAAGTAATTATTAATCCATGTGAATCTGTATTAATCAATTGTGATATAGCATTAGTGGGGTGTCAATGCTTAAATGGATACTGAAGTCACTATATGTGCTCTGCACCATCAGAAAGAGGGTGGAAAAGCATGGAAAATCACCCCCCTTCTTAAAATTGCTGCTAAAATAACCAAGTTATGTCTGATTGAAGTCAGTGATATTCTGCTGCCTCTAAGCTGCCTTTATGTCTTCTGAATACATTATGACCTGCACTGGCCGGTGAAGCATATCAGAAACAGCTTTCCAAGTGTAAGAATGAGTTCTCTGATCTTTAGCTATTCTTTATGTATATTATGTTTCACCACTTTAAAAACATGTAAAGAAATAGCCTAGTGGATAAGAGCTGGTCTGTGCTGATGTAGACCTGGATTCTAGTCCCACCAATATTTTTTCTAAATAGATATTTTTACTTTGTTCAGTAGATAAGACTGGAAATGTATATTCACTGTTGGTGTGTGTATACATTTTGGTATAGTAGTAGTATACCACTTCAAGTTTGTTTAGTAACTGTTACAGGAGTCAAGTAATAGCACTTTAGGTAAAATCATCCATAGCATCAGGGAAAAAGGAAAAGTTCATATGTAGAGGAATGTAATAATTACGCAGCCCCCTATGTGGAAAGTTCACTCTCAAGATTATTTTACAGGACCATGTCACTAAGCACAGAAATGTAATGCAAAAAAAAAGCAAGGTATGAAATTTGCTACAGTTACAGGGCGATTCAATTGAATGAGCCCGCAACTTACGTGCCGAAAGCCAAAACCGTAAACCATACATTTATAAATAGCATTTCAGAGCATGATCATGATCAATTAAGCAAGCCCTTAACTACCGATTTAGAAACAGCCAATAGTAAATGAGACTGTCATCATGACATCAGTAAAACAAGGAGGTTACATGTCAATCAATTAGCGTTTAGAGGTCAGAATTGCGATCAGACTTGTAATACGGCAATGTACAAAATATTAGAAATTAATGGCAATACAGTTTTAGTCCATGTTTGTGGCCTGATATGTATTAACTCATTGATTCCCAAGATTCATATGACACCAAAATAAAACATAACATTTTTTAAATAATTATTGCAGATTTGCGAGTTTGAGACTGTTGTGCTTTCCTTGTCTTTTAAAGTGCAGTTTTGATTTTGTGTTGTCTGATTGCATTTACAGTGCTACGATCAGGTGTATGAAAGATCAAAGGCTTAGATTTTGACAGCAGCAGGGATTTTCAGCCTGTACCCGTAGATCATTTGCGGCTCGCTAAAATATGCCAATTGAATAGCAAATTAGTTTATGGGCTACATTATGGTCTCTAGTAAACAACAATTGCTCAATTGAACAGGGACCATAGTATCTTAGGACTGACAAGAGCTGCTTGGCCAGTTTTCCAATGTGTTTAAATTAGCTCTTTGATCCTCAGCTTTTTTTTTATTTTTCAATATTAGTTTATCACTTTTCTGTAGATCTGCAGTATTTTGTATTTGACAAAAAGTAGAATAATTGAACCATGAAAATGTGTTTGTAAGGTTTTATTCATCTTTATGCATTCATTCACACATATTCTCCAACTAGATGTTGAATGTCAAAATGAAAATGAAAATACAAAAAAATAAGATATGTATTCCTCTTTATCATGTTAGTTTTTTAATTTCAGTAACAGAAAATTATTATAAAATTATTTTACTGAAACTTTCTGAGAATGTCTTCTTTCCAAGAATGCTACTACATTTCCATATCTCCCACCCATCCCAGAATGTTACATAGAAACATTGATTTTATGGCAGATAAGAACTACTAAAGCTTATACCAGGCATGGTTAAATTCTGTAACTGTATTTACTTCTACCACTTCAACTGGTCGTTTGTTCTACTTGTCTACTACTCTTCCTCTAAAATAGTACTTTTCATTCTATGATTTGCATTATTTTTTAATGAAGCCCATCATGCCATCCTTCATGTGTGGCATCTCTCCTAATCCTCACTATATTATTTCACCTCTTGATTTCCTAACCCATCCTCACCCTCCCTTCCTTACTTAGGGACATATTCTATTGGCCAATTCTCAAAGTTACTGTTAGGTATTTTAATTTCTTCATTTAGAAATTAATTAGCTAAGAATATCATGATTATAAAAAGTATGTCAGCATTTTTCTTATCTCACTAGAATGTTTAAGTGCGTCATCTGTAGAATGTTTACGTTAATGTTCTTTAAAAACATCTGTTTCCTGTATCCTGTCTTTGTTTCAGAAACTGAGATGAGATATCTATAGGAAACCGGATTTTGCTATGTTAGACAGAAACAAAAAGTCACTTGCTTGCAAAAATGTATTTAACAGTATTTTCAACTAGTTGTGACGTGTTTTTATGCTATATAAGATTCTGCCGCCTAAATACATTCAGAGATTATTCTGATGACACTCTGACTTCTGTGCATTATTTTTCTCTCATTATATCTTGGTGCCCAGATATAATTGATTCACACATCAGAATACATGATTACTCACTAATCTGATCCTATCATTTTGGTCCTTCGAGCCGGATGTTGTTTCCCTTATCATTCCTCGGACGAAGCAAAACTCCTTTTACCGTGCACGGGGGGGTAAGTCACTGAGGACTCCCTTACCTTGAGAAAGACCTCAGGCCTGATATATATGATCAGTTGGACCACAGAGGCAAGGTGTTTTTCCAAGGGATGACAAGGCACAGCTTACAACGAACTGACAGTGAGTATCTGAATTTCTGCTGCATTTTGCATATGTGTGTATGTCCCAGGTCCTTGCCTAACAGTGATATTAGGTAAAAGAGTTGTACAACTAGGTTTCTAGCCTAGTAATAGGTAGAAGGGTTGAAACTTACCCATGGGGAGGTAAAAGAGTCATTATCCTGAGGAAAAGACTATAAAATAAGTTCTCCGTACGTAACGTTATTGAGAAAGCTTACCATGAAAAAGGGGTAAATGAGTCCGAGTTTCAAATGAGCTCTTGCAAGACAATATGTATGTGTGTGCATGTTACCATTTTGTATGATTTAAATACCGGTACTGGGTGTATGTATGTTTGTGAGGGGTGTAACACGGATAACAGTTTCTTGGTTATTATATATACCTGTCAACATTCTGTATATTTCTGTGTACTTGTGAGTGTATGTATATATTTACATGTATTCTTTTGTGTTGTTCTCAAAATTCTTACCTGAAACTATCCACTTTTGGTAGTGAGTGGTCACGCATTACCCACCTAGTCTCCGAAGGGCTAATCCTGTGACTTGCCTGTGTTTATGGAAGACGCACAAACCAAAATTTGTGGCAGTTGAGCACAACAGGCATCTAACTGCTTGAATTTTCATCTTTCTCATTCCTTACTTGGTTATACAATGTTGAAATATTTTGTCTGCAGTTTCTGTGTATTCATAACTTCTTACTAAAATACTCTGTAAGATTGTGTGTATGAAGCACTGGGTGGGAGATATACAGATTATTTCTGGAAAATGTATAAAAGGTCTGTTGGGTGTTGTATGTATATGTAATGCTATGTATATTTCCATGTACCTGTGATATTATTTGTTGTGTATATCTATTAACTTTAATTGATACTATAGGAGTTCAAGATATATATATATATATGTGGGTATATACATATGTATATGTGTATATATATGTATATGTATAGGTGGATAGGCTCTCAAGGGCATAAATCGCACTGCCAGGAGTGTGGTTTCTAGACCCTGCAGTTTTCAAGGTAATCTCTAAAGACATGTTTAATATGCAAAGGGTTTCTGGTGTGCATCTGTAACTTATGTCTGGTAAAAACACACTTATGTGTGGGAATTGTGCACACTGTATTCTAGACTTGTTTTCTTATGTGTATTTGTGTATATATATAAAGTTTCTGTGTCTTTGTAACTTTACTCAATGCTTTACCTTTGGGCAGGGAGGTGATTGATCTGTATTATGTGAAGATGTGCAGGGTCTGGCCAACCCCCCACATAGCAGACCACTCCCCTTTCTACTCCAATTTTCTCTGTGTGTGTGTGTTAGTTTTTTTATGTAAAATATGTCTGTCTGTAACCTTAAGGGAACATAGCAGAAGGGAGGAAGTGTGGTTGCTGTAAAGAGAGACAAAGGCATGTTATTATAACCCCTTTTAAGTGATGACAATGCTCACCGCACCCACTGGATACACAGCATCTACTATACTACCTCTGCTGGAATCAGTGCCCTGTATCCACTACTTCTTGGCAATATTAATCCTTATTACAAGGAAGGTATAGGAGACGTTCAAACTTTATTGAGCTTTACTATATACAAAGAAGTATAGGAAAGGAAAAGTAAACGCAACGTTACTTAATTAAGGAAATAAAAATAAAAATAAAAAAAAGTAAATACATTTTCTATACTAAAAATAAAAAATTGTTGAAGATGAAAACAAAAAGGCAAATGTGTATCACAATGACGGTGCCTACGGGGGGAGGGACATGTAATGTTAACCACCTCTCTCCTTCGGAAGAGGATATGTTTATGTGTACACAGAAAAGACTTCCACGACTGACCGCCCCTCCAACTCCTGGGAATATGGTCACTTATAGTGATGATGTAGAGGACGAATTTGATGATGCCCGCAAATACCTGCTTGCCGCCACCGCTCCAAATCCACCTCCTCCAACACCACCACCTTATGAAGGACGGCCCGCCAGCACCAGGCGGGCACCAGATCATCAATACTGAGGTAAGGGAATAACATCTGTGCCATTTTATCCCTTAATTGAGGTTCCCAATCCTGAAGGGGGGAAATGTGTTGCCACCCACAATGCTAGTATAACGAGCATGGACAGATGCAGATGTGAGGAGAGCTGTAGAAGGAGTCCCCCACCCAAATGACAATATGGGAATTTTCAGACTTAAGTTCCAGCGATTGCAGCAAAGTTTTAAATTAAATGGTGTTGAGGTTGTACGGTGTCTGAGGCAGATATTAGGGTCCGATTGGATCCTTAGTGAAGGTGACTGGAATCCACTGGACCCAAGGGGGGAGCCATTGCAATATGGATCACAAGAACTGACCCAAAGAGTAGACACTCTAATAGGCAGAATAGCTGACAGACGCAGACTGGACTAAGATAAACGAGTGTGTACAGAAAGATGATGAAAGTGTGGAACAATATATGGGGAGGTTGCGGGTAGTATTTGACAGCCATAGCGGGGTGGCCAGACAACCCATATGATGATGCTGGACCATATGCTCAGCAGCTAAACAAATAAATGACTTTGTGATACAACACCAAATTACTTACAAAACATGTCCCCTTAGGGAAACCATAGAATATGCTAGACATGCAGAAGAGCAGTGTAAGAGAGCAAATGAAAAGAAACAGATAAAGCAAGATAGTAAACCAAAGGAGGTGTATTTGATGACTTCTGTTGATGGGACAGCGCAACCTATAACTTTTTGCTTTCTTTTCTGGTGATGGTGGAAATAACCAAAAACGTGGAGGGAGAGGAGGTGGACGTGGTCGAGGTGGAAGCAGAGGACAAATTTTATGGAAATTGTTACGTATGTGGCAAGGCCGGCCACTTAGCACGTTCCTGCAGAAACAAAAAGTACCAGGAGGAAGAGGGAGCGGATGACGATGACCGGACCGACAAATGACTAGAACCAGGTTGTACCCTTCCTTTACTAATATTTGCTGAACAAGAATTGCATGAATCTGAATTGTTTGAGTATGGTAATAATGATGCAAATTTGCCAGAAATAAATGATGTGTTGAATTTAGAATCATGTATAGACTTAATGGCTCTAGCAGAACAACCAGTCATTAAACTAGATGTAGAGGGGGTAATGATAACATCTTTATGCGATACAGGAGCATGTAGGTCAGTATTGAGCGATGATGGCACATGGAGTATTTATACGTCATCACAAAACATACTGGTTAGGTCAGCAGCAGGACAGACAAATAGCGAACCTATATCATGCCCACTCACAGGGAGATTGTTCAACGGCCAAACATTTGAGCATCCTTTTATACTCTCCCCTAGATGCCCGATAAATCTCTTGGGTAGAGATCTGATGCTGAAATGCAACAATAGAGTGGTTCCCACAGAGAAAGGCATGAATGCATACATGGGGGACATACCTGTCAATGTAAATGTAGTGCAGGGGATGGGTGAACCACATTACTTTTACACATTAGACATGGTGTCGAAAGGGCCAGGACAAGTATCCAGCACTTTGGTAGCCATGGCTAATGACCTAGCTCCATCTTCCAGTGTAAAACAAAGCACAGGGTCATTACACTGCACTATGAAATTTGAAAGTACACCGGGGAGGGATGTGGACTATGAAAAACATTTTTCAAACACACCAATACCAGAATAACCTTGGATTACATATACTGGACAGAAAATGGGTATACAGGGGTGGGAGTAAAATTGAATGATCAAGACCAGTTACTCTATGCAGGACACACAGTGCCACACATATCACTGACTATGCCAGCTGGTGGAAGGTGGGTACAGGTAGGAGGGATGGTAGAAGAGGCTCAGACAGATAAAACACCATGGGAGTACTTACCCTATGACCTCGGAGTGCAGTACTCACCGAGCACGAAAATATATCGGAAAAGCCTGAACTGGGTAACTGAGACAAAGAAAGGAATACACTTACAGTCATGGGAGAAAGTTCTTCTGTTAGAGGAACCATGACACAACACACAGATACTGTTCACTCAGGAACAGGAGGCAGCATTAGAGAGCCTTCTGGACACCTTATGGTCCACAGGGCCCGCTGATGTAGGCCTTATAAACGGGGTAGAGCCAGTAAAAATCACCCCAAAAAGTACTTTTCAGCCACATCAGAGACAGTATCGTCTAAAACCTGAAGCAGAGAATGGCATAGAACCTATTATAAAAGTTTTGATTGAGAAAGGGATTATAATAGAATGCCCAGGATCCTCATGTAACACCCCACTTTACCCAGTCAGGAAGACAACCGGAGCTTGGAGATTAGTGCAGGATTTGCAAGCAGTAAATAAAGCTGTAATTTCCCGAGTACCCACGGTGCCAGATCCACATACACTCCTAAATGACATGCAGCCAGATAACACACATTCCTGGCAGAAGAGGGACATAAGGTTAGTCGGGATAAATTACAGCTCTGGAAAGCAGAAGTGAAGTACCTGGGATACCTAGTGAGCAGAAAGGGACGATCACTAGACCCAGTTAGGAAAAGGGCCATACTAGAAGCCCCTAAGCCGGTCACAAAGAGACAAGTTATGTCTTTCTTAGGGATGGTAAATTTCTGTAGGAGTTGGATTCCCAACTATGCAGAACTTACAGGGCCCATACAACACCTTATTTATGCACAATCAATGTCAGCTAATGAAAAGGTAGCGTGGACACATGAAGCTGAAGCAGCATTCATTCAGCTTAAGAACACAGTAGTGGGAACATCTGTATTGGGATTGCCAGATTACAGCAAGCCATTTGTACAAACTGTTGACTCAAGGGGAGGTTATATGACTTCTGTTGTGACTCAGAAACATGGCCTGCGAGACCGACCCTTGGCTTTTTACTCAACCAGGTTGGACCCTGTAGCCAGGGGACTTCCGGTTTGTGTACAGGCTGTAGTGGCGGCTTCCATGGCAGTTCTGGCGTCAGCAGCCTTAGTCCTGTTCCACCCTTTGACTCTAAGAGTACCACATGCTGTATCTGTCATTCTACTACAAAATAAGGTTTCATACCTTTCCCCTTCAAGACACTTATCATGCATGACCATACTTCTGTCACAACCACACTTGCACATAGAAAGGTGCACAACACTGAACCCATCAACGTTAGTTCCCATCCCGGAAGATGGCACACCACATGCATGTACTGAAATCATAAAAAAAGAAGTCTCACCAAGAGACGGCCTTAGAGATGTTGCATACACCGAGGCTACACTAACTCTGTTTGTAGATGGGTCATCAAGTAGAAACAAAGATGGTACAAATGCAACGGGATATGCAGTAGTAACACAAGAAGAAACTATAAGAGCAGGAAAACTTCCATCACATTTTGCAGCACAGGCAGCTGAGATCGTGGCCCTTACTGAAGCCTGTAAAATAGGACAGGGACAAATAGTAAATATATACACCGACAGCCAATATGCATTCTCAACTGTACACATATTTGCACAATTGTGGAAAAATAGAGGCATGGTCACATCTACTGGCAGGCAAGTCACTCATAAACAACTCCTTTTGCAGTTACTTGAAGCCATTCAACTGCCCTTGAAGATTGCGGTATGTAAATGTGTGGCTCATACCACGACCAAAGACGCAATTTCAATAGGAAATGGCAGGGCAGATACAGCTGCAAAGCAAGCGGCTCAAACGGGAAAAATACACATTTTTCTCTTACACAGCTACACATCTGTGTATTTCGTAAACCACATTGACAAGAGTATTCTACAGCAACTACAGGCAAATGCACCCTCACAGGAAAAAACGTACTGGTTGAAGAAAGGGAGTAAACTGAATGCTGATAATATTTATGAGAGTTTAGAAGGGAAACCAATTTTACCAAAATCACTATTCAGATATGCAGCTATGTTGAGCCATGGCATTAGTCATGTCTCAAGAGGGAGTATGGTAGACATGGTCAGCAGAATATTTTCAGCCTATGGATTAAACACCTATTTTAAAATTTTTGTGCAGGGTGCCTTGTTTGTGCACAACACAACCCTCAGGGTAACTATCACCCCATAAGAGGCACATTCCCAGAACCAACATACCCCTTCCAGACAATATGTATGGATTTCATTGAACTAACAAAGTGTGCAGGGAAGAAATATTGCCTAGTGATAATTGATGTATACTCTAGGTGAGTGGAAACGAAACCATGTGCACACCCTGATGCAATCACAGTGGCTAAAACCTTAGTGACACAAATAATTCCTAGGTTTGGTATACCAGAGAAAATATATAGCGATAACGGCACACATTTTGTGAACAGAATTATCAACCACTTGAGTAAAGCATTACACATAGAGTTGAAAAACCACTGTGCGTACCACCCACAGTCAGCTGGATTAGTGGAGAGAACTAATGGTACCATTAAAAATAAATTGAGGAAAACGATGGTAGCGACAGGGAAAAATTGGCTTTACTGTTTACCATTAGTCATGCTAAATATGCACATGCTTCCAGGCAGGAAGAAGTTAACCCCGTTTAAAATATTGTATGGGAGACCATTCCTACTACCAGAATTTAGACCATTTATCTCAGAAGATGAGAACATGAGTGAAAACTTAGCAGACTATATGAGAAAAATGTTAAGTAAGAAAGATATTACCTCCATCTCTCTCTCTCATCCACAGCAACAGCAGGGACCCTGCTTGGTACAACCAGGCCAGTGGGTCCTAATTAAAGTAATCAAGCGTAAAAATTGGGCATCGGCCAGGTGGGAAGGACCGTACCAAGTTCTGCTGTCAACACCCACTGCCTTGAAAGTTGCCGAACGAGCCACCTGGATACACCTGACTGCAAGAGAGTAAAAGTGCCAGAGCTTGAGCCAGTTGATTCCTAAAAACCTGCTAGCTGACTCATTGCGAGTCAGGCTGGGCTACAAAGGGGGGGAAACTCGTCTCAAACCCAGTGAAGAACCGAATGGTGCGGGTTTTTGGGGTTCTCAACTGGCCCAAGAAAATGTCCTGGCACCTGTTCAAAAGACCTAACTGGTGTGGCCTAAGAATCTCACTGACATGCCTCATCTTGATAACTCTTTGCATAGTAGCACCCATAATCATATGGGAAGAAGTAACAAGACCCAGAGGCAACCAGGCGCAATCTATCGGAGAGATGTGGATGCACAGAATGAAAAGAGACATGATGGAAGTCAATTTAACTGGCCAAGTGACCCTAGTGTTCAAGGAAGGGCAGATAGGAACCAACCAAATAGACCTATGTCAAGTACTAAGATGTGGACTTTCTGGAGGAGGACGTAGTGGAGGGGTGAGAAAAGCGCCAGTATATTTGTGTATAGCCTCTCTGTATGGAAATGAGAGATGTCCTAGCTGGAAACTGGCCTTATGGAATACAGGAGCTGACTGGGGTTACTCCCCACCTAATCACATGAAGTGCAAAAGTACAAAGAGACGCTCAAAGCTGACACGGGGTGTGGAGCCATCCTCTTGCAGCCAAAATCAGCTATGCAACCCCATCCGGATCACCCTCCAGGACCCACAAAAGTGTGATGAGGGGAGATATACTCTTGGAATTTACACCTCAGGCAGAGGTAACAACATGGAATATTTGCATATTCAGGTACTGCAAAAAGAGGAGCCCAGACAGACTATTGATACCATGCATCCGTGGATTGGTGAATAAGGTTGTTGACCAAGCAGTAACTCAACAATACCTAATAGAGACGATACCCCTCACTCAAGGAGAATCTGATTCTTATCTTGATCATGACATTGATGATGTATAAAAACAAGTGGATTAAGAGAAGCACCATGATGGTCCAGACCCCAACTCTTCACTAAAGAAAGGACTATGACCTGAACCTTGCCTTAAGACCTTGGTCTAATACATTTATAAGAGGAAGGATATGTTAGGTATTTTAATTTCTTCATTTAGAAATTAATTAGCTAAGAATATCATGATTATAAAAAGTATGTCAGCATTTTTCTTATCTCACTAGAATGTTTAAGTGCGTCATCTGTAGAATGTTTACGTTAATGTTCTTTAAAAACATCTGTTTCCTGTATCCTGTCTTTGTTTCAGAAACTGAGATGAGATATCTATAGGAAACCGGATTTTGCTATGTTAGACAGAAACAAAAAGTCACTTGCTTGCAAAAATGTATTTAACAGTATTTTCAACTAGTTGTGACGTGTTTTTATGCTATATAAGATTCTGCCGCCTAAATACATTCAGAGATTATTCTGATGACACTCTGACTTCTGTGCATTATTTTTCTCTCATTATATCTTGGTGCCCAGATATAATTGATTCACACATCAGAATACATGATTACTCACTAATCTGATCCTATCAGTTACACACACTTAAAATCACTCTGAAACTTACCATATATTTTATTAGCTACTCACAATCCAATTACGAGTTACCTGCCGACAATCACTACAGGCCAGCCAAACCTGGAAAACAGGCCTTAGAACTCCATTGGTTTTAGTAAAGCTCAAGATTTATGAGTGCTAACCAATTATTTGGCTTGGCTTCACAAAACAAAGATTTAAAAAGGATGTTTTTCACATCTGCGGGCTCTCTGGTGGAGGCTTGCTCTGGTTTGGGTGCTGTAGTGACAAGATTTTCCATCTCCTTTTGTCCTTAAGACCAGCTATTCTTTATCTGTTCAACAGCTTTTACAGTCTCTTTAAGAGTTTGGATTTTATCTAGTTCTGTTTTCATTTGTTGTTGTGAAAAGCGATGGAGTACTGTGAATGAAACTACGAGGTTGGAGCGTAGGTCAGACCACCGGTTCATTATCAACGCCTTGTCTTGAAGGAATGTTTGACCATCTGGACTGCTCATTGAGCTCTAGATCAGGTGCGAAGGGCCATACACTGCCTCCAGGGCTTCATAAAAGCCTCTGTAGTCGCCGACATATGTGCAACACAGTGTTTCTGTGAGGTTGGTCTGCCACTGGTTCTGAATTTCTCTAAGCTTTCATTGGAAGTTGCTGCACACAAGACAGAAGGCTTTTTGTTTTAGGGCAGGATGGGCGAGATGTGATAGATGAGTTGATCTCTTTTTCAACAGTAATTCATAGGTCTCCGGATTATTTTCACCAAACCAGTCTTTGGGTTTAAGGAGTTCCCATAGAGCATCTGAAGAGGGATCCTAAAAGCATCTGCGATCCTCTAGTCCTGACTGGAGATTCGCCTGGAAGTCGGCCTTCACTTCAGCTAACTGTTGGTTGCCGATCGGTAACTTTTTCCTTGGTGCTTCTTTACTCTTTAGTTTAGGATTGAAGTGGAGCCAAATTTTGAAGCACACCAGGCGGTGATCCATATTACATTCTGCACTGGGCATCACTCGGATGAGTAGGACGTCTCGAAGGTCTTGCTGGCACACCAGAATGCAGTCTATAAGATGCCAGTTCATGGACCGAGGATGCATCCAGGTTGTCTTCAGTCTGTCTTTCTGCTGGAAAACAGTGTTTGTGTTGGTGAGTTTCTGCTCTTTGCAAAACTCTAGCAGAAGGCGCTGTTGTCGTTGTATCTTTCAATACCAAGAACCCCTGTTTAACCTTCTGAATGTTTGCCTACTCTGGCATTGAAGTCGTCGAGGATGAAGATTTTGTCATCTGCAGGGACGTTCGGTACGAGATTGCGCAGGTCAGTTTAAAACTGTGCCTTTTCCTCAGGATCGACTTGAAGTTGGGTCTTCGACACTGAAAATTGTAGCATGTTGCTTATTTTGAAGTGGGAGATGCATGAAAACGAGTCAGACTAACCCTTTGGCAGGTTATCAAGTTTGGAGCGATATGGTTCCTGACCATGAAGACAACACCAGAGAGGCGTTTCTCAGTTTCTGGCTTGCCTGACCAGTAGAGTTACCCGCCCACAATCACCCGCCCACAATCACTATAGGCCTGCCAAACTCACAAAGCCGTTCAAGATTTACTAGCGCCAACCAATTAAGGTTACACAAAATTGGTATTATATTTGACTCGCAGCTCTAATTTGCAAATATTTTCAAATTCGCAAATTAAAAAACTATCACATTTCTGTCAAAAATATTACAAGTACACACAAGGTATTTATCAATTAATTAAATGCATAATATTGTACTTGAAAATATTTTTTTACATTTTTTTTGTGTGAAATGGATCCCGAGATTTAAGGGGTTAATACATATCATGGACATGGACTAGAACAGTTGCTTTAATTCATTTTATTGATTTCTACATTGCTGGATTGCAAGTCCGATCCCAAAATTTACTTCTCAACACTATTTATTTTGTAGTCTCTGAGTGAAGTTTAAGTATGTCATGCCCAGGGGCCCTGGGGGGCTCTTAGGGTTAATTCAATCAAACGGTGGCCTGGAAGGGCATGGGGTGCATGGCACAAGAAGTCCCATTCAGGGCAAACATTGCACCTCCAATGTATATATGGACTGTACAAATGGATATATGGACTGTATCTGGAATCCTATTTCCCCTGTGAGCAGGGTGATCAAAATTGTGGTACCCCCTGGATGTGTGGGTTAGGGTTGCATATGTGGGTTCATAATAATTATGGTTGCATGCATGGCATGGGTAGTTCAGTATTGCATGTTGTGGTTTAATTTTACCTGTGGTATAAGTATAACATAAAACACTTCAGAAGTCAGATGTGGAGGGGCCAGGCAATTTTATTCAGGGAAGGGGAGAAAAATCTAATTAGCCATTATGGCCTCCTGGACAGCTAGCATCCAGGGGAAACTTAAAGTATGAATACCTCAACCCAGGATAAAAGGTCCCATTAGTTATACAGCCGGTTAGGCTCCAGCACAACAGGGGGCAGTTAGAAGGTCTAACAGCATTGATTGACAGGTGAGTTACATAGCTAGAAGGAGAAAGCTTGAGGATTGGTTAAGAGACTGCTAGGGTGTGTGGCTTGGTGATGACGAGTGACCCAGGTGTATAAGATTGTTGCATTTTTTGAGTAATAAAATTTCTAAAGTAGTCATACATAATTTAAGTGTGTGCTCATTATTTAGGAAAGGATTAACTCTGATCATAGGGGTTAGTAATTCTACATCTGCCTAAAAGAAGAGTTACAGCCGGTAACTCTGCCGCTCTGCCTGATAATTCCTTTGTTCCTGTGATTGTCCAAAAATGGTCTGGTTCTATCTCTGCTAGCAGGGATTACAACATGAACCATTAAGCATCACTGAGTGGGTCAGAACTAGGCTCTCAGAGAGCCTAATTGAAGAAGCAATCTGGACAAAGTATAACCTTCATGTTTTACTGACTTCATGATGACTGTCTCATTTTCTATTGGCTATGTCTAAGAAGAATTGTGAGTGTTAAAGAAGTAAATTATGGGCTTGCTTAAATATTGCCAGATCATATGATCATGCCCCCTGAAATCAGACTTAAAAAGGAAGGGTTTACGAGTTTAGTTTTGTTGAAATTGCAAGCTGGAGTCAATAGAATACATCTGAACATTTATAAAAAAACACCAGCAGCCAAATTTGTGAATTTGAGGCATTTGCAAGCCGCTAATAGAATATGGCCCATAGTTACATAGCTGAGGCTAGAAAAAGACAATGCCCAAACAGTCCAACATTTTCAGACCGTCTCTGATGTCTCCTGTTTTCCATCTTTTCCCTCACTTGTGCCTAATACTATCTATGTTCCCTAATACTTTCCGTCTATCTCTTTTAATCTTTTAATCTCCCTCATGTATTTGATTAAATAATTATGTCATTGACATGCTGATTTTCTCTTTATGTGTTCTTAATTTTCTTCCCTCTTGCTTGTTTTGTAGATGCCTATCTTTAGCTCATCATTATTTTCCATATTTTTTTCTATTGTATCTCCTTGCTCTTCTTTACCCAACACTCATTTGCCTTTTACAATTTCTATATACATTTAAGAAATATAATTGCATAGCACTGTAGAAAGCTGATCTTTATTCACAAGTGAGCAGAAATCATGCAAGTCTGCAGCATCTTTAGCATACCTCTTACCAGAGGAATTCTACAGCCAAATAAGAATGTTGTAAGTTTTTAAACCGTTCCATTTGATTTGATTTTCAGTATCTTTAATTTTTTAACACGTCTGCAATTTTTTGAATACCAGATACTTCAATTAATACCACAACTGCACCAGACTTTTATGGAAATGTTTCTATAGATAAACCACAACATAACAAAACTGCAACCAAGCTTTAGTGCAGTACGTCACGCTTGAATTAGCTGAATTTTATCACCTTTGCTAGGTAGAACATTTGGGAAAGTATCAGACAAAGTTATTTTAGCACTCACTCAATATACAGCTTGTAATAAAGGTATCACTCAGGCTGAATAAGGAATATCCACACCAGAGGATTACCTTGTGCAAGCCAAAAAAACAAACTATAAAACAAAATACAGATACAATCACCTACCTTTCAGATAGAGTCAAAAGTTGCTTATAAAGTATGTCAGGATAACCCATTCACTGGCATGTGTGGTCTCCCCAATCCCCAAGACTTTCAGAACCCTCAATTCTACATTATTTATTTAAAGAGGGATGAGCTAAATAAATCTGTCTGCAGAATCTTTAGCAAACTGCATACCAGAGGAATTTCCCATCCAAATTAGCATTTTGTATGTTTTTAAACAGTTACATTTGCTTAGATTTGTTTGTACCTTTAATTTTTTAATAGTTCTGCAATCTTCTGAATACCAGATAGTGAAAGTCCACTCCTTACCTTTAAGTTGCTGTTTTTCCTTGCCTTGTACTGTGTCCTTTACCAGTGAGTTGCTTCTTGCTCTTTGTACTGTTGTGACTATTCCAGCAAACAGGAGGTTTTTGACAGTAAATTTCTGACCTCTGAAGTAAGCGTATGAAATGGAAGCACAGTGTGGGGGCTGACACTTTTTTAGGTTTGCTTGTTATGCTATAGATAGATAATTATGTACATATTGCACACAAACTACACAATCAAACTTTATCAGGGAAGAGAATCTAGAGTCTTAATTATAAATAATATACAAGAAAGAGGGAGAATCAGGGGACTAAAATAGAGAAACGGGTCTTCCTCTGAATACATATGATTCTCACATTTTGTAGTTTCCTTATTAAATTGTTTTTTTTTCCTTTTCAGGTGTGGCAGTGTATATAGATTTATTTATTTTAACGAGCTTGCTGTGAGACAGGCCTGTACACTATACCAAAATACATTATTATTGGTAGCATTTTTCTACTAAACCTGCATCAAGGTAACCTGATTATCCGATTGCTGATAAAATTAGTGACTCTTTTTTCAATTCACCTGCTTACAGTAAAGCTGCTTGCATCTGGAGTCAGTGTTAGAGTTTTGCAACATCTCATACACAGGAGAAGCAATGACAGCTGGATTCCCCTATCACAGTCTCTAATAACCTGCCGCGAGAATTGTAGAGTAAATTCATCCATTCCTCCTACACTGAAAGTAGACCATGTGAAACATATTATCATTGCTGTGTCACTTGTCTGACCATAATGGCAGCACAAGAGACCCACCAGAAGAGGAACAAAGCTCTTCCAATCCCATAACCAGATCAACCTTCATTGTGCTGTGAATACCCATACCTATAGAAATACTAAGACATACATTATTACTATTATTCTTTATTTATAAAGTGCCAGCATTTTCTATTTACAAAGTAGAATAGCGTACACTGTGTGCAATTAGCAAATTACTAAGGTAATTCTAAAGTAAGTAGAAATACAAATGCAGCTGCAATGCAACACAAATGTGAAAAAAAAGGATCTGCAAACAGCCTGGTACAACAGAAGAGAGGTCCTTCTTTAAAGAGCTTTGTGATGTCCAGGGGGGCTTCAGTTTCAGGAGTTACCTGTTTAGGGGGACAGAAGCAGTCCCGCAGAATAGAGGGAGAGCTACGTAGATTCTATGTCTACAGAAGAGATTATACAATATCACCATTTACCATTTGACTCCCTGCTAGATGAAAGACTAGCATGACACTGATGTGTGAATTCCCAGGCAAACAAAGATCAAAAGACCTAACAATTTGGAGTCACAAAAGTGATGAAAGAAGGAAACTCCTGATATGGGTTGGGACTGACCTCTCATTATGCTTTTGAAGTGTTCTCTGTGCCAATAAATGTGTGGTGTTCATCAATAAAAGAGTGGTCATTTTAAACATACATAATTGATGTGTGTGATTATTTCTGAGGGAATAATAATCCTGCATTAGACTTGATTACATTTGGTAACAATTGCTGAGTGGCTCTACTTGTTCCTGTGGTTTACTGTGAGCTTTGGTGGCTGTAAGCTGGGTGATTCTGTTCCTGCTATCAGGGATACACAAAGAACCAGGCAGTCCTACTGGGTAGGTTTGAACTAGGTTCTCATCAAGCCATAAGCCAAGGGTCTCTCTGAATGTTGATATTTGTTAGGTAATATATGATGGATTGCAGAGCCTTTCAATAGGGCTTGATTACATTACATGTTCACCATATGGTAAAGGGACCCCGCCTCCCTGCTTCTTCTCAAGCATCTTTCAGAAATATTTGTGCATATAACCTTTGGATGTTGTGGAGTAAGGTACCATTTCATAAGGAACTTGTAATTTAATTCTACTATAGATGTGGAGATTGAGTAGGGGTCGGTGGAGCAGCACATCTCCTGCCACTCTCCTACTGCAATTTCTGTACCTATCGCTTTTTTACTGGTGTTTTAGCCCTGTGGTGTTGTTGAGTAGATTGCAAGGGTTTTCTATAGCAATTAGGTTCCATGCCTCTTCTAAAATGCATCTCCTGTATGAGAAGAAAATTCACATTTAGACAATGGAAGTTCATCAGGACCAATAAATGCTTTTCTGGGGTATTTAAACCTTTAATGTTTTGTGTTAGGATTGCAAGATCCAGTTTCTGTAGTTGTAACATTGATTGTACAATTAGTAGTTATGCAGAAAGTTCCCTGCTCCATGTACACATCAGCTTAGAGGTTAGGTAGAGATGTCAGTGATGTCTTGTTTTTTTATAACGAAAGGTTGAAGTGGTATGTCCATGTTTCACCTTGCCAGTGGGGAGAATGGCCTGTGGCCTGGATTGTTTGGGTTGTGGTGAGTCTTTCCTGGTATTGTTGGGTTTATGTCAGCTCCTGCATTAGATGTACTTGAGGAGGGTTCTGTTGGTAGCTGTGGGGCTGTTGTCCCCAGAGTAGTGTAAAATGCTGGCATATCTTGCATCGCCTCAATGGATTCTGTTTTCCCTTCATGGGATGCCATCAGGTTGAATGGATGAACCCAACAATATTGTATGCCAATTGTATGCCAGACTTTGAAGCAGCCATCTGCTTTATTGAGTTAGGAAGAATAAATCTTGAAATATCTGATAACACCTGTATTTGTGACTTGTTTCATCTCTCTAGCTTTCCTTTTTTGTGTATTCAAACTATCATGTCTTGTAGAGGGTTGTTCTCAGCAGATTTTGGGTGATCGGCTCTGTGTGCCCTGTCTAATTCGACTGCAGGCATAGATTTATTTTGCCAAATTGAGTCAAAAGGAGTTGCAGGTATCCATGAAGATTGTCTGGAAGGGATTGCTTCGGGAACTCTCCTTAAGATTGTTTATCCTGTCTCTTTCCAGTTCTTCCATGTGGTGTATGAGATCTCTGATGATCTCAATTTGAGACTGGACCTGCTGTTTCAGGGCTCTTCTCTCATCTCATCTCAAGAGTGTTCTAGGTTCATGACTCTAGCACCCAGAGAATACATTTTTTTATATTTGCAATTTCTTCCTTAATAACCTGTGTCATCTGAACAAATTTTTTTTTAAATATATTCTTTATAACATAACATTTTAATATCAGACTTTGTACAAGTTCTTTTTTTTTATCTGTAATATCTGTAATATCTGGCCAGTCATGGAAGATTTCAGAAGCGGTTGAAGTAGCAGAGTTCCTATCATTTGTAGTGAAGAATGCTTCTATTAGTTGGCCTTCTTGTAGTTGTTTTTATTTGATATTTGCTATCATGTTTTGGGTTTTTGTCTCTTTGTGAGGCCATCTTATGTCCTGGTAATGGAAAATGTTTTGAAGTTCAATAGGGATTTCCAGAACTGATTAATGTCTTAATAAAGATACACTGGGAGTTACTCTGGAAATATAGAGCTTATTACTTGCTGAAATACATGTAATCAACAGTTCCAAACTAGTAAAGGCAATAAGGAAATTAACCCATTCCTGTGTTAAACGAAGAATGTTGGTTACATGCTGGTTGGAGTCCAGAAAGATATATTGTGAGGTTATATCAATATTGTGTATCTGGGGAGGGTGCTATTGTAGCTTTTCTTCATGCCTGCATAGTGTTGCTGGTTATTGGCACTATCTTGGGACTATTTACTACTGTTTTATAAAGGTATGCTGTGTAGAGTCTCCGTCACTTTTTGTGTTGTTAGGCTTGATATATCTCCATAAGCTTCCGGTATTAGTAGACTGCATCTTCTGTCCTCTAGGTGTTGTGAGGCAGCTGATGCTGGAGTCAGACATGAGAGGTCTCTGTTTCCTGCACCAAATGGTCATGCTTCCCATCTCTGCCTCAGTAGCTTCTCTGCAAGCAGTTGTCTGCATTCAGCTTCATCAAACTGGGCTAGCTGCTGTACGGGGTCCGTGTTTACTAATTCAAGATAGGTAAAGGCATATGGGGCATGAAAAAATGGGTGGAAGGATCCCATTGTGGTGATACACTCTAGTATGTGGTCATCTTGGCTGCCAGTCAGCTCAGCCCCCTTGCTAACCAGGGCTGCCCTATTCAGCTCCACCCCATCAGTTACTAGTCTGAATTTATGCTGATAATATCAATTTGTAATATTTCATATGAAGGTAGAACTATAGTCACAGGAATCTTGTTTGAACAGATGCATAGTAAAATACTTTATAAATGCTTGGCTTCTGCTTTCCTAAAAAATACTTGATACTGTGTTGTTGTCAGGACATTTAATCATTAATATCACATTTTATGGTGTTATTATAATCTCATATTGTTATTATATCTTTTATATATCAATTTATGTTATTTTATGTGCTTTCAAACATGTATATGTACCGGTATGTATATAAATATAAATATATATATATATATGCATGTATAAACATTTGGAACATTTCTGTGTAAAGATTTTTAATAAACTCACTAAAATAGAATTTTTATAGGTAATTTTTTTCTGTTAAGAGACATTACTCCAGCCTCCCTTAATCTTAAGAGATTAGGCCCCCATTCAATTGAGGTTTCGGGAGATCCGGTAGCCCGTAAGTAAGAATGCAAGCTAATTTGCTATTCAATTGGAGTTTTTTTTTAACGGCTTCTGAGTTATGGGCATGAGAAAATAGCGATGGTTAAACTCGTAACTTACAGCCTCCAGAAGCCTTTGATCTTTCACTTTCGCAAGGCTAAAATCGCAAATCACTATTCAATTGCTCGGTTTCCCCAAGCCCGTAAATGTTTTCACACCCGTAAATGGCAAATGAAGGAGAAAATCCTACAAGTGCTAGGGAGGACCCGCAAGGGGGTTAAACACCTATTTGTAGCACATAAATTAATGCAATTTGAATGCAAATAAAACATCACTACTGCACTGTAAATAACGGGGAAAGTGATGACAGACATTAGAATTAATTGCACAACAGTCGCAAGCCCGCAAATCGGCAAGATCTTAAATTATTTTTTATGTTTAATTTTGGGGTTAAATCGATCTTGGGTATCAATGAGTTAATACATATCAGGCCACCCATATGGACTAGAACAGTATTGGCATTCATTTTCATAATTCTTTATTTTGAAGGTTTTGCGAGTCTGATCACATATCGGACCTCCAAATCTAAATGATTGACATGTAACCTCCATGTTTTACTGCCGTGATAATCAAATTTTTCATTGGCTGATTCGAAATGGGTGGTTACGGGCTTGCTGAATTGATCATGTTCCCACCTATGGTTTTGGCTTTGGGCCCGTAACTTCCGGGCTTGAGCAATTGAATAGCATCGCAATTGGAGAGGAACAGGAGCCTGCAACATACTCGCAGACATTCGAACCGAATATGGCCCTAAGGGCCTTATTAAATTTGCCAAATTGTAGTGCCCGTAAAGGAGCCCACAAAAGTTACGGCTATTAAATTGGCCTCTTTTAGCTACCCGCAAATGATCTGTGGCTTACAGGCTGAAAAACAATATCGGTTGCCAAAACTCGGCGCCCGTAAATGTTACAATCGCAAATCGCTATTAAATTGCTACAAGTCCTCAAGCCGCAATTGTTTTCACACCGGTAAATGGCAAAGGAAGCCAAAAATCCTACGGGTACTAGTGAGGACCCGCAAGGGCGTTAAATTCCTGTCTGTAGCACTGTAAAAGCAAATATAAACACACTACTGTATTTTAAATTACAAGGAAAGCAATGAAAGGTATTAAAATTAATTAATTAATTATCTCAAGCTCGCAAATCTGCAATAAAAAATATTTTTTATGTTTAATTTCTGTGTTATATCGATCCCAGCAATCAATGTGTTAATACATATAATAGAACTCACATGGACTAGAATACTATATTTATTGATTTTTTCATATTGCATTATTTCTGGAATGTGGGCCCGATCACAACTCAAACTTCAAAACTGTTAAATTTTCCTCCATTTTTTAGTGACGCAATGATGACGGTCTCTTTTACTATTGGCTCCGTCTAAACCCATAACTACCAGTTTGATTAATTTATCATTTTCACGCCCAGAAATGCTACGTGCCGAAGCATGGTTTATGGATTTGGATTCCGGCCATGTCGTTTCGGCCTCCTCTAATTTAATCGCAATCTGTAAATTGATTTTGAAATTCCCATTTCAAAACAGCCAATAGAAAATGAGACTGTCATTATAAGGGCAGTAAAACATGGAGGTTACATGTCAATCAATTAGGTTCGGGGGTTCGATATGCGATCAGACTCATATGTCCTGATATGTATTAACTAATTGATTTCCGAGATCGATATAACCCCGAAATAAAACATAAAAATGTATTTTATTTACTGCCTATTTGCGAGCATGAGGCTGTTGTGCAATTAATTATTATGTCTAGCATCGCTTTCCCTTATTTACAATGCAGTATTGATATTTTATTTGCATTTACAGTGCTACGAACAGGTGTTTAACCCCTTTGCAGATCCTCTCTAGCACTTGTAGGATTTTCTCCTTCATTTGCCGTTTTACGGGTGTGAAACCATTTGAGGCCTTGGGGAATTGGAGCAGTTGAATAGCGGTTTGCGATTTTAGCAATTGTAACTCTTGCGGAAGTGAAATATCAAAGGCTTCAGATGGCTGTAAGCTCCGGGTTTTACCATCGCAGAGTTTTCAAGCCCGTAACCCGTAACCTGTTTGGAGCCCGCAAAAAGACTCCATCTGAATAGAAAATTAACTTACGGCCTCACTTACCGGCTCTGGGAACTTACGATTGCTCAATTCAATCGCACTCATTGTGTTTTGCCACATATGATCCTATGGGACAAAAGTAACATTTTAATTGATTGGATGGCTTTTATATTATTATGGTTTCTGATTGGTTACTAGACACATGTGACTTGATTAGAATTCCTGATAAGAAAACTAAGCTTGAATAGAACTAGCACCAGATCTAATGAAGTAGTTGGACCAAAGTTGAGAGGATACATGTGTCTGTAGTGAAATGAAAAGTCCACTGCTACAAAGAACAATTCAGCACTATGAACTAAGGTAAAATGGACATGGTCAAACTTAAATTCAGGCGAAGCCATTTAGCATCACGCTGATCCAAGTCTATGCTCCAACCATACATGCCGAAGAAGCTTAATTTGCCCAATTTTATGAGGATATTCAACATATCATAGATACAACATCAAGAAAAGATGTTACACTCATCATAGGAGATTGGAATGCTAAAGTAGCGTACCAAAGGATACATGGATTAATGGGCAATTTTAGCCTTGCAGTACAAATGAAGCAGGCTAAAGGTTAATAGAATTATGTCAAGATAATTCTCTTCCAACAAACTCAGAGACAACTCTACACATGGATATCGCCAGATGAACAATAGAGAAATTAGAATAAATATATACTTTGTAGCCAGAGATTGAGGAGCTGACTGTGGATCATATCATGATTTTTTTATTGCAAAATTCAGAATTAAAGTGAGGAAAAGAGGGAAATCATCAGGCAAATACAAAATAAATAATACCCCCTGTAAATATGCACTGGAGCTAAGAAATAGATTTAAGGGACTAGACATAGAAGATAGAATACCCGAAGAATTTTGACAGAAGTTTTGACATTGTCCAGGAAACAGCACCAAGTAATATCCCCAAAAGAAAGAAAACTAAGACAGTAAGGCTGTATTGAAAGATCAGTCTACATCTCAATCCCAAAAAGGCAGCACCAAAAAATACTCAAATTATTGAACAATTGCACTCATTTAACATGCTAGAAAGATAATGCTTACGATCCTGCAAGCTCAGCTCCAACAATAAAAACAATATATGGACCAAGAACTACCAGATGTGCAATCCGGGTTTCGCAGAGGCACAAGAGATCAAATTGCCAATGTCCTCTGTATAGTAGAGAAAGCAAGAGATTTCCCTGAAAAAATACATCTGATTCCTAAACTATTCTAAAGCCTTTGCCTGAGTGAATCATAACAAAATGTCGCAAGTTCTTAAAGTGATGGGCATACTAGACAATCTCATCTGTCTCCTGACAAAATTGTATTTGTGGAAGCCATGGTCAGAACCGAATATGGAACAACCTAATGGTTCAAGATCAGGAAAGGAGTATGACAATATTGTATACTGTCTCCTTATTTATTCAACTTATAGGTGGAATAAGTTATGAGCAAGGCTGGGATGGATGACTCCAAAGCCGGAATTAATATTGCTGGGAGAAAATATCAAGAACCTCGCATACGTGAATGATACTGCTCTGATGGTTGAAAGTGAGGGGGAACCAAAGGACCTATTGATGAGGGTAAAAGAAGAGAGTGCAAAAATTACCTGATGTTCAATGTTAAAATAACAAAGATCATGGCAAACAGCAGTCTCAGTTCCTGTCAACTGCAGCTATGAAATTGAATGACGTTTCCTTCTGGGGAAGAAAGCTATGACAAGTCTGGACAAGCTACTAAAAAGTAAAGATAACAATCAACTTGATAACAAGCCAAATTCATTAAGAAAGGAACCAACAACAGCCTTTAAAAAACACTTTTACATCCAATTATTCTTTTACTATTAACAAAGGTCCAGAGTTAGAACTATGTTATGTCAGTAGTATTATATGGATGCAAGGGCTGAACCAGAGTTTGATATTTGTTCCCTGCCAGCACATTGCACAACCTGCTTGAAAATAAACCTCTCAGCACATAACCACTCGATGCCCCGATTTTCATAGTTTAATATTTAAAGGAATAAATCAATATGCAATGTTTATTTAGAAATCAATGGTAGAAAACGTGCAATATGTTGTACCAAGTCTAGTGGGCAGCAAGCATAAGGTACTCCTTTCCTCATGCAGGCAGGTCCTCTGTTTCCAGTGCAACTACACTGACATTTTTCTTGGATCAAAGTTTGATATTTGTTTCCTGCCAGCAAATAGCACAGTCTGCTGAAAATAAAGTTCTCAGTATAGAAGCACAGTAACACAGAATGCCTAAATTTCTCTAGATTAATATTTAATGGAACAAAACAATATGCAATCTTTATCTAGAAATCAATTGTAGAAAACCTGCACAACCTTTTGTACCAATTCTAGTGTGCTGCAGGCACACTGTACTCTTGTCCTTATTTCCATTCATAGGTATGTCCAATTTGCAGTGCAACTACACTGGCACTGTGACAACTGCAGTAGGGAAAGAGTTTAGGCTGTAGGAGAACTGATAGTAGTATTTTCTGCAAGAGAGGTTGTAAAATATTTAATAACTAGTAACTTGCCCGTCATAAATGATGGTATCATATGTTATGTTCAATTGTCTGTCCTGTCTTTCTCTGTGCTGTCTCTCTCTCTGTGCTCTGTGTGCTCTCTGTCTCTCTTCCTCACCTTCCTCTCTCTCCCTCAAGTTCTCTCTCTCCCTTCCACGCTCTCTCCATTCTCTCTGCCTCTCTGCCTCCTCTCTCTCCATCTCCTCATCCCTCCCTCTATCTTTCTCTCCCTCCATCTTTTTCCCTTGGTCTCTGCCTCCTCCCTACTCTCCTCTCCTTCTCTCTTTCTACCTCTTCCTCCTTCTCTCCCCCTCGCTCTCTCCCCTCCCACTCTGCCTCTTCTCTTTCTTTCTCCCTCTCTCTTTCCCTCTCTGTTTCCCAATCCCACTGTCTTTCCCCTTCCTTCTCTCTCCCTCTCTCCCCCCCCCTCTGCCTCTTCTCTCTCTCTCCCTATTTGCCTCCTCTCTCTGCCTCTCTTTCGCCCCCTCCCTCTCTGCCTCTTTTTCTCCCCCTCCCTCTTTGCCTCTCTATCTTCCCCTCCCTCTTTGCCTCTCTATCTCCCCCTCCCTCTCTGCTCCTCTCTCTTCCCCTCCCTCTTTGCCTCCCCTCTCCCCCTTAATCTCTCCCCCTCTCTCTTTCCCCTCCTTCCCTCTCTGCCTCTCTCTTTCCCTCCATCGCTGCTTCTCTCTCTCCCCTCTCTGTTTTTTCCACTCTCTCTCCCCATCCCTCTCTCTTTCCCCTCTCTTTTCCCCCCTCCTCTCTCTCTTCCTCCTCTCCCCTTCCTCTCTCCCTCTGCCTCCTCTCCCCTCCCTCTCTCCCCCTCCATATCTGCCTCTCTTCCCCTCTCTCTTTCCCTTCCTCACTCCTCCATACCTCTCTGTCTCCCCATCCCTCCCTCTCCCCTCTCTCTTTCCCCCTCCTTCTCTCTCTTCCTAATCTCTCCCCCTCCCTCTCTGCCTCTTCTATCTCCCCCTCTCTGCCTCCTCTCCCCTCCCTCTCTGCCTTTATCTCTCTCGCCCTCTTTGCCTCCTCTCTCCCCCTCCATCTCTGCCTCTCCCCCTCTCTCTTTCCCTTCCTCACTCCCCATCCCTTTCTATCTCCCCATCCCTCTCTCTCCCCTGTCTCTCTCGCCCTCCTTCTCTCTCTCTTCCTCCTCGCTTCCCCTCCCTCTCTGTCTCTTCTCTCTCTCCCTCTCCCTCTCTGCCTCTATTTCTCTCGCCCTCTTTGCCTCCTCTCTCCTCTTCTCTCTTTCCCTTCCTCACTCCCCCATCACTCTCTGTCTCCCCATCCCTCTCTCTTCCATCTCTCTTTCCCCTCCTTCTCCCTCTCTTCCTCCTCTCTCCTCCTCCCTCTCTGCCTCTTCTCTCTCTCTCCCTCTCCCCCTCTCTGCCTCCTGTCCCCCTCCCTCTCTGCCTCTATCTCTCTCGCCCTCTTTGCCTCCTCTCTGCTCTTCTCTCTTTCCCTTACTCACTCCCCCATCCCTCTCTCTCCCCTCTCTCTTTCCCTCTCCTTCTCTCTCTTCCTCCTCTCTCCCTCTCCCCTCTCTCTTTCCTTTCCTCCCTCCCCCATCCCTTTCTATTTTCCCATCTCTCTCTCTCCCCTCTCTCTTCCCCCTCCTTCACTCTCTCTTTCTCCTCCCTCCCCCTCACTATCTGTCTCTTCTCTCTCTGCCTCTTCCTCTCTGCCTCTATTTTTCTCGCCCTCTTTGCCTCCTCTCTCCCTCCTCTCTCCTCTTCTCTCGTTCCCTTCCTCACTCCCCCATCACTCTCTCTTCCATCTCTCTTTCCCCTCCTTCTCTCTCTCTCTTCCTCCTCTCTCCTCCTCCCTCTCTGCCTCTTCTCTCTCTCTCCCTCTCCCCCTCTCTGTCTCCTCTCCCCCTCCCTCTCTGCCTCTATCTCTCTCGCCCTCTTTGCCTCCTCTCTGCCCCTCTCTTTTTGCCTCCCCTCTCCCTCTCCATTTCCCCCATCCCTCTTTCTCCCTCTCTTTTTCCACATCCTCCCCTCTCTATCTCTTTCCTTCCCTCTCCCCTCTTTCTTTCCCTCCATCCTCTCCGCCTCTCTCTCCTTTTTGTTGGATAACCTCTTCTAAAATTTCTTCCATTTGTATACTACGTTCCTGACTATGGATTCTCGATGGAGTCTTTTAAAGTGCTTTTATAATACTTTCCAGGCTTACGTTCTAGCTCTTCTTCTGATGTCCTCTGAAACCTATTTTAATACTTCAAACTCTTATGTCATGTCATTGAACTCCTGGCGTCAATTACTCCCTTTAAAAGTGGTAATTATAGAAAAAGTTCACTTACATATACAACCAATTGCCTGGTTAGAATAGATAGCAGAAAGGTTTGAAGACAGACAACATGAAAGCTTCTGTACACTAGGAAAGTCTTTAAAATTAGCATTTTCTCTTAAACACTTTATGGTCATCACGTTAATAGTGTCATTGTCAGTGTCAATTTTTGGCACAAAGAGGATGACAATATACTGCATCCGTAGACCTGTTTAGTGGCATAATTTTAGTGCATCTTCACTTTCCCGGAAACCCTACAGCTGTCTGTATAACATGGGTATGTGGTTCACTACAAAACAGCTTACCCAAGCCATCAGTCACCGACAATGACTTAAAAAAACAAAAACAACTTTAACGATTACCTACATCAGTCCGTTTGGTTACTTAGAACTATAAAGTTATACTAAACACCAATTTGGTCAAAAGGGAAAACTGAACCCTTACACAGTATCAAATATCTCAATGGTAACCTGTTGTTATCGAGAGCACAGAGACAGAACTCAATAAATGAATATATGTAGTATGCGTATATATACAGTGTATATGATCAAAATAAATTATTAATGTATTTACAATGATATTTAGTACACTCTATTATTAAAATAGATGAGGAGTAAAATCCTAAATTCAGTTTTAGTTAGTAGGTAAACTGTTTGATTCTGCAGATGTATTTTGGGGGAATTATAATGGCTGTTCATGCCTCACATTTTCCCACTTTGCTTGTTCCCCATAGCAGTAAAAAACAAAGAGCCTGATTCAATTGCAAGCTTGCATCTCTGTATGTCTGTGGGCATGCTGTGTGCTCCCGTTTGTCTCCGAATCTGTTGCTATTTAATTGAGCAAGGGCTCAAGTTACGGGCCGCAGCCTCCCATGGCCGTAAATTGTTAATGGGCTGTCCAAGATGTGATCCGCTGTTACGACCCAATCACGGTATAACATAGTGCAACACAGGCCTCTCAGCCAATAGAATGATTGACAGAGGGAGATTATAAAGTTGTGTTCCACCTGTCCATGCGTTGATTGTGTTGTATTTTCTTCCGAAGTAGCACACAGGTCCCATAGTTGGAGGTTGGTTATAGATAGAGAGAGAGTAGGAGTATTTTGAGAGCAGTAATTTGCTGTTTTGTTTATTTCTGTTATACTATTTACGATTTTACACTTAATCCTTATTTGCACATATTTACAGATAACACATAATAGCAATACACATAATTTGAAGAACACACAGAGAGGCATTGAGCTAGGTCACTCCAAACACAAAACCCCATCCCATCCCCCACACCCCATCCCCCAACACTTATTAAATACACATAAACACTTTTTTTTCCATCATACATGTAGAGCCAAACTTTTTTTCATTTAACGTTAAATTACTTTGGGGATGTAGATGGGGGGAGGAAAAAGGAGGGGAGAGGAGTGGAAAGGCGGGGAGGAAGAGATGAGGAGAGACGAGGAGTAGAAAGGTTGCCCTAGGAAGTGGTGGAGAGGAGGGTAGGAGAGGCGTGTAGGAGAGGAGGAAAGGAGTGGACGAAAAGAGGAGGAGGTTGGGAGTGGCAGAGGAGAGGAGGAGGAAAAGGTGGTGGAAGAGGTGGAAGAGGAGCAGGAGGAGGAAGAGCAGGTGGGGAAGTGGTAGAGGAGCAGAGTGGAGGTGGGTGGAGGGAGGGTGGCCCTAGCACCAGGCACATTTAGATAAGGGACAGAGGGGGAGGGGCCTGATCCCACAGGGGGGGGGGGTAGTTCGGGGGAGGGACAGGTCAGGGAGGCAAGGATCCCCATCTACAGTTGGGAGGGCAAGAGGCTAAGGGAAAGAACATGGCCGACAATTACAAGCACCAGGAGAATGTTGTCCCCCTTGGTGCCATCCTTGGCCACCCAGTGATCCTCCACCATCTCCAATGCAGGTGCTGCTGCCTCCCGGGTGGATGCCTCCCCCAATCCCCCCCCACCACCACCACCTGTGAGACGAGGGCCGGCCACGGGGGATTGGTGCTCTGTGTCTAGGCGGAGGGATACCTAGGGGCTGTGGGGATACCTGTGACTTCTCAAAAGCACTCCAGTGACAATCCTTTCGTCCAAATGTTAACCTAATCTAGCCTGGCTACAGAGTCTTGGATCTTGGCCTATGTGATATTGATATTTTGTACTCATGACTGCCTCCCATCACATGGTCCATGATCCTCTTCTCTGTGGACACATAGGGTTCTGTTTACCATTTCACAAATTGATAGTCACTGAGGAATGCTGTTGAGAAGAGATGCTGCAGTCCCTATATTTTTTTTAAGGCCTTCATTTGTAGGTGTTATGTTTTTCTTTTGTCTTAGGTACAATTCAGGTCCATGAAGGCATCTTTATTCATCTGCAAGCATTGTGGAGGACATGTATGAGGTGTAAGGTTTTCTAGTGCCTCTCAGATAGACATTCCTTCAATGGCAGCCCCCCTTAACATGTAGCTCATACAATCTTAATGCTATCATACTGCCAGATATCTAAGACATGATTGTTCTTCACTTAAATGTAGACTAATACCGCTATGGCGGTGGACTTGCAAAGTCTCACAATGGCATGTTAATGACAGCCAGCATTGATATATACACTAGTGAAGCATGTGATCCTGACCTCAATATCAGTATGAGAACAGATCCTTGGGTCTGATGTAAGTAACAGTAAATCTGGCTGCTGACCTTTGTGTCCTCTCTGTATTAATAGATTTTTTCCCATATTGCTGATTATCCAGAGACCTAGCTAATGGTTAGTAATGCTTGCAGATGGGAATCATGTGAGTTGGTATATTGTTACAGTTACAGTATTTAGCACTGTGCTGTACATGCACGTTGATTTTTTTTTTTTATCCTCCTCCGTCTTTTTTTTGTTACCCCTTTTTTCTGATTTTTGCTTTGGGAACACGCTGTATGTGTGAAACTGGATTGGATTACACGGTCCAGAGGTTGAATAATCTGTTTCATTGAGCAGATCTAGACAAGTTGTAAGTGCTATGCACATTAAGATTCAGGTTGCAGTGGTGTATTGACCCTGGTGGTGCTATGCATCATACTTATTTAGACTATGACATTACCCCCTGTAGATTTCCCCTTTTTCCCCAAGCCTCTTGCTCTCCCGGGATCTGCCCACACCATGATATTAATGCATAGTCTTGTAAATTTCTGATGATGCTCTGTGTATGAAATAACACTTTGTTATACCATTCTCACTGTCAGTGTGTTTTCAAAGGTTGGTGTTTAGTGTCATCCAAATACATCACATTTGTGTCACATTCCTATATCAGTAAACTAATGAGCCCTGGTTACTATGCAATATATTAATGCATATAATAATAATAATAATAATAATAATAATAATAGTAATAATAATATCATTAGATATCATATAATAATATATATCATATATAATAATAATAATAATAATAATAATAATAATAATAATATTAATAAAGGGTTAATACACAGGTGAAGTCCAATTTGTGATCGTGGGGAGTAGCAACATTTTCCTGAAGGGCTGATAACAATATGACAGGTGATAATGAAAATTGATTGATAGCAAAACACTTAATGGGAGGTCACCAAATAAGAATGGGTATACATCTGGGAACATGGCCACAGCAGTTGTGTGGGACTTTCCAGGATGAGCACAGCAGGGATTATTCCTGATGGAGGTGAGTTGGCTGTTGCTCCATGTGCCTCTGCACAGCTTCCATGTGTGTTTGGGGCCCTTCCTGATGGGTTAGAGTAGATTAGTGTAGTGTATGTTCCCTTGGTCCCCTTCAGGATTGCTAAGTGGTGGTGGTGAGTGGGCTTGTGTACCTGAATGAAGCTGTGAGCTATACCATATAGACTACTGTAGCTGGGCAAATCATAGCAGAGAGATCAGACAAATTGCATTCTACTAGAGAAGGAACTGGAAACTGTGAAGATCACAATGAGAAGGTCTATTTAGATACAACAAGCCCTGCCTTTGGTCACAGAAATTCCCCTCTAAATAGGCTATCCTTGTTTAAGGAATGATCTGGCTAACTTATCAGGAACATGCACATGTGCTTTAGCTCAGGAAAATAATAAAATCCTTCCCGTTAAATGAAACACACCATCCTCTATGAGTTCCAAGTAACAACAACACTTTATTTCTTACAGCAATCTCTATATCACATTTTCCAAGTGTCTGAGAGGACCTATTCAGAACCGCCTCCCTGATCAGGATCATCCAGTAAGAGAACGGCAGCTGGGGGGGTGGGGGGGGGGGGTATGGGCAGATTTGAGTGATTAGAGCCAATCAGAGGCGGATGGATATGGGGGCTTGGCTTGTTCTCCACAGGGTGGGTCTAGGGGAGGTACTTCCCAGTGGAGGGAACCAATTTGCAATCCCCTCAAAGCAAAATCAGTACCCTGCCATGGCCACAAGATGTCACTACTGGTGTAACTGTCCCCAGCTCAGCAGTGATTAGACAAATGACCATCCCAAATGATCTTCACAGCAACCCACTCCAGTATCTTTGACATGCAAACATTGTGGATACGCACAGACAGAGACATTAGTAAGTGTGCTGTAGTCCATAGGGTCACAGAGAGTCGGACACAATAAAGGGATTGAACAACCATATGTAAAATGTTCCCCTGGTGCTTGATATATGCCATGTGACTGTGTAATTTGACCACTATTTGTTGTCCCAATGTAGATGTGATGAGTGAAATGTATATAAGAGGATCTTTCTGAGTGAGAAAGGGTTAATATATCAGCCATTCACATGTATTTGTGATGCTATTTAATGAGGTACTGTGTCTTTAATAGCTTTCAGCATGTTGCAGCATGGCTTTTCATATAGGCAAATACATGACCAATACAACCAATGAGGAAAATAAAATTTTATTGTTTGCAATATTTGATAGTTGTGAGTTGTTGTGCAAGTAATTGTAATACCTTCCATTGCTTTCTCTATATTTTAAAGTGCCTTTTTGTCTTTATATTGTGATTTGCAGTTTTCCTAAGTGGTCTGTAAACCCTTTGCGGGTCCTTTTTGGAACCCGTAAGCTTTGGCCCGACATTTGGCTTTTGCGGGCTTGAGTGCAATTGTGTGGTCTTGAGCGATTTTTGTAATGCAGTAGTGATTTGTGATTTTAGCACTCGGAAGTCTTGTCGATGTGAAAGATCTTTGAGAGGTAGTAAGTTCCGGGTTTAACCATCGCAGAATTTTCAAGGCCATAACCCTTAACCCGTTCGGAGCCTGCAAACAAAACACCAATTGAATAGCAAATTAACTTCCTGCCTCACTTATGGGCTACAGTAACATGCAATAGCTCAATTGAATGAGGCTCAAAGACTTCAACTTTGTGTAAACTTTTAAGTAGTTTTGGTTGAAGTCTAACCCCTCTCCCTGTTGCTAGCTAGAGATGCCGGATATCCATAAATCCATAAAAGAGAGCCTGGATATCTGTGTACGCACCCACAGACATCAGTGTGCATTGGAATGTGTAATCCCATAACTACTCAGCTGCAGTAAGTTTTTAACCTCTTCATGTATTTATTATTTTACAAGGACAATGATCTAGTCCTGGGTGCACTTGTCAATGTGTTTGCTCTTCTGAGGTTTCTTTTCAATTCCTATTTATGACCTTGCATTGTGACTCTGAGAAAGTTCTTGTCTGCTGCCCTCCCCACTGATTATCTGTTCTTTTTTTATTTTTTTTTAATTTTTTTTAATTTAACATATAGCTTACATCATCGTAGAAAAAGGAATAAACAAACAGCACAGAAGTAAACATAAAAATGACGAACAAACCATTGTACTAACAATATTCTCCAAAAGTAGTGCAATTTTCTAGATTATATTAACCAATGAAAAGGTACAATGTACAACCATACTAACATTCACTCAGATTCGAGGCAGATAACATGTTTACAAAGGTAGGCCAATGAGGAGGATTAGGGCCAGATGAAGTTACACCAGAGAAATAGTAAGGTAAGTAATATTTCCCCCTGCCCTCTGGCTAAGTTGTACTATGTTTGATGTAGTTATCCTATTTAGACCAATTTATCACATTTCTATTTTTTGCATTAGCCAAACTGTAATCATTGGAAGTTAGGTCACTGTTATAGCAAATAGTATTGATTAACTCTCTAATTGTAGGGATATCAGGAGTTTTCCAGTATTTTACTAACAACCATTTGGCCCCCAAGAGGACATGCAAAACCAAATGCCTTTCCACTAGGGGGAGAAACTCCATACCCCTGTGGAGAATAGCCACTTGAGGGGTACAAGGGATATGTTTATCTAGAACTCTAGCTAGAAGTTGACAAATTTCTAACCACATATCTGAGATCTTTTTACACTTCCACCAGACATGGGAATCATTGCCTAAGGAACCACACTGTTTCCAGCATAGGGCGTCCCCTTTTGTATTGAATTTTGACATTCTAACCGGGGTTAGATGCCATCTGTGTAAGATTTTAAAAAAGAGTTCCAGATAAGCTGGATTTATATGGTAGTACATTTTTAAGATATCTGTTTTGGTTTTTATTTGACAGATAGACATTAACTAAGGTTATCAATATATTGTTTATATGGCCAATCCATATTATATATCTACCCAAGGGGTCTATTTTTTAAATTCTTCAGCCACCACTAAACTTTTGTTAAAAAAGATAGAGACTCCTTTTGATTTGTTGTTATATGTGGAGTCGATTCTAGTTGGATACGATTTATTGGACATATATTGCACTGACTCCCTCTTTAGATGGGTTTCTTGGAGGCAGAGAATATCCGCCTGAATCTTATTATAGTTCAAGAAGGCTATTTTCCTCTTTGTTGCTGAGTTAAGACCATTTACATTATGCGAGATGACTTTTAATCCTTTACCCATTGACAAGATTTTTAGATTCCTCCCATGTCATATATAATAAAATTTCCACTTTACAATGCCTCAGATAGTTCCCAGATACATTCATCATTCTTTCAACATACACATTCATACATTTTAAACCAAAGTCTACCGACATCCTAGACTCTGGTTAACAGGGCGATAGCCTGGTATAGGGAAATGTCAGGGGTGGCTATCCACCTTTGGTAGGGAGACCTACAGATAAGAAAAAAGGAAAAGGACAAAGAGAAAAAAAGGAGAAAAGAAAAAGGAAGGAGAAAAGAAAGGAAGAAATAGAGGAGGAGATGTACCATTAAAGAGATTGCCTGTTACATAGTAGGGTAGGCAAGCATGTATGCCCTTGCAGAACCCATGTAGACGCTTATTGACCTCTAATAAAATATATTAACCCTTAGCTCTCCTCCCACTAGGGGGGCAGAATACATAACTCCTTTCCCCCGCCCTACCTCCATTGCCCCGCCACCTCCCCACCACCTCTCCCCATCTCACCGCTCCCCTCTCCTATTTAGGTGCTGTAATATTATATTATGAAAGTATCCCCTCCCAGGGCGTAGTGACAATGTACGACATCCTACTTCTAATGAATGAGCACTAACCTCTAGTTGTGAAACTACAAATTATATACTAAATTCAAATAAGTGCTATATAAGTTATTATGAGGTATTCCTCTTTAAGTTGGGGGACCAAAGTGACTAAAGAAAGAGAAAAAGCGGACCCATATATCATATAATCCTATAAGGGAATTCTTAATTGTAAAGTGAAGGAAGTGGTGAGACAGGGGGTAGGCGGACCCGGAGAGAAGAGAGGGAGGGGCGTAAGAGGCGGGAAACAGAGAAATTACATGTGAGAGGATATCCTTTTTCGGCTTTATACACTATGAAAATCTTCTTCTCATCTATCTAATGAACTATCAATATTTCCTTGCAAGTCTAGTAACATTTTCCCTTTCTATATTTGGGTACATATACACTTTTTAACTTAGCCTTGTATGCCAGGTCAAGTTACTGGCAGACAGTGTTACTTTTTCCACCCCTTTGACTTCCTTAACTATGTCCATCTGCCATTCTTTCAACATTTGTATACCTTCCTGGACTGTTTTAATCCTATACCAATTTAAATCCTTATATACTGAAATACCAGTTGGAGAGATCCATTTATACTTAATTTCTCTCTGTCTTAATATCTGGGTTATTTCTGAAAATTCTCTCCTCTAAGCTAGTGTCTGAGCTGATAAATCTGTAAATATTTTGATATGTTCATATGGGGATGGTAAACCTTTCTTTTCATCTGAGACCCTTACTATTGTTTCTTTGTAGGATCTAAAGTGCAATCTAAGGATAACATCTCTGGGTAAGGACTTATCTAAGTGTCTAGCTAGAGGCAGCCTATGGATACTGTCAATAGTATTTTCTGATTTTGAAATATTTGGGACCAAGGTCCCCAATAAGTCCTCTACATAGGTCTTCAAATTGTTCTCTGGTATCGTCTCCAATATACCTCTTAAACGCAGATTATTTATCCTACTGCGGTCTTCAAGTGAGATAGTTTTTAACTGCAGGTCTTCTCATTTATTTTCCAGAATCGAGGTGTATTTTAATAAACTGTTATTATCGGAAATTAGTTTGTCACAGACTTTTTCAACCACGTCAACTCTTTCCTTCGCTTCTTTAATGAGTTGTGTATTTTCGGTTAATTATTTGGTCAAGTCTGCCACAAGGCTAGTTTGAAAGCTTTGGAATAGTTCTCTCATTTTTGAGCATGTCAGGATATCTTCTTCATCAGAAAAGGAGCACCTGCACTCACAGTTTGAGACGCTTTTTCTGGCGAGCGATTAGCCTCAACATTAGGGTGAGTTTCTTCCTCAGTATTAGAGGTATTAGCGCCCTTGCTCCTGGGTGAAAAAATGTTCAGTGTTTTTAAGATATCAGCTTTTTTGTCCTTTGCTTTCATTTTAGACGGCATCTTTGCAAGTTGCCTTTAAGTGTAGGATAAATTCCACCAGAAATTTGAATAAAACACATTAACTGAAAATTCACTGGGGGAACTTAATTTTGCCTGGTGGGCCCTCTGGTATCAAGGCGCAATTTCCAGACCTCGGCTGCAGCGGCCTGCCTTTCCCGTCAGCAGTTATACTCTCCTATAAAAATGACTAGTGGCTAATATTCCCCTTTAAGTCTGCTTTCCATGTGCATAGCTCTTAGCTTACAGATCTAATAGCGAGAGGGGCTTTATTTACTTGCCACTGTGGGGCTGATAGAACTATTGTTGTTTGTAAAATTTCGCCCTTTATTGCTTCTCTATAGTTTGGGAAACTTGTTGTCTTATTAATAATGTCCAGATTTTAAGATATTGCTGGGGGTTTAAGGACTTTAAGATTTGGAGAAACTTCTACTTTTCCCTTTTTTTTTCTTTTTATCTAGTCTATATGGCCTTTGGCCCATATCATTATGTATTTTTCGCTCTAGATGTGAAATTGACCATTTAACCAATAAAAGGAAAAAGTGAGAGTTATTATTACCTCACTGTTGCAGACCCCAAAATGTCTCAGGGAGTCTGGAAGTTTCTTTATATAAGTTTCACATACCTCTTGAATGACCAGATCGTTTCCTGTTTCCCAATTTCTTAACCCTTACCCTCCAGCATCCAGACTCCATTCCCAACTATATTCCAAATTCCTCTAGGGCCATATGTACAGGAACATCACCTCCCTCCATGTTCATGTTATCTCTGATCCAGTGTAAGAGGAGCACCTCATAGGTCAGGCATTATCCTGATTATCTGTTCTAATATAGCGTATGGCCCAGATTACCCCATATACGGTCTTACCCTTTGGATCTGCTTACAATAACTGTACTGCCAGCCTGATCTTTGAATGATTATCAGCTCTACCCTTTCACCCTTATTTAATGTGGTCTGCAAGGAGAGGATGGACAAATTATGAGGGAAACAGTTTAATAAAAATGTACGACAGACAGATCATATGTACATTAACAATGTAAATGTGATACACCCATATACAATTATCTAAAAAAGCAGAAAAGTCTAATGGTGTATTCTGAACATTCTTTTGACTGCAAGGCAAATATAAGCCTCTCATAAGAAACAATGCTTTATTTAAAAGGGCTTCACTATTTGGATCTCCTTAATTAATCTTACTTGATCTTCTTAATTACTTTATCAGAATCTACATAAAGAACTCTCTGTTTTTTTAGCAATTTCTCCCTGACACTCGGCAGTCGAAAATACTCTAAATTGTCAAATGTCATACATTTTTGCCATCCTAGAAAGCATGGAGAATTACTAATTGAAATTTCCAGTCCACTTTTGAAAATTGCTCCACCAGTGACTTCCATAAATCTAATTTTCAATACCTTCATCTCCACTTCATCGTAGAGGTTGATGGCTCAGACTAGTTCCTTTTGCTGAGTTGTCTCTGACTAGAATAATTCATGTGTGGACGTCATATATATGGTAGAATATGTAAAGAATGATGCCTATAGCTCATTCAGAAATGCAGTACATGAAACACTGTAAAAGGTTAGTACTGAAAAGTCCCACTTTTAAAGAAGAGTACCCCGTGGAATTGGGTTCCAGTGGTTATGATTTAGTGCTTTCACCACTAGGGCCCTCATTCTATTATCGGCCGTAAAACGGCCGCAAGGCTGCGATTCCTTGCGGGGGTTCCGTTATCTTGCAATTCAATTATATGGCCCCGCAAGGATCTCCCCTTACGGCCGGCCGTATATTTTGCAACCGTCCGTAAGCTCAGAAAACTTAAAACGCAAAAATAAATTCAAGACGGCACTGTACAGCTCTGTAAATGCTAGGGATCATATTGGGGGACATGAGGATTAATAGCAACCCCCTCTCAAGCTTGCACATCAGCCAAAATCCGAGTTTACATTAACTGTTTATTTTCCGGCCGCAGCGTGGGCGGGTCTGAGGTGCTCCATGCCCTCAGGACTTTTTACATGGATTTTTGACATAAATTAAAAAATATTTTTTTTACGGATTTGAGTGTAGGGGAATGTTGTGCTATTTTTGCTAACACCTACAATCACTTTATAGTCTCCTCAGAGTGCAGGATGGCTTTATTTCGGCTTTATAATGTGCTTAATTGGTGCTAGCGGGACCTTTTTCCTGCAAGTAAGCTGCGGCTCGCTTTTAGCCTTGCAGAGAGGGTTCCCGGAGCAATTGAATAGCAACCAGGATTTTCTTGCGGCCAAAACTCTTGCGGCCGTTTTAGATCAAAGGCTTTCCTCCGGCACGAGCGGCCGCAAGGGATAGCAAGGCGCCGGCCGCAAGCCTGCCGGAATCCCCGGCCGGAGGGGAATAGAATAGCCGAATAGCTTGCGGCCCCGCATCTCCTACGGCCGTTAATAGAATGTGGCCCTAGGTATGGTGTGCAACGTATATCAGTAGAAGTCTGTGATAAATATTAATTTTTAAACTAAAGATCTCCCCTATCCAAAAGAACAGGTATCCCTGCATGTGAGTAAATCTTTAAATATTCTCTCTACTAATCTAAGGAAGTTTTGTTGGATATAGCTTTTAGTATGGCAATTAGGTTTCGTATTTAGTAAATTACTTGGGTGCCAGAGATATTCCTGGATGACTGATGCTAGATGATCCCTAATCATGGTGTTAAGCAGTGGGGAAAGGGGCACCCATGTATCAAAACAAACATGGAAGGCCTTTGTCTGCTACTTGTCAAATGGATAAAAATAATCATGATTGTTAGAGGACCATAATATCATGTAGTATAGGGACAGTTACCCAAATGTGTGTAGCACTGCGAACATGTAGCCCCAGTGGACTTTATTATCATTATCCTTTATTTGTAACACGTCAAGATATTCCACAGAGCTATACAGGGGCTAAGTACAAGGCGAAAACAAAATTAACACATTTCAAAAAAATGGAGGGCCGTGTCTTTTAGCTTAAAATCTCACACACACACACATATAGTGCGTGTTTCCAAAGCATTTTACAAGATTGAAAACTCCCAAATTTACAATCTAAAGACTCATTAAATTCCAAGCCCGTAATTACAATGCATGAGGCTGTAAGTCTGCAGGCTTGATAATTACAACAGTTACAGGCGATTACATTGACTCAAGACAGCAAGTACATGGCAGAAAGCCAAAATTGTAAATCATGCTTCCATATGAAGCATTTCAGGGCCTGATCATGACCAATTTAGCAAGACCTGTAACTTACTGTTTAGACAGAGCCAACAGTAATGACAGTCAGCATGACGTCAATAAAACAGGGAGTTTAAATCACAATCAATTAGTGTTTAAAAGTCCGATTTGCAATGAGGCTCACAATCCAGAACTGTTGCAATATAAAAAAATCAATAAATCTACTATTCTAGTCCATGCGAGTTCAATGATATGTATTAATCCATTGACTGCCAGGATCGATATAACACTGAAATTAAACATAAAAAAAAAATCTTGCAGATTTGTGAGCTGAAGATTGTTGTCCAGCTAATTATAATGTCTTTCATCACTTTCCCCATATTTTAAAATCCAGTATTAAGTTTTATTGGCTTTTATAGCGTTAAGAACAGGTGTTTAACCCCCTTGCAAGTCCTCTCTAGTACTAGTAGGTTTGTTGGCTACATTTGCCATTTACAGGTGTGAAAACATTTGCGGGCTTGAGGAATTGTAGCAATCAAATAGCAATTTGCAATTGTAACATTTACGCGCTTGAAAGATCAAAGGCTTAGCTGGGTCAGACTTACGATTTTGACAGCCCATAAGGATTTTCAGCCAGTAACCCGCAAATAGATTGTAGGTAGCTTAAAGAGGCCAATTTAATAGCAGTAACTTTTGCTGGCTACATTACGAGCTACAGTAACTACAATTTGGACAATTATTGAGGCCCTTGATTTTGCTAAGTTTTAATGCAGTGGCTTGCCACTCCCAAACTCCTGGTACAACAATGTTCTGATTTCTTTTATTTTCAGAAAATACAGGGCTAGCAGGAAAATCTATGCGTCATTAAGGGGGCCAAGCATGCATCAAACAACTGGATAATAAGCAAAAATTTGTACCAGTACAAAATAATTCTGTTGATTGACTATATTTGGCAGCTTTTGAAGATGGAGACTGCATATCCCTTTTATGCTCGATAAATACTGTTCAGGAACCCCTCACCTCCTGCCATAAACACATATGTATGTTTTTTTATTACAGTTTGTGTTAATTAGCCCAGAAAAGTACTTTAAGCAAAATGGCTACCATTATTGGTGGTCCTTCCACATCCAACTCCCCAATTTGAATACAAGGATTTATTAATGCATTATATTAACACTAGCGAATTGCCCGTCAAAAAATGACGGCAATGAAATTGTAAGGTAGCTAATGCTGTTTGGTGTGTAATAATGAAATATGTAATACATTAATAAATGAATATAGTTTACTTGTGGTGTTTTGCGAGTTTGTTGTGGTGTTTTGCGAGTTTAGAGTGCTGTAGCCTCGTTTTCGTTTTGTTCGGCGGCCATTTTTTCTGTCGCTTAGATTTTTTTTTTGTCTCAAAACTCTTTTATTTCGAGTAAAATCGAGGTGTAAGTTGCATTTTTGAGGTCCTGGGTGCTCCCTCTTGGTGTAGGTAAGGTTTTTATGTATGTGCTGTGTGTATGTATTGTGTTTTAAATGTTTGTATGTCGGCGTGTTGCGTCCGATGTTTGCGAGGTCGTAATGTGTGGTAACGTGTTTCGTAGGTTGTTTGCGTTCCTCGTAAAATTTAGCGAGTGTCGTAATTTGTGTGTCGTGTTTTTTGAGTAGCGACGTGAAGTTTGCGAGGGTTTGAGGCCCTTGCCCAGTGACCTCGCCAGCAACTTCGGCGCTCCATGCCAGCAACTGAGGCCCTTGCCCAGTGACCTCGCCAGCAACTGAGGCCCTCGCTTCGCGAGGGGCCTCAGTTGCTGGCATGGAGCGCCTTCGGCGCTCCATGCCAGCAATTGAGGCCCGTGCCCAGTGACCTCGCCAGCAACTGAGGCCCTCGCTTCGCGAGGGGCCTTAGTTGCTGGCATGGAGCGCCTTCGGCGCTCCATGCCAGCAACTGAGGCCCTTGCCCAGTAACCTCGCTACGCGAGGGCCGCGGCTCGCTGCGCGAGCCACGGCCCTCGCTTTGCGAGGGCCGCGGGCTCGTTACGCGAGTCCGCAAGCGTGAGCAACGACCCGTACGCTCACAACTATATATGTGATGTATTTGTGAGTGCATACAATGTGAAGAAATTAAACTTGCATCAGAGTTAAGAACCAGAGGCACATTTTTAAATTAATAATGTACAGAGTTGTATAGTATATCAAATGTATAGTTGTCATATGGATTACCTGACATATTAGCTGATTAAAATGTGACCCCCTAAATGTTTTATATAAATGTTTTTTATGACATCGACACTCTGAGCTCATTTGGGTTTAAAAAAGTGACAACATAGTCAGATAAGAATGTAGGAAAGTAAGAAAGCGGGATAAAAAATAATTTGGCATCCCATCCAGCTGCATATCGGGTCCAGGGCTCACAAGCAGTTAGTGCATGCTCTATGCAGTCTGCAACTCTATGTAGCTTGGTGCTTCCTGAAGTTTGCAATCCTTGCAAATTCTTTATATCTGCATAGAAATAGAAAATGTAGTATTAAGTATGATACGATTTTCTTTCATGTTTGAAATTATTGGTTCTTAATAAATATCATGGCAGGCTATATACTGTCCTAGCAATTTTATTTCCAGTTAACTATTTAGATATGCACTGTTTTCTTTGTGTTGACCAGTGTACTAAATAGTTTCAAAGTGTTCTTCAATAATATTAATATTGGTTGTTAATTGGCAGCATTGGTTCTAGATTTCAATATTTCCCCATCTGCACCCATATGACTCAGTCTCTGCCTCACCTGTGCATAGCAGATAAATCTGTTTGGCACTTCAGGACTGATATTGCCTATCCTAGGGAAGGTGATGGGACCTAAGAGTATGAACTGAGAGATAAACATGGAGGTACAGTAGATATTTATTTAATACCAAGAAAGAAACTAATTAGCAACGTTTACCACTGGTTATTATGCAGTGCTACAGATTAGCATAATATGCTAGTAGGAAAAAAAGGCTAGATTTTAATTATTTAGTTTAGCAAGAAATAGCTAGTACAGGTAGTACAGGTAGAATAGGTAGTTTTAAAACCAGAAATGCTAAGTGAATTGTACATTGTACAGTTTTAGAGTAACACGGTTTTCAAGTTTACAGAGCTATATTTACTAAGCACTGACAAGAATCCAGGTTACTTCCAGTTGCTTTACTTGAACAACCTGTACATTGTTTTAAAGACAGGAGTCACTAAAACATAAGGGGACATTTACTAAAACTAATCCCAATATGCTGCAACCTGTAAAGGCTTATTACGTATAAGCACTGCTCATGTCTCTGTGTGATTTATTTAATCACTGGTATTCTAATTAGGTCTGCAATGGGGAGCTGTAATGCCAAATGTAGTACTGTTTATACACCCCCTATTCACACCTTTACACATCGCTATAGAACTAGAGCATGCCTTTTGTAGGGATCAGGCATGCTCAGTTTAACAGCACTGTCTGTTGGCTCAGGCACCATATTAGTTGTCAAACATGCAATTGTTGGAAATACGTCAATAAGGGCAACAAAAAAACTTTAGAAAATAACATACCCATGCATTGTCCTCAGCACTATTTATTAATAAAAAAACTACCTAATGTGAGCACTCTACACAAACCCACTACCCCATGAGCACAGGCATCCCCCAGGATTCCCATCAACATCCAGTTGAGGTCACTTTGACAGATTGAGGTCACTTTGGGGCCTCTTAGTATATGGACCCCCATGGTACCTAATATTAACCCCATACCATGAGGTCCCTGTTGACCCCAATGAAACCAAACAATAAAATAAATACATATTTATCTTATGTGAAATAAGACAATGTTTTGTGTTTTTATACTGAGCGTATTGATTAAGGTATGAAATCTTTTAACAAACAAGTTCCATATTGTTTTTTTTTATTTTTGTCACAGATCATACTTTGAATATACCCCTAAACCTGACATTTTAAATATGTCTAGCCTTTCAATACCAGTGGAGAATGTTAACTTTTATGATTTCAATTACAAATAATCAATTGTATTCTCACAGTTCTGATAATACTGTTCTCCATAACTCTTCTTGACTTCGGTGGGAAGATTTTCCCATATCTGCTCCAGTGATCTCTTATATAAAGGAAAGTTGACAATAGCTGTTTTGAATCCACCAGGCTCTATTATGGAGACTTTAATACCAAAATCATGGAGCTCTCTCCTGCAAAAAAAATGTAGATGCTGATAGGTTTTCTGCATGTGCTAAAAGTGGCAGTATATACCTGAAATGCCACAAATGTCACACTGAAGATCTACATGAGAACAGGTTTTCACATAATGGTGCATTCACTTCTGCTTAATATGTTTTTTTATGTGGCAAACTTTTTATATAAAACTAAATTAGTAAGTAATTAAATGTCATAAATAAATGACGGTCAGTTCCCCTGTCCCTCCTCAGTCCCCCTGCCCCTCCTCAGTCCCCCTGTTCCTCCTCAGTCCCCCTGTTCCTCCTCAGTCCCCCTGTTCCTCCTCAGTCTCCTGTACCATCTCAGTCCTTCTGTCTTTCCACAGCCTGCCTGTCTTTCCTCTGCCCGCCTGTCCCTCCTCAGTCCCTCTGTCCCTCTTCTGCCTTTGTCGTTGCTCAGCCCCCTTGTCCTTGCTCAGCCCCCCTGTCCTTGTTCAGTTCCCCTGTCCTTGCTCAGTGCCCCTGTCCTTGCTCAGTTCCCCTGTCCTCCCTCAGTCCCCCTGTCCTCCCTCAGACCACTGTTCCTCCTTTGTCCCCCTGTCGCTCCTCAGTCTGCCTGTCCCTCCTCAGTTTGCCTGTCCCCCTGTCTCTCCTCAATACCCTGCCCCTCCTCAGTACCCGTGCACCCCCAAGCCCTCTGTTCCTTCTCAGTCCCCCTGTCCCTCTTTAGTCCCCCTATCCCTCCTCAGTCCCCCTGTCCATTTTAAGTCCACCTATCCCTCCTCAATGCACTGCCCCTTCTAAGTCCCTCCTCAGTCCCCCTGTCCCTCCTGCTGGTCCCTGGAGAGTGGTGTTTACATTTTCTATAGGAGTTGGGATTGCATCTTACCTTGCAAATGGCTGATTCTGAGCATGTGTGGGAGTGTCATAGGTGTGTTTAGTGATTAAATTATTAGCAATTATGCTATTGCAGTTCCATTTGAGTCAAAGAGCATTATTTCATGTGCTTTTACATTTGACATTTGTTTATCTAACACAATGAAATATTGAGTTTTAGGTGCGTCTGGTGCTATGATTCTCTTGGAAAGAAACATGGAGTAAGTCCAAGTAGCTGACATACACATGTATATTCTAACTCATGCATTCCATCTAGTTAGACCTTCCAAATACGTACTGAAAAAAATGACAGGAGCTGTTTAACCTCCATTTTACATACAAAACTGCTTTGCAAAATAATGTTAAGATTTACAGCTAAAATGCAATGTTTATTAAGGGTCCACATAATAAGAAAAGCAGACTGCCTGTCTCATTTCAGTAATACTGAGCAGATCACCAAAGTTCTTGAAGTTAAATAAAGTATACAGTAAGGGATACCCATAAACATTAATGGGCTACTCATAATCTGAAATTTGGAAACATTACACAAAACATGTTATAATTTATTGAGTCCAATGTCAAGCTACAAGATACCAAATGTAATAATTTCCAATTGGGCTATATAAAAAGGTAGTACTAACTAAACATTCAATTGACTACACCAAGCTCCTCATATGAAAAATAACATTGAAAGTGAATTTACGAATTTACCCTTAACAAGTTCTCTGCTTTTTTATAATACATTAGAAATGTTCCATTTCCTGGAACAATTTTTATTATTTGGAAGTTTCAAAAATATTAATTGATTTTAAGCATTATAATATGCTGATGATAGGAAAAACAGATTATTAATTTAATTCAAGTTCGTTCCTGGAGAGCCCCACACATGCCAGGATATGCATTGACTCACCTGTGCACAGAAAGGATATCCACAAATAAAGGCCTGTGTGGGGCTCGCCAGGACCGGACTTGGACAGCCCTGATTTAGACCATTCCATTTAATACTGAAATAAATCATGGTAATAGTGCCTCCTTCAATATAATCCATTAACTGCTTACCGAAGGCTGTCAGAGAAAGCTTCCACACCATATTTAGAGATACAAAACCCCCTCCGAGTACAGATATCCTCCCAAGAACACTAGATACATTTATGATTCTTCCACTGGCTTTTCTGATGAGGGGTAGATGTCTGAGTGTCACGTCAATCAGTCCAAGCAAATTCACATTCAGCACCTTTTCAAAGTCCTCTTTTTTTAACCATCCATTAGGACCAAGAGGACTACCGATTCCTGCATTATTCACCAATCCCCAAAGTCCTGCAAATATAGATGATGAAAGGTACTTGGATGAAAATATCTAGCATTCAGAATAGAAAATATTTCAAGCAAATATTTACCACACATTTTATTTTGTCCCCTGATATTGTGAAATAATATTAACAGCATTGTTGTGAAATCCCAATCTTACTGAAAATAATAAAGACTGGCATAAGATATTCTGAAAACAAAACAAAAAATGTTGGGCCCCTGCCCAATTAACTCAGTGCCCCTCCCCAAGAACCCTTCCCATAACAGCACCCCTTCCTAAAACCCTTTCCCATAGCTGCTCCCTCCCCAAGAATCCTTTCCATAGCTGCTCCCCTTCCCTCCTGGCTGCATAAAGCACACATATATACACATATATACATATATTATCTCTAAATAGCAATCCCTCTCAGGGGACATCTTCACATAGCACCCAATCCTTCTCAACATCCACTTCCACACAGCACCCACCACTCTTCCCTATATAGCAATCATGTCACCATCTCCTCTCAGAATCCATCCACACAAAGCAGCCAACCTATCAGCCCCCATCTCACAGAACCCATCCTGCTGTCATCTAGCCCTTACTCTCTTGCACCTCTGCTTTGAGACACATCCCCAGCATGTTGAACACACTGCCACCTATTGGAGCCTCAGTAGAAATGCTCTACACTGGTAGCTCTGCCCCTGTTTGTTATATTTTGATACACAATACCTATGGATGAAATAAATCTTCTCTTGATGAGAACTTTATGGCTTATTTCCTGCAGCTTACAGTTTGTCTTACAAATAACCACTTATAAATTTTTAAAATAATGTTTTAATTAAATTCTTTAACTAACCATTATCTTATTCTTTTCCAGAATATATACTTTCTGCTACGATTTTAAGCATCATAATATACTTATAGTAACTAAATTTATTAATTTAGACCCTTTTATTTAAGCCCTAAATAAATCATGGATATTCCTTCAGCTGCTTACCAAAGACTTTCAGAGGTACATTTTACTTATCAAAATATTTCACTTTTGTTAGCACAGAAACCCTGTTATTACTCATGCCTATATAGCCCACTGCATGTTCCATTAAAGTCCCATTTTCCCTCTGGATGTGTATTATTCCTCTTTGTTGGGGCTTCTTAATTTGGAGTGAACACTAGAGACTAATTTCTGACATTAAAGCTTTGATCATATCCTGAACTTGGCTGATGACACCATGCAGAGTTGTGAATTCTATATAGCACCAACATCTGATGCATATATCCTCTCTCCAGAATTATCATTGCTGCTTCATCAATTTTATAACCCAAATTGATATGCACATTCATTATGCAAAATCATACATCAGAGATATGTTTTGGCCATAGGTTCAGAAAGGGAACTTACCCAGGCAAATGACAAGCAGCCTGTCATGTCCGACTCTCCGTGACTCTATGGATTACAGCATACCAGACACATCTGATATTCATCAAGCTCATGTTCATTGCTTCAATGTCTGCATCTATGCATCTCCGCCTCTTCTCATGATATGGCCAAATTATGAGCTTTGACCTCACCTTCAAGTGAACAGTTTGGCTTGATTTCCTGTAGTATGGATTGACTGGATCTTCTTGTTGCCCAAGGAACTCTAAGCAATTTTCTCCAACATTATAATTTAAATTGGTCAATTCTACAGTGTTAAGCCTTCTTTATGTTCCAGCTCTCATATCAGTATGCTACTACTGGAATTACCCAAGTTATAACTATGCATCATCATAGTAGTATCATCTGTGTATTTGAGATTGTTGATATTTCTCACAGCAATATTAACTCCAGCTTTGGCTTCCTCCAGCTCGGCCTTAAACATAATATATTCTGCATATAAGTTGAATAAATAAGGTGACAATATACAACCTTGTCCCACTCCTTGATCCATCCTGTTGGTTCCATGTTCGGTTCTGAACGTGGCTTCTTGTTCCACATACAGGTTCCTCAGAAGGCGAATGAGATGGCCTGATAGCCCCATCTCTTTAAGAATTTGCATCATGTTGTTGTGATCCACACAGTCAAATACTTTAGAATAATCTATGAAGAAAAGGTAAATGTTTTTTTCTGGAACTCTCTTGCTTTCTCTGTTATCCAGTGGATATTGGCAATTTGAACCCTTGTGCCTCTGCCTCTCCAAAACATGACTTGCAGATCTGATAGTTCTTGGTTCAGATATTGTGGGAGCCAAGCTTGGAGTATTTTAAGCATTGCCTTGCTGTCATGTGAAATGAGAGCAATTGTTTGCCAATTGGAGCACTCTCTGGTACTGTTTTTTTTGTGTAGAGACTGACCCTTTCCATCCTACTGGCCATTGCTGAGTTTTACAAATTTGTTGGTATAATGCAAGCAACATTTCCATAGTAACATCTTGGAGGCTTTTGAACATTTCAGCTAGGATTCCATCAATTCCTGCAGCCTTGATTGCAGCGAGCCTTCCTAGGGCCCATCTCACTTCACTGATCTGGCTCATATAATTGTATTACCCAAAGGTGACAGAGAACTTATGCTTCCTATTTATTTTCTTGATGTTTTTCAGTTCTTCAGTCGTGTGCGACTCTTGGGGACCATAATGGTGACCTGTTTATTTTAGTCCCACCTTAAATATAAGTTTTGAAATTACAAATAGAAGGCCTTTGATAAAGTTCCATTGTCCTACTTGTTTCCTTTTGTCCGTGCTTGGGACACTGAACGTTTATTTGTTCAGCTTATTATTATTATAGTTCATTTACAACATATTCCATAGCTCTGTACATAAGTTAAGTTCAGACAAAGATAAATACAAATTAACATATAGCAAGGAGGGCCCTGTCTTTGAGCTAGGAATCCAATGTCCATGGTGAATTCCCAAAGTACCAGAAACTCGCAGACTTACAATCTAAGGTATAGTGAGTGGTAAAAGAGGGAGAGAGAGATGATAAACATGTTAGGGTGGAAGGTGATACGCTTCTTTAAAGAGATTTGTTTTAAGTGAGGTTTTAAATGTTTTGAGGCAAGAGGATAAGCTTATTGAAATTTTTTTTTGTAGTCAACTCCAATGGCTAAAATCCCTGTTATTTACGCGGTATATAGGAACCAGTAAAGGTTGCCCACTTTCCCCTTTTCTTTTCTGTCTTGTATTAGACTTCTTCTTTAGATCTTTGGCTCAGTTGTAACATGTTTATGGATTTAGTATTGGCTCTGAGGTTATAAAGTTGTCTGCTCTTGCAGATGACCTGTACTTCTACAATAATATCCCATCTGATGCTATTCCTTAAAAATCTAAAATTAATCAGAATCTTTGGAAAATAACTTTTCCTGATATTTCTATCATATTTTGTTGTGATGGCAGTACAAAAGCATTCTAACATTTTTAGGAATCCACTCTAGTAGGGATGTTTCATTGCCCAACATAGATATCAACACTAGGATTATTATTAAAGGGATAGCTATACTAAAGAGCTGGTCCCATCTTCCTCTTAACATTATCAGAATAATTAATTTAATTAAAATGGTCTCATGGGTATCCTGTTTAGATACTTCCTCTTTTGTTGTCAGGTGCAAAAAGACTTAAAGAGTGGCCAGGTGTTTATTGGAAGGCTAAGAACTGCAAACCTATGTCAAATGGAGATATTAATTTTCAAACATGAAACTATATAATTTGGGAAGTCTCTTGCACTTTATTATTCATCCTATGTTTTTTTAAATTATTCTTCCTCCTTCATGCTTCCTTCTTCATTCTGAAGAAATACTAATGAATTCTAAAAGTAACCCCTTTGATTTGTAGGTCTTAACAACTTCTTAGGGAAATATTAATTTGGTCATTTCAACCTATTACATAGTAATTGAGGTTGAAACAATACTTTTAGTCGATCAAGTTCAACCTTGTTAGATCTCCTCTGATCTGCAATATGCCAATTAATTGTAAATTGTTAATTGATCCAGAGGAAGGCAAACAGAAAAGAAAACAGTGACACTTTGCCAATTGTCTCAAAAGGGAAAGAAAAAATAAAATTCCTTCCTGACCCTAGATACTGGCGATCGGATCCCTCCCTGGTTCAATACTCCCTCTCTAATTATCCAGGATAGCCCTGAATGCCCTTTTTATTTATAAAAATATCCAATCCCTTGTTAAAGTTATCAATCAAATCCGCTGTCACCACCTCCTTTGGTAGAGAATTCCACAGATTAACCACCCTTACTGTGAAGAACCCTTTCCTTTCTTTAAGGTGAAATCTTTTTACTTCTAATCTCAAAGGATGTTCTCTTGTCAGTTGAAAACTTCTTGGCACAAAAAAGTTCACTTGACAAAGCCTTGTATTGACCGTGGATATATTTTTATGAGGTAATTATATCCACTCTTAGATGCCTTTTTTCTAAAGAAAATAAGCTCTATTTGGTTAGTCTTTCTTCATAACTTAGCCCCTCCATTCCCCTTATTAGTTTTGTTGCCCTTCTCTGTCCTTTTTCCAGCTCTAAAATTTCCTTTTTATGTAGTGCTGCCCAAAATTGTACTCCATATTCCAAATGAGGGAGTACTAGAGATTTATATAGTGGCAGAATTATAATTGCTTCCCTGGCTTCTATGCCCTTCTTAATACATGCTAATATTTTATTTGCCTTTGCAGCTGCTGCTTGGCATTGCACACTGTTTCCTAGGTGGTTGTCCACAAGTACTCCCAAATCCCTTTCAATATCGGATACCCCTATATTTGGTGCTAAATATATATGTCAAAAACATATTTTCATATAAACTGTAAGGAATATTGAGATCATACAATTTATGTGTACAATTAATAAAATTATAAAATATACCAAACCTGCATCTCCTACAGTGCTTGAGACCCACTCAGCAGCAAAGCTGATACTTTGACTGTTACTAACATCCAGGATCACAGTCTGTAGTCTTCTGGATGTCTCCTTCTTCAGTTCCTCAGACCCTTTCTCTGTCAGACAAGCTGCTAGCACCCTCAGCCCACGCCGGTCCAGTTGTTTTGCAGCAACTTTCCCAAAGCCAGAATCACATCCAGTGATCAGTACATATTTGTCTGAGAGATTCTGCAGGATCTGCCTTTGTCTGTACCATCTATACAGGAGGACGAAAGTCAGGAGCACCACAAGTAGAGGAAGCCACATGACGATAAGTATGGATGTCTAATAGGGAAAGAGAAAAAAGGAAATTACAATCAATGTTTTTTCCACTTAAGAAGCAGACTGTTTAGCTCCAATAGTCAGTGTTAATTTGGTGTAATCAAGACCAACATCAGGTCAACATCATCACAGCAGGCTCATTGTGTTTTCATAGGATACAACGGCACTTAGAGACAGCAGAAAACCACTGACTTCAAACAGTAACTTATTTTAGCAGCAATTGTTTTCACTCTCTATATAAAAGTGTAGAGGGATCTGAAGGCTCAGAGAGAAGACAACATGTTAAAAATACTATTACTTTGCATGCCCAATGGACAGGATCAGATTTACATTTAAGATATCTCTAGGAACTAGACATGAAATATTGAATGCCTGAAGAACTTTGGACATTGTCCAGAAAACAGCAACGAAGAATATGCCTAAAATAAAGGAAACTAAGAAGTCAAAATGGCTGACGAGGGTTTGAAATTAGCCCAGGAAAGAAGAAAAGCAAATTGTGTTGGAGAACATCTCAATAATTGTACTCATTTCACATGCCAGCAAGGTAATGCTTAAGAGCTTGCAAGCTCGACTCCAACAATATATGTACTGAAAACTACCTTATGTGCAAACCAGTTTTCGCAGAGGCACAACATTGCCAACATCCGATGAATCATAAAGGAAACAAGAGAATTACAGAAAAATATGTACCTCTGCTACATAGACTTTTCTAGAGCCTTTGCCTGTATGGATCACAACAGCATGTGGCAAGTTCTTAAAGTAACTGGAGTACCAGATCATCTTATCTGTCTCCTGAGGAATCTATAGAAAATGGGACAATGAATGGTTCAAGATTGGAAAAGGAGTGTTACAACAACCTCAGATACACGGATGGTACTACTCTGATGACTAAAAACAAGGAAGAACTAAAGGGCCTGAGAAGAGTGAAAGAAGACAGTGCAAAAGCCGGCCTGCTTCTCAGCGGTAAAAAGTTGACAATCAGGGAAAGCAGCAATCTCAGTTCCTGGCAAATAGATGGGGAAGAAGTGGAGGCATTGACAGGTTTTATTTTCCTGGGCTCTCTTCAGATGGTGACTGCAACAATGAAATTAATAGATATTTGCTTAAAGGGAGGAAAGCTATGGCAAAGTTGGATAAGCTCGCAAGACTTACGGCTATTAAATTGACCTCTTACAGCTACCCGCAAACGATCTGCGGGTTATAGGCGGAAAAACCCTACAGGATGTGGAAATCCTTCGATCTGTCAACCTTGGAAATGTTACGTTCGAAAATGTATATTAAATTGCTATGAGTCCACAAAAATGCACTGCCGTTCAAACCTGTAACCCGCAAATGGAGGCAAAAATATTACAGCCTCCAAATAGGACCCGCAAAGGGTTTACAGACAAGGTCTTGTGTATTAACCCTCTATTATTATTATATGTTATATATATATATATATTATATGATATCTAATGCTATTATTACTATTATTACCATTATTATTGATACATGTATTGATCTATTGCATAGTAACTAGGGCTCATTATTTAACATATATAGGAATGTGACACAAATGTGATGTATGTTTATGTCCCATAACGTAATAATGGTAAAACAAAGCTTTATTTCATACACAGAGTACAATCCGAAATGGACAAGACTGTGCATAAATATCATGTGTGTGGTGTGGGCGGATCCCGGGAAAAAGGTAATATCTACAGGGGGTAATGTGATAGTCTAGAATAAGCATGATGTGTAGCACCTACCAGGATCACATGTGGTCACTACACCACTGCAACCAGAATCTGATGAAAAAAGGGATCATCAGAAATCACTCAATTTAATTGAAGAAACCATGAATGTGCATAGCACTTACAACTTGTCTGGATCTGCTCAATGAAACAGACGATTCAACCTCTGGACTGTGTAATCCAATCCAGTTTCAAACAGTGTGGTATCAAAACAAAAATCTAAAAAAAGGCTGAGGAGGATAAAAAAAAAATCAACATGCATGTACAGCACAGTGCAAAATACTGTTACTGTAACAATATACCAACTCACCTGGTTCCCTTCTGCAAGCATTACTACCTATTAGCTAGGTCTCTGGATAATCAGCAATATGGGAAAATGCCCATTAATACGGAGAGGATACAAAGGTTAGCAGCGAGATTCACTGTTACTTACATTAGACCCAAGGATCTGTTCTCAGACTGATATTGTGGTCAGGATCACAAGCTTCACTAGTGCATATATAAATGCTGGCTGTCATTAACATGCCATTGTGAGACTTTGCAAGTACACCACCATAGTGGTATTAGTCTACATTTAAGCTAACAACAATCATGTCTTAGATATCTAGCTATATGATAGCTTTAAGATTTTGGGAGCTACATGTTAAGGTGGGGAGGGGGGGCTGTCATTGGAAGGGATGTCTACCTGAGAAGCACTGGGAAAACCTTACACCTCATAAATTTCCTTCACAATGCTTGCAGATGCAGAAGATGCCTTCATGGACCTGAATTGTACCTAAAACAAAAACAAAAAAATAAAAATACCTACAAAATACGGCCTTAAAAAAAGATAGGGACTGCAGCATCTCTTCTCAACAGCATTTCTCAGTGACCATCAATTGGTGACATGTTCAACAGAACCCTACGTGTCCACAGAGAAGCGGATCATAAAACATGTGATGGGAGGAAGCCATCTGCATACAAAATATCACCATCATGGGGCTGGGGACCAGAGCGTGTTGCATGGCTTCTGCAGTCCGCCCCAATTCTGAGCAGCCTGGCCAGCTAGGATTCAGTCATTGGGTGGTGCTTCCTCTCCTCCCTATTGCGCCTGATCAGACTGCGCATGACCTCTGCATGATTGGCGGTGATGCTGGCCTGGATCCCCCAAAGACACTCCAACTTCTGCCGCATGAGGGCCAGCATCTCCACCTGTGCAGCCTGCCCTGATGTTGGAGATCGAGACCCCTGGGGCGTGGACTGGTGAGGAAGTGGCGGAGCCTGATGCAAAATGGGCGGTGGTGGTCCCAGTGGTGTTGGTGGTGGCCAGTCCAGCTCACTGCTGTGGTGGGGAGGAGGTGGTGGCTGATCACTCCAATGGGAGGGCTCCTCCACGTCCTGTTCCGATGGAGCCAACACCCCAGCCTCTGGCTCGCCACTGGACTCAGACCTCCTTGATGCTGAAAGATAGAAAAGAAAGGTATATGTCATTAGTATGGTGAAAAATACATTTCTTTGTGTGCTTTCCTAACTATTTGACATCTAGGCTTGAACCTGGATGACTCTCCTAATTGAAACTCAGATTAGCTATCATTTGCTAGATAGGATCTTATCATTTGGTTCCTGGCCTTGATCGTTCTTGGCTCCTAAGGCTATCTTGATTCTGGCTGCAGTCTGTAACTGCATAGGCTGCAGTGGGCACACCAATACATGGACTCTCTATTGCTTGATTACTATTGCTCTGCCCAGGAATGACAGTGATTTGTCAGCTTAATGGATTTACTGACACATCCATCTATCCCTTGTTAATTCCATGGAGCTGACATGTCAGTGTCCTTGTTGGTCATCATGTACATGTGTAGTGTGTGTGATGTACATGTGGTGGCACGTTGGTGTATGTGATATTCACCTGACATGGAGGCTGGGTCCTGCTGGGCCACCAGGCCTGAAGCTCCAGAGGCGGCACCTGGCTCAGAAGGTCCTTGACGACCCTCTCCCACTCATTATAGCTCACAGTCATGTTCTTGTCCTCCTTGGCCATCATCCTTCTCACCTTGGCTCTGATGTCGTCAAAACGGTGCTTGACGGACCTAACTACCCTTGGCGCTGTGCCCACTGCTGTAACCTCAGCCGCTACTTCCTTCCATGCCTGAGCCCTAGCCCCTGGACTAGCTACCCTCCCACCTGCAAGGATAACAGGGCACCCACGGATGAACCCATGGAGGACCACATTCTCCCAGCGCCCTTAGCCTCTTGTCCTCCCGACTGTGAATGGGGATCCTTAACTCCCTGATCTGTCCCTGAGGCCTGTCCCTCCCCCGAACTACCACCCCCCCGGGATCAGGCCCCTCCCCCTCTGTCCCTCTTCTAAGTGTGCCTGGTGCTTGGACCACCCTGCCACCTCTACACTCTCCTCCTCCTCCTCCTCCTCCACACCACTCCTCTCCTCCTCTCCACCACTACTCCCCAAGGGCCACCTCTCTCACTTCTCTCTCTTCCTCGACTCTCCTCTTCTCCTCCTCCCCACCTCTCCACTCCTCTCCCCTCCTCTCTCCTCCCTCCATTTCAATCCCAAAAAGAATATAACGATATTTAAAAATAAGTGTTACTGTAGATATATGATGGAACAAAAAAGTGTGTATTATGTGTATTTAATAACTGTTGGAAAGTGGGGTGTGGGGGATGGGAATGCAGTGGAGTGTATGGAGTGACCTACCTCTATTTGTCTCTATGTGTGTTCTTTAAATTATGTGTATTGCAATTATGAGTAATCTGTAAATATGTGTGATCAAGGATTAAGTTTAACATTGTAAATAGTATATTCTAAATGAACAAAACAGCAAATTACTGCTCTCAAAATATTCTCTCTCCATCTAGAACCAACCTCCAACTCTAGGACCTGCTTGCTACTTTGTAAGGAAGTACAACACAGTCAACTCGGGTGGATCACAAATGTATTATCTCCCTTTGTCAATCATCTGCGGCTAGACTACTTTCTATTGGCTGAGTGGCCAGTGTCTCACTACATTACAAACGATCGCATCTCGACAAGCCCCTTGACAGCTTGTGTGCGCGGTAAGGGTTTATGGTCGTGGCATAGTTGAATGTAATAGCTGTGTAATTTCACAGAATTTCAAGCCCGCAGGCTTTGCGGGTGTACAGTTGCCGCTACAGGCTTGGAATTTAATGTGGCTGTAAGTGCCATAGAATTGACACCTTTGAATTGTGGTGTCAGAGAAAACCTTTTTAGAGTTCCTTGAATTGCAAGAAGATCTAATAAATAAGTACTACATGTCAAACTGTTCACTTTAAGGTATGATGATGAGGCTAAAGCTCAAATATTTTGGCCATACCATGAGAAGACAGGATTCCCTACGGAAGACTCTGATGCTGGGAAAGGTTGAACGCACACAAAGAAGGGACCAGCAGTGGTGAGGTCATGAAGTAATGGACATGAGCTTGAGGGAGCTCAGAGGGGTAGTGGATGACAGATTTGCCGGGTCTGCTGCAGTACAAAGCACCATGGCTGAATGACTAAACAACATCAGGCAAAAATTCTTCAAGTGCCCATTAAACCTCCACACACTAGAATGATGTGGAATGTAAACACTATATTTCTGGGGATAGATGTATACATAGATATACATATACACATGTACCTATATATTACTAAATTCATCTATATATCTTATAGATAAATCTTCGTTTCCCTGTTTTTAACTTTTTCTAACCTAACACATGCTGCTTATACATTCTATACACATACTGATTTATTTAATTAAAAATGAAATGTTTTCCACACACCCAGAGCTGCTTACATAGGCATAGTGTACCTACCAATAGAAACACTGCATTTGCGTATTTTTTTTAACCCTATACTTACCTTCAAGCCAACAGATCCACACAGCAATGTCTGAGCTCCTACTTGCTTCCTTGTGCAGGTTTAAAACAAGACTAAACCATCCATGATGCTTTGTTGCACAAACTGCCATCACAGATTGAAACAATGTTATAGCTGCCTGTGAATGGCCAAAACAAATTCTGAATTTCATTCTAATTTTAGCAGGGAATTTCAGGGGTCTTAACTCTTCAAATCATCTGATAGCAAAGTTAAGATATTTAGCAAACTTTATGGTAAGTTTAATTATGTTTATTGTGGTCCTTTTTTTTTCATGCAAAAAAATGTTTTCAAACATCGCTGTTTCTCCTCTATTAAATGCATTCATAATCCACAAAAGTTAAATATGCCTTTAAGCATTCAATATGCTCTGCTGTGCTCTATCTAAAGGACCAGTGTAGATTGGGAAAAAACTTGAAACAAAAAAACCCTTACCAGCTGTATAAGCCATCAATATAAAAGGATTTTTAGAGAAAATAAAAAACCTTAAATAATTCCTTCCAGTAAAACAAAATTGAATATAACTGTTATAAATTAAAGACTGTATTATTTTTTCTTAACTTTTAGAAAACATTTTGCCTATTATTAAATGTTGTTATTGAAAATCTCTTGCTTTAAATTTGATACTTCAGTGGCCTTTTAATGATATAGAAAACCTATTAAATTTAAATCAATGCCCATAACTTCAATTCATGTTTTTAGTAAGCTATAATATCATACATTTCAACATTTCAAACGGCTAAAGTGGATTACATAGTCTTGAAAAATTATGCATTATTAGGAATTGTTACCACCGCTCTTTACTATGTGTAAACTATATTTTAGATATATGCACTTAATTTGTACACAGACAGAAGAAGAACTGACAGTACCACTTTGAGAGAAAACAAGAGAAGCAACGAGAGAAATTGGGACATGGCTAAAGCTGAAAAACCCAGGTTTTGCCCTTAATTGTGGGACTTTCCTGCAATAATGAATATTTTCTATTAATCCCATTTTGTAGAAGAAAAAGGTGACATGTGAAAAATCTATAATAATTTCCTGGTCGCTAAACACCTAATTACAATAATTTAAAACACAAAACTAAGACATTTTTAGTTTACACAAAATGTCCATGATTATTATCGTGAAAAATATTTTGGAGGAAAAAAATATGTATAAGTTATTTCTCCTGCTAAGGAGATATCCTGAAAATAAGACTCTGTGAGTTCCCAATGTTATAACCAACTCAGGCTTATAGCCACACCAAGTTAACTTAGTTATGTTAATGTAAATAGATTGCTTATAAATCAAATTCACAAGATATTAGTACAGTAGTTTAAGTGGCTCAGATTTTAATGTTATATAAATACATACATTCTCAATACTGTAATATAATAATAGTATAATAGTATAACCAGCTCAGATTTATATCATCAGCAGTATACCCAAGTTGTAAATGTCTATGCTATTATCAATAAATTACATATAAATCAGATTCAATCAAATACGTTCTCAATACTGTAGCCAACTCAGGCTTACATCAACACTCTGGACAAGGTTGTAATGTGTCAACTCCTTTATATATGAACCGGATACACACGTGAGAGAACATAATCACAGTGGAACTAAACCTTGTTCCAAAGCAACTGCCTATATATAAAAGTTTGAAAAATATATTAAATATAGATTTTTATCAACAAAAAAAAATGGTTTGTAATAAGTTTGTGTTATGTTGCATTGGATACGATACACATTATGCCAAGCACACATACAGATGGTACAATGAGTAAAGCAACAAGCTATAATATGGGTGTTTGTGTGTTCAAATGAATTTAATCATGCCTGGGATAAGCATAACCCTATCATGAGACTCAACTAAGCCAATCATTTAGGTAGATATAATGGTCAGATCAGACTGGCATTTTTGATTCTTATCTGCCATCAGTGTTTACCAGTATGTGTAAACTTAAAGGTAATTATTTTAAGCCTAAAGTTAGAGAGAGTGCCATATATAACAGAACACATCAAATTGTGTCTGTATGTGTGTGGTTTAACAGAGTTTGTTAGTATATGTAGATCAATTTCTCTGTGAACACATAGGTAGAATACTTACCTGTACCTTTATATTGCAGCTGCAGCACTGATTTGTGAATCTTCAGTAGGGATTCCGCTTTCCCAAATGCTTTTATAATATATTATTTTCTTGGTTTAGACCAAAAGTTGTAATGATTTGAAAATCATATTCATATTAGAAATCACTGGACAATAGCATATGATCTAGAACATATGCAAAAGGTTCACTGTTTATTTCAATAGAAGTGACTTTGGGTAATTATTGATGTATTTAGTAATAATTAACAAAAATTTCCCAATATAAAAAAAAATATTGGCTTCTACTTATAATACTGTAAAACAATAACTACCCTTCTGGATCGCTACCTTGTTGTGGTGAAGGGGCTTGTGTACCTCAATGAAGCTGTGAACTAAACCATGTAGGGTCACCCAAGATGGGCAGGTCAAAGCAGAGAGGTCAGACAAACAGCCCACTGAAGAAGGAACTGGTAACCCACTCCAGTATCTTTGGATTAGCACAGCCAGACAAAAGATGTGCCTGGCGTGCTGTGGTTCAAAGGGTCATGAAAAGTCAGACACAACTGAATGATTAAGCACACAAATCAATAACTAAATGTTCTATATTTAGATTGTAAGCTCTTCTTGTGTATGTAGAATGTGCTGTATTGACTTATCTGCCTTACATTTTTTGTAAATAATTTATATTCCCTGTTTATTGTACCCCCAGTGTAGAATCTGCCAAAGCTGTAAAACTGAAATGTGATAACAATAAATGTTATTAATCTAAATAGTCCTGTCAGCAGTATGAGCCATGATGGAGTCCTGTCAATGATATTTGCAAACATACCCATATAAATGAAAGTATTGCCTTAGCTGATGACTTTTCTATGTTTCTCAGTACATTACACTTGTGAATGCAGTCCATAATGTTTTCTGATTGTTTATATAACTCTGTAATATATATATATATATATATATATATATATATATATATATATATATATATATATGTTAGTCTAGTATTGCTTTATAAAGTAATACTTTTTTATAACAAAGGTGAAAACTTTGATAAAAGGTCCATCTTTTCCAAAGTTTGCCTCATAATATTGATTGTCAGTCCAATACAAAAAGGTATTACTTTATACTATGTTGTTGGCTCCAAGATTGCGCTGCCCTAGGCATCAAAAGCTAGGCCTAATCATGCCCATTTTGTAAGAAATTAAGGGCAGTATTTACTAACCAGTTGGTAATTTTTCCCATAGGAAATAGAGCACATCCTACACAGTGAAGCACATCACTAAAGTTCCCTAGCACTTTAATCTTTAATACGTGTGGCGTAAAGATTTTTAAATGGGTTTAACCCTTTCTATGTTAGGGGTTCAGGATATTTTCCTGACCCAGAAGGCCAGACACATTTGTAACATTTTCCTTTGCATCTGTTAACTTACCCCTTTTCTTCCCATCTCTCTCTTATCTCCCTCATCCCCATTTCTTCCCATTCCTTTCTCTCGCCCTTCCCTCTTTCGCTCTAATCTCAGACTTCCTCCTGTACATCCTTCTCTCCCCATCTCCCGCTTTCTACCCATAAACTCTTTCTGCCCCTTTAACTCATTCTCCCCATACCTTCTTTCTTCCTTATCACTCGACAATGGACAGCCCAACCCCTTTATTCCCTTTGATCTCCCTTTTCTACTACCATCACCCTTTACTTCCTATCTCCCCCATCTCTAACCCTACATATACACCTTTACTCTACCCTATCCATTTATTCTGCCCCGATCTCCTTTTATTCCCTTCCCTGATTGCCTCAAAACTTACCTTTCTCCTGGGGTCCTTGGGGACAATCTGGCAATTAATTTGTGGACAAGGGTGGTGATGGGGTGATCCAGAAGCAATCCCCTACTTCTGCTCTCTCCATAATGGACATGCTCTTCTGGCAGAGAGTCCTGCATTATGTTGCAAGTGACGTCACATGCATGCTTAATTTAACCACCTCATATTTTAGGAGTCCCACCCTTAATAATATCTTATATTTACTGACCTACTGTCATGTTTTCAAATAATTGATTAGGCACTCAAGGCACGTTTCCCTCATTTTGCAGATATCTTATGAGAAGAAAAAAGGGGGATATGATCTATATCTATAATATCCTTGGTGCTTTACACCACTATGGTCCAAAAAAAAATAATAACTTTAATTGGATATATTTTATCCGGAAATAACGCGGCTCAAAATACATATACAATTAGTGCATTATAAAGTAAATCCCTTAATGTGAGTGTGGATTAATGTTACCATAAATATTAATCTCTAATCGAGGAGGACACCCTAAATAAAGGGTTGAATGCCTATAGCTCTAATGGTCAAAAGTAATTAATATATCAGAATAGACTGACACTCCTGAAAAAATCAGGATATGCTGATAATCATAGGATTTAGTAAAAGTAATCTATATAAAAAGCACTATTCAAAAACATATAAAAAACAAAATACAGAGTAGGACAGAGATCCTAAATAATATCTTATAATAATAAGCCATAATTTAATATTAGAGAAATGATTTACATACCAAATACAGAGATGTTGTTCCCAGCCGAATGCTGGAGTCTTTTAAAACTGGATGTACTGATACACAATAAATTGAATGGGACTGCCCAATGAACTTTGGATATACAGTACTTGAAGCTGGTATTTGTTTTGATTTGTTTAAACAAAAAATATGCATTTCTAAAGTTTCAGATTTAAAATATAATCCAGTTAATAGAAGGGGATCTTGCAATGACTTGAAAATATATTTATGCTATTTCTCAAAAAAATATTGGAATGGTTGGAAATAAAATAAAACAAGCTGCCATTTTGTAATATTGATGTGACATAATATCTTTACACTAAAAATATTTATATATTTTTGAATGCTTAATCTTAGAATAGTATTCATCTTTCCACTCTTAATTGTGATTGTAATTCACTACTTACTATGAGTTCTATGAAATGGCCAAATCGCAATTACATGAGCCCATAATGTAGACCATAAATGTTACTGATATTCAATTGGATACATTTTGCTACTCACATTCCTATTGCGAGTTACAGACTCTGTCCCATCCCCTCCATTCAATTTGCAAGCCCGCAAATGTTACCAGTGCTAAAGACTCAAAATTGATATTCAATTACAACAATTGAACAAGCCTGCAACTTCCTTCAACCCCGTAAATGGCAAATGTAACAATAAAAATGATACGAGTACTAGATAGGACCCGCATGTGGGTTAAACACCTGTCCGTAACACTACAAAATCAAATAAACACACAATACTGTACTTAAAAATACTAGAAAAGCATGGACAGGCATTAGAATTAATTTCACAACAGTCTCGCAAATCTGCAATAAAAGATATGTTTTTTAAGTTTTATTTCCATGTTATATCGATTCCTGGAATCAAGGGGTTAATACATATGATGGAACCCCATGATATGCTTGAATGATTTTTTTGATTTATACGTTGCTGGATTACAAGTCTGATTACAAATCATACTTCTAAACACTAATTAATTGTAGTTTAAACTCAATGTTTTACTGACATCATGATGATGGTCTCATTTACTAAAAAGTAACTAACGAGGTTGTTTAATTATTGCCAGGTCACATGATCAGGCTCTCTGAAATGCAACTTACAGGTTCATAGATTGCGTGTGGAGGCTGTGAGCCTGTAATTACAGGTTAGTGACAATTTAATACATCTAAATGTTTAGAAAAAATTTGACCCACAGCCAAAAGTTCAGTTTGGAGGTAGTTATGGGCTTGCAATTGAATAGGGATCTATGTGTAGTAACCACTCTTGAACAATATCTCCTCTGCTATTTATCCATGCAGCAAGGTCTTATGGTTCCATGACTCATGGTAATTGTGAGGCAGCATCCTGAGCGATCTAATTTACTTGCTATTGTAAATTGTTATATTTGTTCTATAAAGATGCAATAGTTAGCAGCAATTTACTCACCAGAGCAGGTATAATAACCCGATGTGTGACCCTTCTAACCAATTGAGGATGGGGAGCCTACTCTCCCAGTCGTTCAACAAAATACTTCTGTGTTGGTTGAACAAACCATCAACCTGTATCACCGTGATAATAGTAGGAACCAGGAATATGTTTAAGTTTATTCTGTCCATGACTGGCGTTGTTTTCTCCAAGGAGCAAGGAAAGCTGTGGCATAGTCAAAACTCAACATGTAACAACCAAATGGTTCAAGATCGGGGAAAGGAGTGCAATAAAGTTGTATACTGTCACTTTACTTATTCAACTTATACGTGGAATACATCATGTGTAAGGCCAGGCTGGATGAAAGCTATGGCAAGTCTGGACAAGACATTCAAAAATAAAGATATTACATTATCAACAAAGGTCCTATAGTTAGAACTATGGTATTCCCAGTAGTAACATGCGGATGTGACATAAAAAGGGATGACCATTATATTTATGTATAACAGCTTTCTATATGTATTGTTTTTTTATTTTGTTGTAGTAATTCAAGGTATAATGTTTGACCTGGTCTTTGGAAGTGCAATCAATTTATTGTTTGCAAAGACAAATCTATGAGGTCCTTTGTGGACATGACACAGTGCTTTAAATTAGACATGTTTATCATTGAAGGCCTCCTGTAAACAGGTGTCAACAGCCAGATTACTAACCAGTCACATATTATGGAACAGCTTTGAGTAATTAGGATAACTTGGCCTTCTGATCTAGTGATCTTAGTTACGTTAACAAGTAATTGTTTTACTGCCACCACTGTTTAATCACTTTGTGTTAATGTGTTTCGATATCCCTAAAATATGATGCATCCTATTCAATAAACAAGCTTAAGACATAGGTGGTAGAACTATGTTCTTTTCCTGGATGTTGGGATTTCCATGTTCTGTTTGTGGCTGTCTGATCTGATGAAAGGCTACAAAAATTCTGCTGTCTCCTTCAGCTGGTCAAGTGTTGAAACCCGAGGGATTATACTTAGAGGCAGCATTGGGGTCAAGACCATGAGGTAAAGAACCCTGCAGCACAAGGAATCGGGGGGAGGGAGCTTGATAGCCTCCTGGATTTTTAGGGGGGGAATTCTGGGGGATATCAAAGCTCATAGTGGGTCATAGGTGGAGGGGTCATACATACCTGCATTTGTTTTTTTATTATTTAACCCTTCCCTTTTCATGGGAATGGTTTATATAGATACATAGGGATATGAAGGATGTTAGGTTTAGTACAGTGTGTTCATGTTAGCTAGTGGGTACCATTCCATAGTGTTTTTTATGGAGACTGCTAGAACTCATACTTGGAATCTCTGGGTATACTTTAGGCTGCAAGTACATATTAGAGCTAGAGAGCTACACACAAACCCCCAGAGTGCAACTCAGCAAATTTTACTATAGCTACAAGTCAGCTTTACAGAAGTTCTTTCAGGTACCATGGTATAGAGCCCTGTAAGTGAGTTTAGAATATACATTTGCAGGTATTTCAATCTTGTAAATTGCTTTGGACAAAAGCTCTACATGTTTTAGATTGTTAGCTTATGGGCAGGGTCCTCCAATGGTTTGTTATTTAAAATTATATTGTTGTCATGTAATACTGTGCCCCTTATATAGCTCACATATGACAAATACATTATTATTATAATAATAATATGTTTCTTTATACTCTGACAATGTGATTTTCACAGCTCCTTTACTTTCACTCTGTCTTGTCCAAATAAAAAATAAAGGAACAAATCAAAGGCCCCAATTTTGGTAGAAATTCAAATGGATACATAAGGATGCTTGCATTTAGTTGTTTAAGTTACTCTAAATTGGTTAAATAAATGTCACGGTTAGACAACATCTTAGAGTATCAAAAGCGCCTGAGTTTTTTATGATTTAATGCCAATTAACTAACACCAGTTTAGAATTTTTTAAACAGCAACCAAATGCAAATATCATTATTTATAGGTACAGTTTAATTTATACCATTGTTGTGACTCTGGTGTGTAATTTGCATATATTTAATATGCTCACACAATGTTACATTCATCAATTTTCTTAACTAGCTGTTCAATATTAATTACTAGCGAATTGCCCGTCAAAAAATGACGGCAATGAAATTGTAAGGTAGCTAATGCTGTTTGGTGTCTAATAATGAAATATGTAATACATTACTAAATGAATATACTGTACCTATTTTGAAGCATTGTGATGAAGAGCTGGCAATCTGTGTTGATGTTGCTGCAGCATTAGTGGTGTGGAGCTGCTGTGTAAGCGTGCTGAATGTGTGCACTGTGTGGTATGAATATCCGTAGGTGGTTTGTGGCGTTTTGCGAGTTTCTTGTGGTGTTTTGCGAGTTTGTTGTGGTGTTTTGCGAGTTTAGAGTGCTGTAGCCTCGTTTTCGTTTTGTTCGGCGGCCATTTATTCTGTCGCTTAGATTTTTTTTTAGTGTCAAAACTCTTTTATTTCGAGTAAAATCGAGGTGTAAGTTGCATTTTTGAGGTCCTGGGTGCTCCCTCTTGGTGTAGGTAAGGTTTTTATGTATGTGCTGTGTGTATGTATTGTGTTTTAAATGTTTGTATGTCGGCGTGTTGCGTCCGATGTTTGCGAGGTCGTAATGTGTGGTAACGTGTTTCGTAGGTTGTTTGCGTTCCTCGTAAAATTTAGCGAGTGTCGTAATTTGTGTGTCGTGTTTTTTGAGTAGCGACGTGAAGTTTGCAAGGGTTTGAGGCCCTTGCCCAGTGACCTCGCCAGCAACTGAGTCCCTCGCTTCGCGAGGGGCCTCAGTTGCTGGCATGGAGCGCCTTCGGCGCTCCATGCCAGCAACTGAGGCCCTTGCCCAGTGACCTCGCCAGCAACTGAGGCCCTCGCTTCGCGAGGGGCCTCAGTTGCTGGCATGGAGCGCCTTCGGCGCTCCAAGCCAGCAACTGAGGCCCTTGCCCAGTGACCTCGCTACGCGAGGGCCGCGGCTCGCTGCGCGAGGGCCGCGGGCTCGCTATGCGAGCCCGCAAGCGTGAGCAACGACCCGTACGCTCACAACTATATATGTGATATATGTGATGTGATACTTAGGAAAACTATGTAGGATCAAGCCAGGCTTCCAGGATGGAAAGATAGATAGATTATATGTATATGTGTGTAGATAGATAGATCGATAGATAGAGTATATGTATATATGTGTGTGTGGATAGATAGAGTGACGAAAGTCTTACATCATGGTCTTTTCTGACCTCAGTGTTACAGTGCACGTCTGACATCACAGTGTTACATTACATTCTATGTATATCATTGTTTTTATGGAGTATTAGAGCTATAGTGGGTAAGCCTCATATCCCTGCCACATAATGCACAGGCCTGATGTGATAGACCATGCTGAGATACGTCACAGTGTATATATGTATTTGCATGGTGTGTGATTGCATGACGTCACTGTGCTGTTTGACGTCACCTTGGTTAGGTAAAGCTCTGGGTGAAGTGCACCCCATCTATATCTGTGGGCTGTAGGTGCCTATCGCCGGCTTTCCCTTCCTCCGTGATCCTATAGTGCAGTTTGAGCATGCCGTGGGCCTTCCTCCTCTTGTTGGCCTCTTCCTCCTCTGTACCAGCGGCCGCAGCCATCTTCCTGTATCCCACTAAACAGCCAACCAACAGAACGCATGCGCAGAGCTTCCCAGCGCAAACGGTCATGCGCGGAGTTTGACAGCGCTGAGTCAGTGTCCTATGCATGCGCAGTGGACTCAAGTGGCGTTTCCTAGAGCTGACGTCAGAAGAGCTTCATGTCTACACACAGAGTTAGGGCAAAGCAGTCACTGGCCGCCAGGGTCACTGAGAGTACAGGACAGTCGCGGGCCTCATAGTTGCTTTGTGAGCATACGGGCCGTTGCTCACGCTTGCGGACCCGCAAGCGTGAGCAACGGCCCGTACGCTCACAACTATATATGTGACTAGCGACTTGCCCGTCAAAAAATGACGGCAATGTTATGTATATGTTTGTCAAGTTGTTTAGTTATTAACATATATTTTTGACACTTGTAAGTATTTTAATATGAACGTGTATTTTTGTAAAATGTTGATGTAATGGTTTTTTACAATGTAATTAGTATCTGAAGAATTGTTAACTTGAATATACATTGAATGAATAGGAAAGCCAAAAGTAAAAAGCCTTTTTTAAACGTTGCAAATTTTAACATGAAGTTTAAAATATATGTAAGCAATAACCATCAAAGTATATATTTTTAAACTTGAACTTTATTTTTTATGTAAGTTTAGAAGTTGACAAAACATTGGTATAATTTTGAACATTATAAACAGGAACATAGTGAATACATTTTGTAAAGTAATTTTTTATTAAAAGTATTAACATTTGAATGTAAAAACAATTGACATTTAAATTAATCAGTATTAAAATTCAATTTCTATCATTTCTATAATTGTTAACTTGAATATACATTGAATGTAGAGGAAGGCATACAGTCAAACTCTTCTTAAAACGTACGTAATTAAACTAATTTATTACTGAGCACATAAATTGGCGATAAACATTAATGTAGGTAGTAATCTTAAGATAACAGACAATATTTACATTGTGACTTAAAAGGTGCTTGACCTCTTAACATCCACTTTGTAATATGTTGAATGAAATAACTTCAAAATATATTTTTTAAACTTGTAACATTAGAAACATTAACATAGTGACTTAACATTTTAACATAATTTTTACTAACAATGCAAGGCAAGTATTTTGTGAGGCGAATCATTCATAAACATGACTTCCATTAATTATGACTGAATTAAACAACCAATTGTTATGTATTTTGCAATGCTTTTAAAAAATCTTGGCACCTTTAATTAGTATCCTTCAAAGTTATAGTACTTCATAGTAGACAATGTTTTTAGTAAAAATACGTCCATCTTCTAATAAATCACCTTGACTTTCATTGTTTTCAATGTAAACTTTAATTGCCTGTGGATTTTTGCACCTTGACAACGCAACGTACAATTGACCATGTGCAAAAACTGGTTCTTCCAAGAAAATACCCACAGATTTGAAAGTTTGACCTTGTGATTTATTAATGGTCATGGCAAATGCCATAATAATGGGAAATTGTCTTCTTTGAAGTATAAAAGGGAGACTACTTTCACTTGGTGCTAAATCTATTCTTGGTATGAAAACTCTCTCTCCTCTATGGGTCCCAGTTAAAATTTCAGCATCTATAAAATGGTCCTTTAATTGTTGAACAATTAATCTTGTGCCATTGCATAGGCCTTTTTTGGGATTCATATTTCGCAGTAACATGATAATTGCACCTTTCTTTAGCTGCAAAATATGTGGTGGCATTCCAGAAGGAGTTAAAGAGTTTATGAATTCAGTGGAAAAGTTAGCCTGACTTTCATTGTCATCAGCAAGTACAGAATCAGCACTGTGATAATTTCTTTGTGGTGCATACATTTTTTTTAAGATTTTATTATTGAGGATTAATGCATCTTTATTTTTACACGTCAGTATGACTTGGTTGGCAAGCTCGGAATATTCTTCGTTATTTATGCTCCCTTCAAATATAGCCGATATAATATCTTGTTGACAAATCATATGAGGTGGGATCTCTACAGTGTCGTCAGGTAAATTTAGTATTTTTTCTGTTCTGCCTTCTCCAATTTTAATAAGCCAATCATTGAAATCAGTTTGGCCTTCTGATCTCATATTTTGTTGCAGTTGAAGATGGGTAAAATGTTTCCATACTGTACTTGACTTTATACATGTTTCGATAATGTCAGTTCGATTTCCATGTACAACAACAGGTAATGTTTGTCTAAAATCGCCACCCAACAACATTACCTTACCACCAAATGGAAAAATATTATCCATGACTTCACGAAGCAAACGGTCAATACATTGGAGGGCATAGCATGACATCATTGTGGCCTCATCTATTATAATTAATTTACATTTCTTCAATTTCTTTGCTTGTAAGGATGTCATGCGAATATCTGACACAGAATTTTCTAAAATAGGCACTGGCAGTTTAAATCCACTATGAACAGTTCTTCCACCTTCTAATAAAAGTGCAGCAATTCCAGTAGTGGCAAACGCCATTGCTATTTTTCCTTGTGCTCGTACTGAACTCATTAATAAATTGTACAAATATGTTTTTCCTGATCCGCCAGGTCCATCAAGATAGAAATAACGCTCTGTCACCATGTCATCATCTATAGCATTTTTAATGGCATGAAATGCTTGCAATTGTAGTGTATTTAAAGTTGCAAGTCTTTCTTCTGTTCTTTCTGCTTGTAGTTGAATGTCATAGTCTTCAAAGTTAATGTCATCTATAAGACCTGGATCAGGCAAATTAAAACTTGCACAACTTAATCCATGAGTTAAAAAGACTTCTTGGATTTCCATTAACGCTTTTAAGTGTGCAATGGGTTCATTGTATCGTCGCATAAAGTCTTCAGCCATATTACTTTTAAAAGTCTCCCACAAAGCTAATGCATTTGGAGCATTTGAGAAGATACAAATAAAAGCAAATTGTTCTCTCATCTGTCGTGGCATTTGACATTGTGCTGCTTCTTCTAAGCATCTTTCCCACTCTGTATCATCAGCGAGTAAGTTTCTATGTCTTGCAGCTAAATGGAAGGATTCATATACAATGTCATTAACAGTTCTTAAGTGTTCAAAACTTTGTGCTCCAGGAACATTTAAAAGTAATATCCGTAAGCAAAAACGTTCAACATCTCTTGGACTGACTGTGTAAATTCTTGGAATAATTTTATTGCCTCTGGTTTTTCTTGGTCTCCATAATCCATTCACAAAAACATAGTGATATGGAATTTCAATATATAAGTATTGTGTTGCTTCAGCATCAGTGGAATTTAATGCAAACCATGCAGTTAGTGTAGTGTGACGATCTTCACTTTGGGCCAATGCATTCATTTCATTTCCAGCATGGAAATAGACTAAATGTCGTTGTGGCAAATGTACTGCTAACCTATATACTGCATGTGATCTATCATGCATTTCAAATTTTAAAAGCCGCCACATAGCTTCTGGCGCACTGACATAGCGAGCATCTACATGAGATGCAAGTTCATCATGTACTAACTCACTACTTTCAGGGTTGTCTGCACTTTTGACGACTACAGTAGCTGCATCGTAACCTTTGTAAATATATTTGTAGACATATTTAATGGATTTGATGGAAGTGCAGGCTTCTACGTTGATGTGGGCGTTGTACTTCATGAGTAAATGTGGATTGTAGGGTACTACATATCTATTGTCCACTTTTTTCCCACGAATAATGGCACTATCTCCTTCTCTTCTTTTATAAAGTGGATATCCATCACAATTGGCATAGGTTTTGTCTCTATAATCTTTGGGAAATTCTTTGGAACATTTATTATTTTCCATACATGGTGATTGTGGATTAAGGTCACCACAGGGTCCATGAATCATGCGATGAGTAACAATCTCATATAGTCTACCATATAGTTCTGGATCTGGTAGTTCAGCAACAATGACTGCATCCACTTTGTCTGAAGTATCTAATTTATCTTTTTCTTGAAGTATTATTAGAAGATGTGCATGTGGAAGGCCTCTTTTTTGAAATTCAATGGTATATACATAAGCAAGACATTTGCCAAATAACTGATTTATAGTGAAGTCACGTATTAATTCATTTAATTTAATCTTAAAAACTCTGGCTACTAAATCTGGTCGATCTGAAGCAGTTTGTCCAAGAAGTAGATTTAGTGTAATTTCTGGCCATTGTGGATTACATGTAAATGTCACAAATAAATCGGGTTTGCCAAATTTTGTCACAATAGCCATAGCATCATTGTATCTTTCTCTCATATTCCGAGGAGATCCTTGAAAGGAAGATGGTAAAATGATGGCTTTGCCAGCTGTCATGTCTCTGCTTGTAGCCACGTCAGCAACATAGTCCATGAGTCCAGAATATTGTTCTACACGGAGTTTATCTTGTTGATATTTGATAAAGTTTAAATTATTTGCCTCAACTTGCAAATATGAATCAATAATCCATTGTTGTGTTAGTTTCCCACCACATAAAATTGGATTAAATACATTGCGAATGGCAATTTGAGCTACTTTAAATTCAAGCATAGAAACATTATTTCGGATTCTGGCTTTAGCATTTGGGTAACTGGGAAGAGTTAATTTTGGTTGCCAACCTGCTTCTCCGTGTGGGAAAAAGATGGGATATGTCATTGGATCTAAATTTGGACTTAAGATACTCATATTAATAAACGGTTGGTCCTCATTTCTAGGATATATTCGTATGTCTCTTTGAAATGGTGGTTCTCCTTCATCATTGTGAAACACCATTGCAACCTCATTTGTTGTTGGCAAGTTATAACGACGTTTATCAGTATGTCTGTCTCTTTTAAGCACCATATTAACCTTCGGCATTGGTAATTGATGTGTTTGTGAATGAAGTAGTTGTTCATTTTCTACTTCTGCCAATTTTTTATAAGCTTTACTGTAGGGATTGTTGTCCATAATGTTATTTAGCTCTATGAAAACAGTGGGTAAGCATTTTTTATTTTCTTCCATCTGCATACGTTGGTCAACAGCTTCCATTGTATCTAGGACATATAGTTGAGCGAATTTTCTTTTATTTCCTTCCTCTGGATGTAAATGGGAAGTGCGATGATAAATTTGTCCTTGGACTTTAAAACAGTAAGGACCATGTCCTGGTACATTAGCAGCTAATGTTGCCCCCATGGATGCAAAGGATATGGCACTATTGTAGGATCTTATGTTTGTCTTAAAATTTTTGTAGTTTGGAAAAGTAGGTTCAGTCATAATATTTTGTAAATAAATTGGAAATTCTTTCCTTTCTGGAAGTTTGAACTTGCCTTTTTGACAACAACTAATAAATTGTCCATCTCTGGGTCTCTCCTGTTTAAAATAATAAGCCTCACAAAACTGACATTGAGTAGTCATGTCCCCACAACTATGAACCTCTACTGCTAAAGACTTGAGTAGAGGACAATTTGCAAAGCATATAGGATTTTGCCTTTCATATTCATCAGGTGAAATGTCATATAATGTTTCAACAACAGGTTCTAAATGTTTTGTTTTTTTCGTTGCTTTTCTTGGTATATGTTGTATTGTTTGAGGTAAAATGTCATCTAATGTTTCATGCAACAGGTTGTAAATGCTTTATTTTCTTTGTAGTTTTTTTTGACATATCTTTAATTTCTGCAAGTGACAGTCTTTTGCTTGCAATTCTTTTGCGTTCTTTTTCTCGTCGAATTTCCTTCTTCTCCGGTGTCTGCTGGCTGTCTGCTCTCTGTCGTCGTTCTCTAGCTTGGCGTCTTTTCTTTTCTTGTTTACTCTCATTATCAGCCATGTTAATCTGTAAAAATAAAATAATGTACCATTAGTTTATTTTGAGATGTTAAGTTGTTTTTCATGACATATAGTTATCAATAGTGTGTTAACATTTTATAGTTAATCAATTTCAATGCGTTCAATTGAATAAAAGTCTAAATAAGGGCATGAGATAATTATTTAAAGACATTTTTATTTATTAAACATGTATCCAAAAGCAAGTGTTTCAGTAACTAAAAAGGTATTTTAAAAAAGATGTTATGTCCTTATTTACAGCACTATTCAATTTGTCAAATGGCAATTAAATTAGGGTTTAGGACTGGAATGTTACAATGACAAATTGTATAGATTCTGTGTTTTTAGACTTTTTTGGACTATGCCAATTTATTTTTTAAGTTTACATTGAAGTTTGTATTTATTGTTAAAGATTATTGGCCCTAAAAGACAAATAAGAGATAGATGATAGATATTACTTTTTATACTGTACCTTGGTTGAAGTTTGATTTCAAGCAAAATTCTTTGTTGGTCCTGTGTTGAAAGCCTTCGTCCGATGGTCTGGTCCTGTGTTGGAAGTCCTCGTCCGATGGTGTAGTCCTCTGTTGAAAGTCCTCGTCCTCTGGTGTGGTCCTCAGTTCCAACTCCTGTTCCGATGTTCTTGATGCAGTATCTGTTATAAAATAAAAATGAAAATGTTATGTTATTTGAATGTCTTTGTATTAAAGAAAAAATTGCATTATTTCTGTGTTTTTCTACAATCCTTTTTGGTGCGCCACAATTTTGGTATGCTTCTGTAGGCTATTTTCTAAGGCTTATAGGTGGTTAAACATTAAAGAAGAATATTAATTAATTTTTCTCTTTTTTTACTTGTTATACTGTACCTTGGTTGAAGTTTGATTTGAAGCAGAATCTTTGTTCGTCCTGTGTTGAAAGCCTTCGTCTGATGGTCTGGTCCTGTGTTGAAAGTCCTCGTCCAATCGTCTGGTCCTCTGTTGAAAGTCCTCGTCCGATGGTGTAGTCCTCTGTTGAAAGTCCTCGTTCAATGGTCTGGTCCTCTGTTGAAAGTCCTCGTCCGCTGGTGTGGTTCTCAGTTGAAACTCCTGTTCCGATGTTCTTGACGCAGTATCTGATATAAAATAAAAATGAAAATGTAATATTATTTTAACGTATTTGTATGAACTAAAAAATGACATTATTTCTTTGTTTTTCTACAATCCCGTTTGGTGTCCACCACTTTTGGTATGCTTATTTAGGCCTTTTTCTAAGGCTTATAGATTGTTAAACATAAAATAAGTATGTAAATGTACTTTGGTATGTGTTTGTGTGAGTTTTCATACTATCCTGTTTGGTGCGCAGCACTGTTGGTATGCTTATTTAGGCTTCTTTCTAAGGCTTATAGGTTGTTAAACATAAAATAAGAATGTAAATGTAGTTTGCTATGTGTTTGTGTGAGTTTTCATACAATCCTGTTTGGTGCGCACCACTGTTGGTATGCTTATTTAGGCTTCTTTGTAAGGCTTATAGGTTGTTAAACATAAAATAAGAATGTAAATGTAGTTTGCTATGTGTTTGTGTGAGTTTTCATACAATCCTGTTTGGTGCGCACCACTGTTGGTATGCTTATTTAGGCTTCTTTGTAAGGCTTATAGGTTGTTAAACATTAAATAAGAATCTAAATGTAGTTTGCTATGTGTTTGTGTGAGTTTTCATACAATCCTGTTTGGTGCGCACCACTGTTGGTATGCTTATTTAGGCTTCTTTGTAAGGCTTATAGGTTGTTAAACATTAAATAAGAATCTAAATGTAGTTTGCTATGTGTTTGTGTGAGTTTTCATACAATCCTGTTTGGTGCGCACCACTGTTGGTATGCTTATTTAGGCTTCTTTCTAAGGCTTATAGGTTGTTAAACATAAAATAAGAATGTAAATGTAGTTTGCTATGTGTTTGTGTGAGTTTTCATACAATCCTGTTTGGTGCGCACCACTGTTGGTATACTTATTTAGGCTTCTTTCTAAGGCTTATAGGTTGTTAAACATTAAATAAGAATCTAAATGTAGTTTGCTATGTGTTTGTGTGAGTTTTCATACAATCCTGTTTGGTGCGCACCACTGTTGGTATGCTTATTTAGGCTTCTTTCTAAGGCTTATAGGTTGTTAAACATAAAATAAGAATGTAAATGTAGTTTGCTATGTGTTTGTGTGAGTTTTCATACAATCCTGTTTGGTGCGCACCACTGTTGGTATACTTATTTAGGCTTCTTTGTAAGGCTTATAGGTTGTTAAACATTAAATAAGAATCTAAATGTAGTTTGCTATGTGTTTGTGTGAGTTTTCATACAATCCTATTTGGTGGGCACCAATGTTGGTATGCTTATTTAGGCTTCTTTCTAAGGCTTATAGGTTGTTAAACATTAAATAAGAATCTAAATGTAGTTTGCTATGTGTTTGTGTGAGTTTTCATACAATCCTGTTTGTTGGGCACCAATGTTGGTATGCTTATTTAGGCTTCTTTCTAAGGCTTATAGGTTGTTAAACATTAAATAAGAATCTAAATGTAGTTTGCTATGTGTTTGTGTGAGTTTTCATACAATCCTGTTTGATGCGCACCACTGTTGGTATGCTTATTAATGTAGTTTTGTAATGCTAATAGGTTGTTAAACATAAAATAAGAATGTAAATGTAGTTTGTTATGTGTTTGTGTGAGTTTTCATACAATCCTGTTTGGTGGGCACCAACGTTGGTATGCTTATTTAGGCTTCTTTCTAAGGCTTATAGGTTGTTAAACATTAAAATAAGAATGTAAATGTAAATCCTGTTTGATGGGCACCACTTTTGTTATACTTATGTAGTGTTTTTTCTAATGGTTATACATTGTTAAACAATCACATTTGAATGAGGCCCTCGGCCATTAAACATATTTAGGTCCTGAATCAATTGCGTTTTGACCAATTGAATAGGGCTCTATATAAGCACATAAAATATTTTTTGACAGAAGTTTTTAGTTAGTGAAGACCTATTATGTGCTTATATAAAGCCCTATTCAATTAGCCAACTCACAATTGAATAAGGCTCATGGTTCGGTTCTTTTTTATACTTAATACTTTACCTTGATTGAAGTGTGGAATGACAGAGGGTCCCCTCCTGCCAATCTTAATCCGCCGGTCTTCTTGTAGTGTCTGTTTGAAAAATAAAGTGAAATAGTGAATTATAGAATTTTTTATTTGTATTTAACAAACCATGGCCTTTTCAGCATTTAAAGTATTTTTGTATCTTACCTCTTGTTCTTTGTTGGTGTTCTTTAAAAGGGATTGTGCTTCACAGTGCACAGTGCAAATTGTTGAGAGACGCTGTTGATGCAGAGTCTGTTTGAATATTTAAAAAAGTAGAAAGATTGAGTTTTAGGTGATCTATTGAATTGCAGTAAATTAATTTCATTGAATTATACTTCTGTAATTAATTTGAATTAACATTATTTTTTGGTGGGTGCTACACACATATGTCACATACATGAAGCACATTTCCATAGTTGAAAGTAATTTTTTTGTGTGAGTGTGACATATCAGTATACATGAATCATATTTTAATTGTTAAATTAGCCTTATTTTTATTTTTGGCCAACATACATAAATGTGTGTGTGACATGTGACTATAGATGATACACATATGTGCGTGTCACATATCAGTATACATGACTCATATTTTAATAGTATTTTAATAGTTCCAACTTATTTTTTTTTAATGTAATTTAAATGTAGTTGTTTAATTAGTTTGTTGCAGGGGCAATACACATAAATGTGCGTGTCACATGTCACTATACATTATACGCATAAATGTGCGTGTCACTTGTCACTATACATTATACGCATAAATGTGCGTGTCACATGTCAGTATACATTATACGCATAAATGTGCGTGTCACTTGTCAGTATACATTATACACATAAATGTGCGTGTCACTTGTCAGTATACATTATACGCATAAATGTGCGTGTCACTTGTCACTATACATTATACGCATAAATGTGCGTGTCACTTGTCACTATACATTATACGCATAAATGTGCGTGTCACATGTCAGTATACATTATACGCATAAATGTGCGTGTCACTTGTCAGTATACATTATACGCATAAATGTGCGTGTCACTTGTCACTATACATTATACGCATAAATGTGCGTGTCACTTGTCAGTATACATTATACGCATAAATGTGCGTGTCACTTGTCACTATACATTATACGCATAAATGTGCGTGTCACATGTCAGTATACATTATACGCATAAATGTGCGTGTCACTTGTCACTATACATTATACGCATAAATGTGCGTGTCACTTGTCACTATACATTATACGCATAAATGTGCGTGTCACTTGTCAGTATACATAAACCTCTTTGTCTTGTTTAATTTTTTTTTTTGATGTCCTGTCTTGAAAATAAGTAATATATTATAGCTTACCTCTCAGTTGTAATTTGCACAATGTAAAGTAGTAAATTAGGAAAGAATTATCTTCTCAAGTTTTAGCAGCAGTTATCTTCGAAGTCACTCTGTTCATCACCTGAGGAGAAATGTATTTTTCTCTGTCAAATAGACAGTATTTATCAACTTGTAGAACATTCTGGAAAGTTAGACCGTTACAACGTAATACGCATGCGCTATTTGCGTTCCAGCTTACAATTTGCGTTCCATCCGCCATTTTGTGCGTAGTAGTGTTTAAAATGGTGTTTAATATGAGTGTGATCCGTTCCGCATAGTATGTGTTTCATTATTGCGAGTAAGTGTAGTGTAGTTACGTCTGGAGCCTCGTTTTCGTTTTGTTCGGCGGCCATTTTTTCTCTCGCTTAGCCGATTTTCGTTCGTTTAAACTCTTTGTTTTGACTTAAATGGACGTGTAAATGAACTTTTGGAGGTGCCGGATGCCCCCCCGTGCTGTAAGTAAGCTTTTTATGTGTTTGTTGTGTTTATTTCTTGTGTTTGTGATGTTTTGATGCGCGGCGGTTGGAATGGGTCTTTCGCGGCCGTATTTTTTTCCGATGCGGCCGTATTTTGTTGCGATGTTGCCGTATTTTTTTGCGATATACGCAGTTAGCTTTTACGTGTACGACGCAGTGTATTTGTTTCTAAGTCGTGCGTATGTGTGTTAAAAGCGTGTGAAGGGCCTTTTTTACTGTTTTTTTGTTAAGTCTTGCGTCTGTGTGTCTGGGTGTAAGCGTGTGAGGCGACTTTGAGTTTTTTTTTGTTATGAAGTTGTGTGTGTGTGTATGTGTGTGTTAACACAGCCGATGTTGGGATGCTCCCACCACCGCAAATGCGGACCCTCGCTTCGCGAGGATCCGCATTTGCGGGGACGTTGTTGGGTTTTTGTTGGCTGGGCGGTTGGGTTTATTCTGTTAAAAAAGTCGTGTGTGTGTATGTGTGTGTTAACACAGCCGACGTTGAGCCTCCACAACCGCAAATGCGGGCCCTCGCTTCGCGAGGACCCGCATTTGCGGCGAACTGCGTCCCTCGCTTCGCGAGGGACGCAGTTCTTGCGGGCTCGCTACGCGAGCCCGCAAGCGTGAGAAACGACTCGTACGCTCACAACTATATATGTGATAGTATAACTGTTTTTTTGTTAAGTCTTGCGTCTGTGTGTCTGGGTGTAAGCGTGTGAGGCGACTTTGAGTTTTTTTTTGTTATGAAGTTGTGTGTATGTGTGTGTTAACACAGCCGATGTTGGGATGCTCCCACCACCGCAAATGCGGACCCTCGCTTCGCGAGGATCCGCATTTGCGGGGACGTTGTTGGGTTTTTGTTGGCTGGGCGGTTGGGTTTATTCTGTTAAAAAAGTCGTGTGTGTGTATGTGTGTGTTAACACAGCCGACGTTGAGCCTCCACAACCGCAAATGCGGGCCCTCGCTTCGCGAGGACCCGCATTTGCGGCGAACTGCGTCCCTCGCTTCGCGAGGGACGCAGTTCTTGCGGGCTCGCTACGCGAGCCCGCAAGCGTGAGCAACGACTCGTACGCTCACAACTATATATGTGATAGTATAACTGTTTTTTTGTTAAGTCTTGCGTCTGTGTGTCTGGGTGTAAGCGTGTGAGGCGACTTTGAGTTTTTTTTTGTTATGAAGTTGTGTGTGTGTGTATGTGTGTGTTAACACAGCCGATGTTGGGATGCTCCCACCACCGCAAATGCGGACCCTCGCTTCGCGAGGATCCGCATTTGCGGGGACGTTGTTGGGTTTTTGTTGGCTGGGCGGTTGGGTTTATTCTGTTAAAAAAGTCGTGTGTGTGTATGTGTGTGTTAACACAGCCGACGTTGAGCCTCCACAACCGCAAATGCGGGCCCTCGCTTCGCGAGGACCCGCATTTGCGGCGAACTGCGTCCCTCGCTTCGCGAGGGACGCAGTTCTTGCGGGCTCGCTACGCGAGCCCGCAAGCGTGAGCAACGACTCGTACGCTCACAACTATATATGTGATTGAATCAGCATAATTGACTTTGCATGAGATCTATAAAACTCAATTACATTATTATACATCTTTAAACAATATTGTCTAGCATTCATAATACATCCCTTACAATACATACATCCCTCACAGACATTCTTGATAAAAAATGTGGGTATTACCAGCGATTTTCAACAATTGTACTTATTTGTGTTCAAATATGTCTTATCTAGATTTAAGTCTTTTGTATCTTTATAAATTGCCATGGGAATTGTTAGTGCTTTAGAAATAAAGGATAATAATACAGTAATAGAATAATGTGGCTCAACTTTGTTTAGAGGGGTTTTCCATTTTTAGCTACAGATGTTCCAGTTCTCATGGCATAATATATGACAAATATATTATCAATCTTTTTATTTACAATATGTTCTAATTCATTATCCAAAATGCTCAGTGTTGGGGGTAAATGTTTCCCCTGTAATTTCTGTATAAAATTGACTATTAATCATGCTAATATTGTTATGCAACCTAAATGGTAAATATTGTTAAGAAATGTAAATGGAATCCCCACCAACATAAATGACATAAATCATCAATAGCAATTTCAAACCAAGTTTGCCTTAAAATGTTCAGTTGGCTAGTTTTAGTAAAATAAAAAAAAATAGCACTATATTTTTATTTTTTCTAGATTTTAATATTAAGGGACAGCTGGGCAAATATACAAAACTGATTATTTTAAACGAAGCAAGCAAATCGAGTAAAACATGTTTAATTTTACTAAATATAGAATTTGGTAGTAGGCAACAACCACCTGGCCTTTTTATTCTGATATAATGGTCTAGACTTTTTGCAGTAGTAATACATCACTAGCCACAATGTGTTGTTTAGCATAAAATGACCAGCATACTGAATATTTAAGATTAAGATATATATAAAATGCATTTTGCTGAAAATTAACTCACAGTATAGAGACACTGAGGCTTCACAGACATTTTAGATGAACACAAAATCTAATGGCAAAACCAAAAAGGATGTAAAAGTCATTCTCAAATGGCAACACATGTACAATTTTCAAACTGCCTTTCATGTGTGTGATCAGCCACAGCACGTAATTACAATTCATCAGACCAGAATGCTTTACATTAATGGGTTTCTGCTCCTACATTGCCCTCTTAGCTGGTTTTGGGTTAGAAATAGTAAAGATATAGTCAGATATTAATGTTGGGAAGTATGAAAGTGGAATAAGAAATAATTTGGCATCCCATCCAGCAGAGTAGCGTGTCCAGGGCCGGCAAGCAGTTAGTGCGTGTTCCATGCAGTCTGTAACTCTGTGTATCTTGGTGCTGCCACCTTTAATCATGTTTTGCAAATTCTTCAAATCTGTACAAAAATACATAAACATAGAGAGAATCAATCAATCCGTTCTCTTTGACAACAAGGCATTTTAATCACTTTACTGTCAGTACAGCACTAATTGAAAGAACATAGTATATCATAAATTACCACAACATAACACAGGCATCTTGCTCCTTTAAGTAAATTAAATAACACAATACCTTGGAGACTTTGACATTTAAGGGTTTATTCATCATTTTCTTATTTTTATCATGTGAGCTAAAATGCTGTACACAGTGGCGTAGCTAGGGGGAAGAGACAGGAAGAGAAAGAAAGAGATGGAGGGAAAGAAAGAGGGGAGAGTGGAAGAAGGAGAGGGTGGAGAGAGAAAGAGGGAGAGGGGGAAGAGGGAGAAGGGGAGAAAGGAGAGAGAGGGAGAGAGAGAAAGAGGGAGAGAAATAGAAAGGGAAAGATAGGGAAAGGAAGGGAAAGAGATGGGAGAAAGAGAGATTGACAGAGAGGGGGAGACAGAGGGAGACAAAGAGCAAGGGAGAGAAAGAAAGAGGGAGAAGAGAGAGAGAAAGAGGGGGAGAAAGGGGGGAAGACAGAAAGTGGGAGAGAGGGAGAGAGAGAAAGAGAGGACGAGAAAACAAGAGGGAGAGAAAGAGAGGGGGGAGAGAGAAAGAAGGCAGAGGGAGAGTGAGTGGGGGAGAAAGAGAGAAGATGAGAGAAAGAGATGGGAGAGAGAGAAAGGGAGAGGGGGGAAGAAAGAGAGGGGGATAAAGAGAGAGAAAGAGGGAGAGAAAGAAAGAGAGAGGGAGACAAAGAGAGATGGAGAGAAAGAAAGGGGAGAGAGAGAAAAGGGGAGAGACAGGTACAGGGAGACATAGAGAGGGGGAGAGACAGAAAGAGGGAGAAAGACAAAAAACGAGGAAGAGAGGGGAGAGAGGAGGGGGAGAGAGAGAGAGAAAGAAGGAGGGAGGAGACAGGGATAGAGGGTGGTCAGAGACAGAGAACAAGGGGGAGAGAAAGAAAGAGGGGAAGAAGAGGAGGGGAGAGAGAGAAATAGGAGAGAGAGGGAGAAAGAGGGCAGAGGGTGAGTGAGTGGGGGAGAAAGGAGAGAGAGAGAGAAAGGGAAAGAAAGAGAAAGAAGAGAGAGAAAGGGAGAGAGAAATAGAGGGGGGTAGGGAGAAATAGAAAGAAAAAGGGAGAGGGGGAGGGGGAGAGCAGAGAGTGGGAGAGACAGCAAGAGGGGGGAAAGAGAGAGAAAAAGAGAGGGGATAAAGAGAGAGAAAGAGGGAGAGAAAGAAAGAGGGGAAGAAGAGGAGGGGAGAGATAGAAAGAGGAAAGGGAGGGAGAAAGAGGGCAGAGGGAGAGTGAGTGGGGGAGAAAGGAGAGAGAGAGAAAGGGAAATAAAGATATGAAAGAGAGAGAAAGAGAGAGAGAAAGAAATAGAGAGAGAGACAAGGAGAGATGGAGAGAAATAGAGGGGAGAGAGAGAAAAAGAGGGAGAGACAGGTAGAGGGACACACAGAGAGGGGAGAGACAGAAAGAGGGAGAGAGAGAGGGAGGGAGAGGAGGTGGAGAGAGAAAAGAAGTGGGAAGGAGAGAGAAGAGAGGGGGGATGAGCAAGAGAACAAGAGAGGAGGGAGATAGGGGGATAGAGAGAAATAGAAAGATAAGGGAGAGGGGGAGAAGGGGAAAGGAGAGAGTGGGAGAGAAAGAAAGGGGGAGAGAGAGACAGAAAGAGGGAGAGAGAGAAAGAAAGAGGGGGAGAGGAGGAGGGAGAGAGAGAGAGAAAGAGTGAGAGGGGGAGAAAGCGACGAGAGAGAGCGAGAGAGGAAACAAAGAGAGGGAGATAGAGAGAGAGCGAGAGAGAGAGAGGAAACAAAGAGATGGAGATAGAGAGAAAAAAGGGAGAGAGGGGGAGACAAAGAGTGGGAAGAGAGACAGAAAGAAAAAGAGAGGGGGAGAGAGAGACAGAAAGGGTGAGAGAGAGAGAGAAAAAGGGGGAGAGGAAGAGAGAGAGAGAGAAAGAGTGAGAGGGGGAGAAAGAGAGCGAGAGAGAGATAGAGGAAACAAAGAGAGGGAGATAGAGACAAAAAGGGAGAGAGAGAGCGAGACAAAGAGTGGCAAGAGAGACAGAAAGAGAGAGAGAAAGGGGGAGAGAGAGACAGAAAGAGGAAGAGAGAGAAAAAGGGGGAGAGGAGAAGGGAGAGAGAGAGGAGGAGGGAGAGAGAGGGAGAAAGAGAGAGAGAGTGAGAGAGAGAAAGGAAACAAAGAGAGGGAGATAGAAAGAATAGGGGAGAGAGAGGGAGATAAAGAGAGGGGGGAGAGAGAAAGAGAGGGAGAGAGTGAGAGAGACAAAAAGAGGGAGAGAGGGAGAGAAAGAGTGAGAGGGAGACAAAGAGAGGGGAGAGATGGAAAGAGAGGGGGTAGAGAGTAAGCTAGTAGAGAGAGAGAAAGAGTGGGTGTGATATAGAAAGAGGGGGGAGAAAGAGAAAAGGGGAGAGAGAGAGAGAGTAGAGGGAGAAAGAGGGAGAGTCAGAGTGGGAGAAAGGCGGGGGGAGACAAAGAGGGAGAAAGGCAGAGAAAGAGAGGGGAGAGAGAGAGAAAGAGAGAGGGAGAGAAAGGGAGGGTAGAGAGAGAGAGAGAGAAAGAGAGGGGGGAGAGAAGAGAAAGAGACTGTGTGTGAGAGACACACAGAGAAAGAGGTAGAGAAAGAAGTGTAGATGTAGAATATTTATCAAATGTTACAAAACATCACCTTTTGATGAACATAAAACAAAGTTCTTCCTTTCCTGTCACATATAACGTTTTACTATTCTGTGCCGTAACTTCCACCAGCCTTTTACTTATTAGCTGTTAACCCAATATTAGAAAATACATTTAAATTCTCACAATCTTGGAGGTACTGTTCTCCATAACTCTCCTTGACTTCACTTGAAAGATTATTCCATATCTGCTCCAGGCGCTTCTTAAAGGAATCATAGTTGCCAATAGGTGTTTTGAATCCACCAGGCTCTATTATGGAGACGTTAACGCCAAAATCACGGAGTTCCCTCCTGTAAAATAAATAAAAGTATTACCCTCTTTTCTACGCAATATAAAACGGTCTGATTGACAAATAATAATGTTCCCTGGCCACTAAGCTGCCATTAAAGTAAAAATATTACTCCTAAAGATGTTTAATGCAAGTAGGAACCTTGGGATATCTGATAATAAATGTGTCTTCTTATGTGTAGCTGTAATGATTGGATATATGAAACTAATAACCATGCTACAGCTTTGTAAGGTATAATTTAATCATATTATTTCATAAGCATAAAATGTATCCCTCTCTATCCATGCGGACAGCTATTGAGCTTGCTTGGATTTTTGTGAATTTGAGAAAGACCATACCATACTAGCTAATGATGTATATAAGTGAACAAGAAAAAATTGAAAACGATATGTCTGCTAATTACTGCCTTGAATGGCATCAAATTGCAAAGAGTGGCACTAAAAGTGATTTATGGAAATGTATATAAGGTGCGCCAACAGAAGAGGTCTTGAGCTATGAGAGGCGCGCACTCGAGGGCCAATTGCCCGCGCCGAACATAGAAATGGCCTCGCTGTCGATTCAGCGCCATTGAGTTGCGCCACGTCGGAGGTTAGAATAATTAGGGCCTTTCCTCAAATCGGACGGCGCCATCTAGCGGCTACTTGCCAATATTCTAATACATATTGTCCTTATCCAGATATTATAAAGCATGTGACATCCTTCCAAATATGGGTGTTGCATTAATTTTAAAATAATTATTGACACTAATTTAAAAATATTAGTGTAAAAAACAGAAAGAGGGAAGAAAAAGGACTATTTTTGCAAATTCTTGAAGGAGGGCTTTAGTTTGGCAATTGAAATTATGTGAAAATAGAACTAATTAAGAAGACATTGTAGCACCGAACAATGTCATAATTTGCATCTAGTATAAGCCTTGTTTGCACAGTTACATAAAGTTATTTGTTCAGAATGTGTGATTTTGTGAGGTGGGCAGCAAGTTGGGAATCTTCATAAGGCAGGTCCTAATCACATAGCATGGCCAACAGCTTCATGAGGTTATGTGGCACAGATTCAGGTACAGGAGTCAGGGATGAGCAGAGGTACATTCAAAAATAATAATATTTCATAATTCTGTATAATTAGGCAAATAGCTCTTTGAATTTACTAGATTCAGCTTAAAAAGTCCATAACTTGTTTTACAACAAAACAGTGTCCCCTTTAAGCCATGAAAAAATCACTGGTAAAATGTTACATTACCGAAGGCTGTCAGAGAAAGCTTCCACCCCAAATTTGGAGATACTGTAACCTCCTCCAAGTGTAGACACCCTGCCAAGGACACTAGCAACATTAACAATGCGTCCTCGTGCTCTCCTGATGAGTGGTAGCACATTGAGTGTCACATCAATAAGGCCAAGCAAATTCACATTTAACACTCTTGTGAAGTCCTCCTTTTTCAGCCACTCATTAGGAGCCAGGGGAATACCAATTCCAGCATTATTCACCAATCCCCAAAGCCCTGCAAAGATATGTGAAGAAACAGTATATATATAAAAACATAGAAGTCTAGACCATACATTTTTCTAGATGAGAACGTTCTCACTATTTTACCATACTTAGTTGAAGCATTAGGTGTCAATCACAGCTTTATGAATTATGGGAAAGGATTGTAGAGGCAAGCGAGGTGGTGGAGAGAAGGAGAAGAAGAGCGAAAGTGAGGAAGAATGAACTTAAATCATTTAGAGAGAGGAGAAGAAGGAGAGAGAAATTGTGGACAGAAAGAGATAGGGTGGGAGAATGAGGGAGATTGAGAGAAATAGAAAATTAGGAGAAAGGGGGGGAGAGAGAATGAGGACAGACAATGCATGAGGAAGAAAGAACAAAATAGAAAGAGAAACGGAGATAAAAAGATAGAAGAGGAGCAAAAGGGTGGGAGAGAAGAGAGGAGGATAATAAGAAACAATGAGTGAGTTCCAAAGCTGTCTGTCCACATTATACTTATTTACATTTTACCCATGGTCTTTTAACTAAATTATTTAATTCAGTCCTTAACAGACCTTTATTTCCAACAATGTTAGAGACCCAACTTGTTGCAGAACTGACGCTTTCACTGTCACTAACATTCATGATCACAGTCTGTAGTCTGCTGGATGTCTCCTTCTTCAGGTCCTCGGCCCCTTTCTCTGTCAAACAAGCTGCCAGCACCCTCATCCCACGCTGGTCCAATTGCTTGGCTGCTAGGTTCCCAAACCCAGAGTCACATCCCGTTATCAGCACATATTTATCAGAGAGGTTCTGCAGGATCTGACTCTGTCTGTACCATCTGTACAGGAGGATCACAGCGAGGAGTAGTAACAGCAAACAGAGACACATGATGGAGACTGCAGTGTCTTAATTTAACCTTGGAAGTCTAAAAGAGAAGAAAACATAATGAAATATAAAATATTTTTGCAGTAATTACAGCACACACATACTATATTGTTTGTGTATGTCATGCAGCATTGTAACCTGTCAATTAATTGAAAATTACTTGTAAGCAAAGAAATGTGAGAAAATCAGAGGCTCACATTAGTAAAATCAATACTCTCATGTCAGATCACAATGGGCATAACTTTTGCCACTAATACTAGTATATATAGACCAACAACATACCAGGCTAAGTTTACTACAGATACATCAAATTGATGCATGGTAAGCAAATAATCAAATGTGCCAATGCTCAGTCAAGGAAAGAATAGGTTAAAATCCACTTTTTATCTGAGGGAGAACACTTATAGAAGTTTAACTAACTGTTTTTTTAAAGTAATGTACCTTGTGCAGTTTTGTCAATTAGTGCCCCAGGGAACTGCCATATATTCTTAAATTATTGTTTCTCAGTTATTTATCTGATTCTTCTGACATACAGACTGGATTTAGCAATGTAGTAAAAGTTTTGTAACCTTCACTCAGATATTTTAACTATAATCTTTAATACAATAATAACGTATGTTTAGGCTGAATCATCTTTAAGACAGGATCTGTTGAATATATGGAGGGAAATAAGGCCAGTAAAAAGCCTAAATAAATGGTTCCAGTAATATAGTTCAGGAAAAATGAGTACATGCACATTAAGGCCTCATTCAATTCGGGACCGTTACGCTCAAGTAAAAACCCGATTTGCTAGTTTTGAGATGCATGCTCGAGTAGCTCTACTTTTACTTTGCTATTTAATTATCCGGGCCCGCAAGTTAGTCCCCCTTCGCTATAATCGGAAACCATTCTCTTAGCAGTAGCATTTGCTGGCTTGAACATGATCGTGGACACAAGCCCGTAACTCGTGGTTCAAAATCAGAGCACTTTAAAAGCAAATATAAAATCAATACAGCACTAAATGATGGGGAACACAATGGGTGACATTAGAATTAAAAGCACAACATTCACAAGCTCGCACATCGCCTAAATATAATACTTTATTTCATGTTTAATTTCCGTTCAAAGTCCTACGGGCTTGAATGACCTACAAGCCCGTAACTCGTTAGTCAAGCCCATAGGACTTTGCACAAAAATGGAGGTTGGATTCCAAAGTCCTACTGGAATTAAACATGAAATAAAGTATTATATTTTGGCCATGTGCTCGCTTGACAATGTTGTGCTTTTAATTCTAATGTCACCTAATGTCATTGTGATCCCCATCATTTACTTAATTTATATTTGCATTTCAAGTGCTCCAATTTGTAAGTAAGACCTTTGCGAGACCTCCTTGGTACCAGTAACCTGTGGTTCGAGTTTAGCCATTTACAGGCTTGGCTTTAGGGTAGATCGGAGCAATTGAATAGCGATTTGTGATTTTCGCAACTCTTGCGGCCGTGAAAGATCTAAAGCTTTGAGGGAAGTAACTTGCGATGTGAAGCATTGCAATGGAAAGTAGCATGCAGCAAGTAACCCGATTGGAGCCCCCAAGTAGCAGGCAATTGAATAGCTTGAGATTAGAAGTAAAAAGATTTCACCTTAAAGAAAGAAAAGGGTTCTTCACAGTAAGGATGGTGATTTGTGGAATTCTCTACCAAAGGAGGTGGTGACAGCAGATTTGATAGATAACTTTAAAAAGGGATTAGATATATTTTTAAATAAAAAGGGCATTCAGGGCTATGCTGGATAATCAGAGAGGGAGTATTGATCCAGCGAGGAATCCGATAGCCAGTATCTGGGATCAGGAAGGAATTTTATATTTTTTTCCCTTTTGAGACATTTGGCAAAGTTTCACTGTTTTTTTCTGTTTGCCTTCCTCTGGATCAATTAACAATTAACAATTAATCAACATATTGCAGATCAGGGGACATCTAAAAAGGTTGAACTAACCTTATATTCGGACCGATACGGTATATTGGAGAACATGGTACACTGGTACTCAGGTAGCAGATATGCTGGAGAGGCTACCACACAGGTAAATAAGTATTGTATATGCTAGAGAGGCTGCCCCAATTGTACACAGGGAGAGAATATACTGGAAAGGCTGGCACATGGGTCCACAAGTAGCAGGTATGCTGGCAAAGCTGAAACAGGTTGTGTCGGAAGGAAAACCCAAAGATAAAGCTGGTACACACAGAGGGACTTGGAAATATGATCCATACAATAACCTACTAATATTCAGCACTGGAGACTTGCAGATGTAGGGTTTCAACAGTACCACGTGGGGGGCTACTTCAGTAATGTAATTAGAGATGCTGTCTTTTTAAATCTCTCATAGCATGGTAGGATCTCCAGAGGCTGCAGGAGGAGGATGGGGGCCCAGGATAAGGTATGCTTGCTTTGAGGGTCTCTGACTACTCCTCCTCTAGAGATGGTCTCTAGTAGACTTACAAGGTTTCTTCAAGACTTTCTGACCCTGGAGATAGAGTCAAGGAGTTCTGATATTTTAAAGGATGACTTATGTAAATTTTTTTCTATCTGGTATTTTAAATAACTAAATTTGATAATGGCTAAAATGTTTTAAAAAGTAAAACTAATGGTATGCCCCATCACCGATAAGACATTCACAATAACACAATACCTCACATCTTTGGGGCTAATGAAAGAAATAAAGAAAACTTAAAAAATGCTTGGGTGGGAGAGCGATCTAAAAAAGGAATGTAATTACAATGTTTGGTATAATGCCTTTGATCTCACCGCCAAAGTAATAAAATGTGCTAACTTAAGAGAAACTTATTTTAAGGTTAGGCAAAGATGGCAATGACATTTAGTACCAAATAATTGTTGTAGATGTGAAACTGAAGTGGGATCCTTTTTGCATATGCGGTGGGAATGTAAATGTATTTAAATGTTTTGGTCTTCTTGCCTAGATCAAAAGCCTTATTAAATGGCCGATTGAAAAGGGCTCTATATAAGCACAGAGCATATTTTTTTTACAGAAGTTTTTAGTTAGTGAACTTCTATCCAAAAGCAAGGTCTTCACTAACTAAAAAGTTCTGTAAAAAAATATGCTCTGTGTTTATATAGAGCCCTATTCAATTGGCCAAATCACAATTTAATAAGGCTGTACATGTCTAACATTACTAAATGTGATACACTCTTAATTCCCGAATTTCTCTCAATTAAAAAAAAAGAGTCATCTCCCCAGTTGGGGGGAAGTAAAATATATAGTGAGTAGAAATAGACAGATTGAAAAGGATTTAATATAGTTGAATCCACATAGTCAGATTAAGAATAATATTTGTTGGAATATGTGGGATCATTACTTAAAATCACTCAATATCAGCCTTATTAAATTGTGATTCGGCCAATTGAAAATGGCTCTATATAAGCACAGAGCATATTTGTTTTACAGAAGTTTTAGTTAGTGAAGACCTTGCTTTTGGATAGAGGTTCACTAACTAAAAACTTCTGTAAAAAATATGCTATGTGCTTATATGGAGCCCTATTAAATTGGCTGAATCGCAATTTAATAAGGCTGTATGTCTCTATAGACTATCCGCTTCACTCAAACTCTATTTTTAATGCACGCTTTTATCTTCTATCTATGTACTATATAGTATGTATGTGATGGATTTGTAAAATAAGAAAATGAGTAAAACAAAATAAACACAGCCTGCTTGCACTCACCTCTTCCCTTGGCCTCTCACAACTAACAGATTCTTCTACTCATCATGCTGGACATTCTCTTGACCTTATCTTCACCAATCTCAGCACAACTTCCAACCCAGTCATCCGTCCACTCCCTCTATCTGACCACCACTTCCTTACCTTCAACCTCACCACATCACCCTCTCTCCATCCCTCTCCAACCCATACCACCATCACGAACAGAAACCTGCGAGCACTTGACCCTACTCAGCTTACCACTATTATCCAACCCCTTCTCAGTTCCATCACCAACCTCAACTGCCCTGACACTGCCACCTCACTCTACAACTCTACTCTCTCTTCCACCCTTGACACTCTGGCCCCCATATCCACACGCAGATGCCCTGGCTCTCATCCACAAACATGGCACACTACAAAAACACGATACATACAGAGGTGCTCCCGTACTGCTGAACGACTATGGAGGAAATCACGCACTTCAGCAGATTTCCTCCACTACAAATTTATGTTACGCTCCTATTCCTCTGCCCTTAACCTTGCCAAACAGCAGTACTTTACAACACTAATATCAACTCTGTCCTCTAACCCCAAGCGTCTGTTTGCCACTTTCAATACTCTCCTCCGCCCACTAATTTCTCCCATCCCTTCCTCTCTCACAGCTGAAGACTTTGCCAACCATTTTATTCATAACATTTCAAAACATCCGCAATTAATTCTTATCTCATAGTGGTTTACACACTCCACCCTCTCAACTAACCAACAACACCCAGTCTTCTCCCTTCCCCAATCCCACAGCCACTTTGAACTGCTTTGATCTGGCTACAGAGGATGAAGTCTCCAAACTGCTATCATCCACTCGCCTCACTACCTGTCCTCAGGATCCTATTCCATCTCAACTCATATTGCCCCTCTCTACCACACTAATCCCAGCTCTCACACATATTTTCAACATCTCCCTTACTACTGGCAAGTTTCATCTTCTCTAAAACATGCCATAGTTATACCCACCTTCAAAAAACCCTCATCTGACTCTGACGTTGCATCTAACTACCGCCCTATCTCTCTGCTTCCCCTGGCTTCCAAACTGCTGGAGCGGCTCGTCTATAACCGCCTTACCAGCTTTATTTCCTCTAACTCCCTTCTTGACACCTTCCAATCCGGCTTTCGGCCCCAACAGTCCACTGAGAAAGCTCTCACTAAAGTCACCAATGACCTGCTTACCTCCAAGTCAAAAGGTCACTTTTCAATTCTTCTTCTTCTAGATCTCTCTGCTGCCTTTGACACTGTCAACAATCCACTTCTACTCCATATCCTCTTCTTCCTCAGTATTCGAGACACTGCTCTCTCGTGGTTCTCATCATACCTACAAAATCAATCATTCAGTATCTCCTTCTCTGACACCTCTTCTTCTTCTCACCCCCTATCTGTTGGTGTACCCCAAGGATCTGTCCTAGGCCCACACCTCTTCTCCATCTACACTTCCTCACTTGGTACCCTCATAAACTCTTTTGGGCTTCATTATCATCTCTATGCAGTTGACACCCAAATCTACCTCTCATCACCAGATCTATCACCCTCTCTTCTAACACACGTCTCCAACTGCCTCTATAGTATATTCTCTTGGATGTCCACCCACCATCTCAAACTCAACATGTCTAAAACTGAACTCCTAATCTTCCCTCCCTCTCCCACAGTGTCAATTCCTCACATCTCTCTCACTGTCAACAAAGACATCATCACCCCCTCCTCCCAAGCCCGTTGTCTTGGAGTTCTATGGGACCCCGCTCTGTCTTTCATCCCTCATATACAATCACTAACTAAATCTTGTCTTCTCCATCTAAAAAACATCTCCAGAATTCGTCACTATCTTACACAAGACACAACTAAAATCCTTATACACTCTCTCATCATCTCTCGACTAGACTACTGCAACTCGCTTCTTGTTGGCCTAGCCACCACCCGACTATCTCCACTTGAATCCATTATGAATGCCTCTGCTAGACTCATCATCCGTACACAACGTTCTGTGTCGGCATCACGTCTATAACTCCACTGGCTTCCCTTAGCCTCAAGAATAAAATTTAAAATCATGACCCTATTTTACAAAGCCCTCAACAATAATGCTCCCCCTTACATCTCTGCTCTCATCTCCAAATACTCCCCCACCCGCCCTCTTCGTTCTGCTAATGACCTTCTTCTTTCTACGACTCTTGTCACCTCCTCTCACTCCCGCCTCCAGGACATTTCTCGTGCTGCCCCTAGTCTCTGGAACTCCTTGCCTAGCTCCACCATCTCTTTAAAGAAGAGCCGTTAAACCGTAGCACTTAGCCGACGAGCGCCTCACGAATCGAGTCGAGCCGTTAAAATACGAGACGCGGGACGTATAAAAAAAAATTACGAGACGCAAAAATTTACGAGATTAGCGCCCGAACCAAAAAACCAAAAAACACACTAAATACACCCAAAAAAATTCCACAAACATCACAGACAGCATGGGGCAACAGCCAGGACCTCTGTGAGTGAGGTGGAACGCGAATTTCACTCGATTTAGTCGATTTTCACCACACAAAATTCGCCTAAGCGAGGAAAAAATGGCCACAGAAAAAAAATTAAAACGAGGCTTCACGACCCCGGAATAATAATACATTTTTCATCTTTATATGCAATTATTATTACTGCAGGCTTCTGTTTCTTTACTGCACCTGATTCTGGCAAGGTTTCAATAGGGCGTGTCTTTGAAAAACAATGATCTTTGCATTAGTTCTGATGAGAGCATTGGCAGTAGTTACTGCCACATAAATATTGTGCAGAAAGTGCATCATCTCTGTATTCAAAGTCGCTGCCCACGTCAAGCAGTAGGTCACTGGAGCCTAAAAGGTAGATTCTTCAGCAGCATAATCGCATAAACATTAATCATTTAGATGCTGTATTCCTTTTACATTCTAAAAACGTGTTGCTTTTCTTCAAAAGAGTATATTTTCAATTTATGAGAGTGGTTGTTTAAGATCATTTTTGTTCCGCACTAAAATATAATCAGGGATCTGGGATCCACAAAGCAAGGTTTCTCAAGAAACTGGCATGAAACGAGTATGTACTCTTCATGAAGTAAGCCATTGATAAAGAACTAGTGGCTGTATATCCTATACATCTTTCAATCATGCATTGGAAATAGTCAAAGCAGCTAAGGAGGGGTTGTTATTGACCGAATCAGATATAGAAGCAACACTTTGTTTGCTACCAGTGCATAGATCCATCCAAAGGCTCTTGGGGTGTCATTTTGTTTAAATATTTTTGTGAACTTGTGTCTACCAATTGGTTGTTCAATATCTTGTTCTCTAATTCAGAACTATCCTGAAATGGTGTGTTAAAGAAGCTCATGGTTCTGGGTTGCTCAGTATGTGAATGATTTTCTGCTTGTTGGTCCGGAGGCCTCTCCATTATGTTCCAGGTTGTTGAGATCATTTGAAGAGCTGGCTAGATCATTTGGAGTCCTTTTGGCAAAGAAGAAAACGGTTTCTCCCTGTACATAAACTGTGTTGATTAGACCTACGAGGGCTACACTGGCTGGATTTCTGGACTACTGTTTTCGATTATGAAAATCAGCTTGGGGACCCAGAAGTGTTTGTACTTCATTTGGGTGGAAATGGCGTGGGGGCATTACCCATGACAGTTTTGTTAATATAAATGCAAGGGAATATTTATACATTCCTGAGCAGGTGCCCCATTGCAAACAGTAGTATGGCCAGAGATGGTGAAGAGGAAGCATTGGAGACTGGCAAGGGATCCTGAAAAAATGAGTATTGCAAGAACAAAGTAAGCAGGGCCATGGCCTCTTTTACTCTTTTGAATGACTGCTTGTTTCTAAGGGACTGAGCGCACTTGGGCCTCAGTCTGTTTATTGGTAATTTAGTGTGTTTGTCCCTGAGTAGTGCTATATTACTCTACTCCCAGGACGGGCAGCAGGGTCGATCTTTTGGTGCACCTGGTGCCATGCACGGTTGCCCTACTCTGGGGGGACCCCAGCGCTGCAGTGCCCCTCAAAACCTTTTTTTTTATTTCTTTGTTTAAATTCTGCATTCTGGGAACCTGGGCAGGGACATACAAATGTGCCCACAAAGGCTTCGCTATTGTAATCCAATAACATTTTAAACATGGCTTCCTTTAAGCACAGCTTTAAGCAAAGCTCAGGATGGATTATACACACGCCAGGAAACCTACCCACGTACAGCTGTTTCAAGGTTACTGTTACTGCCTCTCATCAGACTGGTTTCTAGCTTGTTTAGAAGATTTTGCTGGGAGGCAGTTAACCACAACAATCATTTAATTTATGGTGGGCAAAAGAGCGATAGAAGCCTCCAACATACAGAAGTATAGCAAATAAATAGTACATTTGAATCTCTAAAATAAGTAAAAAAATGTATTTCCTGCCCAGAATTCAGAGAAATTCAGTTATTCCACTGCATTCCTGGAACCTGGGTGGGGGCAAATATTTATATAAATTATGGGTCAAGGCTCACTACTATTTAGCTCCCTAGTGGTCAAATCTGGTAATGCATGCTTGAGTTTCATGTTGTTATATTTTTGGGTCCCCTGTTCATATAATCTGGGGGGGATATATATATATATATATATATATAGTAAATAAATAGTACATCTGTGTTTACATTTGAATGTCTAAAAGAAGTTAAAAAACCTGCTTCCAGCTCAGAGTTCCAAGAAAAACAGTTATTGCACTGCATTCTGGGAAGCTGAGCTGGGACATGCAAATGTGCCCACAAATGCCTCGCTCTTCAATCCGTGGCCATTATCAAACATGGCTTCCTTTAAGCTTATGCATGCTGTACTACACAGCTTTAATGCAAAGCCAAGGTTAGATTAAACACAGGCTGAGAATCCTATCCATGTACAGCTGTTTCAAGCTTACTGGCTATCATCAGCATGGAGCGGGATCTCAGCCTGTGTTGTGGACCTTATGAGTAGATAGTTCACCACAACAATCATTTATAATATGGTGGGCAAAAGAGCGATATAAGCCCTCAACCGTACAGTAGTACAGTAAATAAATAGTACATCTGTGTTCACATTTGAATGTCTAAAATAAGTAAAAACAATTATTTCCTGCCCAGAATTCAGAGAAATACAGTTATTCCACTGCATTCCTGGAAACTGGGTGGGGTCAAATATATACATTAATTGTGGGTCAAGGCTTACTACTCCTTAGCTAAATCTGGTAATGCATGATTGAGTTTCAAGTCTAAAAAGGGCCCCCTCGGCTTATACTCGAGTCACTCTCCCCCCCGTGTCTCTCTAACCCCCCCGTGTCTCTCTAACCCCCCGTGTCTGTTTCCCTCCCCCTCTTTATCCTCAACTCCCCCAATATGCTAATGATGCGGCCCGCATGTGACGTCACATGCGCGCCGGGTCAAGAAGGAGCGGAGGCCGGAGCAGAAGCAGGTAAGTGAGGGGAGAGGGGGAGGAATTTAGGGGGGTTAGAATGAGGTGGGGGTTTAGGTTGAGGAGGGGAGTTGAGGGGGGTTTAGGTTGAGGAGGGGGGTTGAGGAGGGAGGTTGAAGAGGGGGGGTTGAGATTGAGGAGGGGGGTTGAGGTTGATGAGGGGGTTGACGATGGGGGGTTGAGGATGGGGGGCTGAGGATGAGGATCGGGGAGTTGAGGGGTGGTTTAGGAGGGAGGATGAGGATGGGGGGGTTGAGGAGGGAGGATGAGGATGGGGGGTTGAGGAGGGAGGATGAGGATGGGGGAGTTGAGGAGGGAGGATGAGGGGAGGGTTGAGGATGGGGGGGTTGAGGAGGGGGGTTGAGGATGGGGGGTTGAGGAGGGGGGTTGAGGAGGGGGTTGAGGATAGGGGGGTTGAGGATGGGGGGTTGAGGAGGGGGGGTTGAGGAGGGCGGATGAGGATGTGGGGTTGAGGAGGGAGGTTGAGGTTGAGGAGGGGGGTTGAGGAGGGGGTTGAGGATGGGGGCATTGAGGGAAGGGAGAGGGGAGAAGAGACACAGGGAAGGGAGAGGGGAGAAGAGACACGGGAGAGAGAGGAGGACACAAGAGGGGGACACAGAGGGCACAAGAGGGACACAGGGGGCAGCACATTTCCTACCCTCGGCTTATACTCGAGTCACTCATTTTACCCAGTATTTTGTGGTAGAATAGGTGCCTCGGCTTATACTCGGGTTGGCTTATACTCGAGTATATACAGTGGTTCTTTTTGTTTCATATCATTGTAAAGGTTGGCCTGCATTCTAGGATATTATACCAATATTTATAAATTATATGCTTAGAACAGTGAAAACAATATTTAATCTCCCTTTCATCATTTGGTTTTGTTGATAATGCAGCTCAGCAGGGTTGAAATCTCCAGTCTTCACCTCACTATCAACAGTTATATCTTTATGACAACTGAGCATAGATGCATTAGCCACAACAGCTGTGCCAGTGATCATCAAGTGCATTAATCAGTTGCTAAGCCCTTGATTACCTCATACAGTATGTGCTGAAAGAGGGATAAGTGGAAGTGGTACAGGTCACATATTGTTATCCAAAATCGTTGCACCATTTAACCATGTGTTATATGCATAATGTAACTAGCCACGTGTGGTTTTCCTGTGCTTAACACCTAGTTATATACAAGCAAATAGAATACATGGAAAACATACTATTTGTCAAAAATAACAAAGTATTATTTTATTAACAATTTCCAGTCAATGCTACACAAAAAATAAATAAAAGCTAGACAGCTACAAAATAATAACCGTTTCCAACCATCCAATAAGATCTCTTAATATACCAGCCAATGATCTATTAGTCAGATTAGAATACAGTTAAAGAGTATGAAAACCTATGACCTACAATGGAGTTCCTCCTTAATAGAAGGCCCAACTGTCTTGAAGCCCCAAAATCTGGCTATGACCCCTATAACAAATAATCAAAGAGAAGAGGATAGATAGGTAGATCAGGAAAATGTTAAAGAAGTTGTATGTATTGTGTGCAAATTAGTTCTGTAAGTATATATTTAATGTAGCTCTTAATGTTGGCAACAGCAATCTGTTCCAAATAATTCATAAAGTTGTATAGGGTAGTGTTTACAGTGAAGATTATTGCAGCATAGTGTAAATGTGCAGTCTGTATAAAAGTGAAGTAATACACATGTAATTACTTACCTGTGAGAACATCCCAAACTTTCATCATAAATAAACATATTATTTATACTTTTAAATATTAATATACTATTAAATGAGTACTGTTTTATTTGGTATGAAATACAGAAACAATGCAATGGTTTTATGTGTGTTCAATAAAAAATATACACATTAATTTCATTAATACTTTCATATTTGTATATTAAGATACATTTATCAAAATCTCACTGGAGTGACAGTTTTTATACATCTCAATTAGATTAATATAGCTATTCCATTCAGAAATATTAATTTTAAGATAAAATATCAGTTAATTTATGTATATTGATGTTCTGATCATGTATAGGATTAGCATACCATCATTAAGCCTACTTAATACACATGAATATCAACTTTAAAAGTAATGAGGGAACTGGGTTCTGTAATAGCCAAACCATTATATCTAAATTTTCAAGACTCAACCTCCACAAGCTCAATGCCAGATAGCTGGAGAAAAGCAGATGTAGGTAATGGTTAATTGTAGGTAGTTGTTAATGGGCATACCATGGGAATCTGTATAGACCCTCATGGTATCCAAGGGATTACTACGAGCACGATTGAGGTCTGCATAGACCCCCATGGTATGGGGTTAATTAATTAGGTGCAGGGGCTAATAGTTTAGATGCCACTGGGGTCCTTATAGGACCCCTGAAGCATCAGGATTAATTTTAGGTGCCACAGGGGTCAAATAGGGACCCCCATGGTGGGGGTTAGCTTTTAGATGCAATGGGTATCCTTTAAGGAATCTGTTGCATGGGGTTTAATTTTATATGCCATGGGGGCCTCAATGCACCCCCATAGTTATGTAGATAGGGTGATTGGGGAAGGGGGATATGGTATGAGCAGGAAAGGGGGTTATTGGGGAGTTAGTTGGGAAGTGGATGCCTGGGGATTCCCTCAACCACATGCATGGAAGGGGAGAATCCCCAGGGATTCTCATTAGTATGAGTGTGGTTGTGCTCAGTAATATTACCGAGCACAGCGTTCCCCTTAATCCTGAGCCTTGTAGCTTTACTTCAAGGTTTACAAGATGTGGCTGTGCTCAGTAATATTACGGCTTGGAATCACTGAATCAATGTGCAAGTGGATTTTCCTTTTTGCAAGTAAAGACTGATAAATTGCAGAGTGCACTAATTGTGCCCAGATGAGAGGGGTGCGGCATGACTGTGTTAAACTAGTATAAAGGTTTTTGAGCTGTTTGGGGCTATTTGCAAGTGGATTTTCCTTTTTTGTAAGTAAAGGCTGATAAATTGCAGAGTGCACTAATTGTGCCCAGGTGAGAAGGTAAAGTTTATATATAAACAGGAAAAAGGTTAACTTGTGAGCTTGCGAACATTTCTAGTATAAGTGCAATTCTAGTAAAAGTGTAGGAGTTTAAATAAAAGGAGGGAGTTCAAAGAAAAGGGGGTGTCGCAGATTTATAGTGCAAAGGGGGAATAATAATAAAATATATATATATACATATATATATATATTTATATATATATATATATAAATATTTTTTTTTTATTATTATTATTTTTTTTACAAAACTTTATACTCTTTATTTTTATATTCTTTATTTTTCCCACTGAATTTTTGTAGACAATAATAATAATTATGAGTCAGTCCAGTGGCAACCTCACTCAGTGTACATCCTGTCATATGAATGCAATACTGGAACAGATGATCCAGGGTACATACCTTTGTGAGAGGTGTGAGCATGTTGCCTCTCTGGGAGCTCAAATTGGAGAACTGGAGAGGAGAATTGCAGCACTTAGTGATATTGCTCCACTGGAAAGGGCGTTGGTACTCACTGAGCACAATTTAGCTGGACCTAGCATGGGAGATGGAGCTGGGGCTAGTGAGGATGTCCAGGGAGGTAGCTGGGCTACAGTTAGAAGGGGAATCAGGGGGAACGGGAGGAGCCAGGCCAGTTCTGAGTTGGCAAACACCAACAGATTTGCCAGATTGAGTGAAACTGTTGGGGATGTCCATTCAGGAATGGCAATGCCAGATAGAGCTATTCCCTCTAACAACCGGGAGAACAGTTCTACTGGAGGAGTGGAAGGGCAGAATAGGTAGAACATCAGACAGGTTTCGGTGGTAGGGGACTCTATTATTAGGAAGGTAGACAGTTTGCTGTCTCCTGAGTGCTCAGGTTCGGCATGTTGTTGATCGGGTAGGTCAATTATTGGGAGGGGATGGAAATGAACCGGCAGTATTGGTACAAATTGGTACCAATGAAAAAGTTAGTGGAAGATAGAGTGTCCAAAATAATGATTTTAGAGAACTAGGTAATAAGCTGAAGGCAAGGACCTCCAAGGTAGTATTTTCTGAGATACTACCAGTGCCATGTGTTAGCCCAGGGAGGCAGAAGGAGTTTAGGGAGTTTAATGCGTGACTAAAGATGTGGTGCACTAAGGAGGGGTTTGGGTTTTTAGAGCACTGGGCTGACTTCTCACTTTGGTACAATCTCTACAGCAGGGATGGATTACACCTTAATGATAAGGGAGCTTTTGTGCTAGTGGATAGGATAGTAGAAAGGCTGGAGGAGTTTTTAAACTAGTAGGGTGGTGGAGGGAATAGATATAAGTAATTGGGTAGAAAGTGTAGAGGGTATAAGGGATGAATTAACAACTCATAGGGGAGGAGATGGGGGAGGGATAGTATAGTCAAGAGGGAGGTAGTACTAAGTAACTCAAGTACAGTGGCAGGCACATAACATAAGGTGTATGCTTGCTAATGCCAGAAGCTTGCAAGGAACAATGGGAGAGGTAGAATTATAAGCAATTAATGAAAAATGGGATTTAATAGGCATTACCGAAACGTGGTGGCATGAATCTCATGTCTGCCCTGTTAATCTGGATGGTTATAACCTATTTTGGAAAGATAGGGGCAATGGTAAAAGAGGAGGAGGGATTTGTCTGTATGTTAAGCCTGAATTTAAGCCTATAGTCAGAGAAGATTTTTATGGCGGAACTAGTGATAAAGTTGAATGTTTGTGGGTATAGTTAAATAGCGGAGCAGCAAATTCCAAAAGAATATTAGTAGGAGTATGCTATAAACCCCAAAATATAGCTGAAAGTGAGGAAATACAATTATTGTTAAAGATTGGAAATGCAGCTAAGCATGGGCAAGTTCTAATAATGGGAGATTTTAATTACCCTGAAATAAACTGGATAAATGAGACCAGCAGTTCAGCTAAGGGGAGCAGGTTCTTGAGTCCTGTCAGGGATCATTATCTGACCCAGGTTATACAAGAGCCTACTAGAAATGAAGCTATCTTAGATTTAGTCATCACAAATAATATTTATATAGTATCAAATGTTGAAATAGGGCAACCTTTGGGAAACAGTGATCACAACACAGTCACATTTGAGATTGAATTAAAAAAAAAAAATTTTTAGGGGCCAACAAAAACTCTTAATTTTAAAAGGGCAGATTTTAATGGTCTAAGGGCAGCGATACAAAGTATAGACTGGGACAGAGAACTGATAGGTAAAAACACTGAACATAAATGGACAACATTTAAATACTTACTAAATATACATACTTATCACCATATACCAAGTGTGATTAAAAGTAAAAGGAGTAAATCACATCCAATGTGCCTTAACAATGATTTAAAGATCAAGATACGGAGTAAAAAGCAGGCATTTAAATTATACAAACAAGAGGGGACAGAGACTGCTTTACGGGAGTAAAAGGAAATCAACAAGGCTTGCAAAATATTAGACTGGCTAGAATAGAAAATGAAAACTTAATTGCAAAAGGGAGAAAGAATAACCCTAAAATATTTTTTATTAATGGGAAGAAGGCGAGTAAGGAAGCTATAGGAACATTACAATGTGACACAGGCCGTCACCAGGAAAAGGCAGATGAACTAAATAGGTTCTTTTCTTCGGTATACACAAGGGAGGTACCAGTGGTTGGGACACTGCAACATAATGGGGCTACACTACCTTTGCCGAATAATTGGTTAACGCAGGAAGTAATCCAAAAGAGGTTGGAAAAAAATTAAATGTTACTAAAGCCCTGGGCCCTGGTGGCATACATCCAAGGGTACTGAGGGAACTGGGTTCTGTAATAGCCAAACCATTATATTTAATTTTTCAAGATTCACTCAACACAGGGTCTCTACCAGATGACTGGGGAAAAGCAGATGTGATGCCTATATTTACAAAGGGAGCAAGAGCAAATCCAGGGAATTATAGACCAATGAGCCTCACTTGTGTAGTGGGGAAGCTTTTAGAAGGGCTAATAAGGGATAATATACAAGAATATTTCTATTTGAACAGGATTATAAAGTAGGAGTCAACATGGATTTATGAGGGATAGGTCATGTCAAACAAATCTAATTAGTTTCTATGAGGAGGTTTGTAGGAACCTGGATCAAGGCAACTCAGTGAATGTAGTCTTCTTGGATTTTGCAAAGGCTTTTGATACATTGCCACATTAGAGACTATTGTAAATATCTGCTCATGGATTGAGAGCTGGCAAAGGGTTGTTGTAAATGGAACATACTCCGATTGGACTAATGTGGTAAGTGGGGTTCCTCAGGGTTCAGTATTAGGTCCTCTCCTTTTTAACATATTTATTCATATATTAGAGGTGGGACTGGAAAGTAGTGTCTAAATTTTCGCTGATGACACAAAGTTGTGCAAGGTAATTAAATCAGATAAAGATATACTTTCCCTCCAAATGGATTTACATAAAATTGAGGAATGGGCATCTAAATGGCAGATGAGATTTAATACGAATAAATGTAAAGTTATGCATCTGGGAAGGAAAAATAGCCATGCAATTTATAATCTTAATGGCGCAAATATAGGGGTATCAGGTATTGAAAGAGATTTGGGAGTGCTTGTGGACAACCACCTAGTTAACAGTGCTCAAAGCCAAGCAGCAGCTGCAAAGGCAAATAAAATATTAGCATTTATTAAGAAGGGTATAGAAGCAAGGGAAGCAAATATAATTCTGCCACTATACAAATCTCTAGTACGCCCTCATTTGGAATATGGAGTACAATTTTGGGCACCACTTCATAAAAAGGATATTCTAGAGTTGGAAAAGGTACAGAGGAGGGCAACAAAACTAATAAGGGGAATGGAGGGGCTAAGTTATGAAGAAAGACTAACCAAATTAAACTTATTTTCTCTAGAAAAAAGGCGTCTAAGGGAGATATGATTACCTTATATAAATACATCCACCTGATAAGAGGACATCCCTTGAGGTTGGAAGTAAAAATATTCCACCTTAAAGAAAGAAAAGGGTTCTTCACAGTAAGGGTGGTTAATCTGTGGAATTCTCTACCAGAGGAGGTGGTGACAGCGGATTTGATAGATAACTTTAAAAGGGGACTGGATTTATTTCTAATTAAAAAGGGAATTCAGGGTTATCCTGGATAATTAGAGAGAGAGTATTGATCTAGGGAGAAATCCGATCGGCAGTATCTGGGGTCAGGAAGGAATTCATTTTTTTCCCTTTGAGACGATTGGCTAGGTTTTACTTGTTTTTTTTTCTGTTTTCCTTCCTCTGGAATAATTAATAATTAAAAAAAAAATATATAAAACAAAAAAAAAATTAAAAAAAGTTGATTAATAATTAATTAATAATTAATTAACAACTAATTAATTAATAACTAATCCACATATTGCAGATCAGAGGAGATCTCAAATGGCTGAACATGATGGACTGAAAGTCTTTTTTCAACCTTAATTACTATGGCCCTCGGCCGCAAAGCTGCGATTCCTTGCGGGGCTCCCGTTATCTTGCAATTCAATTATACGGCGCCGCAAGGATATCCCCTTACGGCCGGCCGTATATCTTGCAACCGGCCGTACGCTCAGAAATCTTTAAAAGCAAAAATAAATTCAAGATGGCACTGTAAAGCTCTGTAAATGCTAGGGATCATAATGGGGGGCATGAGGATTAATAGCAACCCCCTCTCAAGCTTGCATATCAGCCCAAATCCGAGATTACATTAACTGTTTATTTTCCGGCCGCAGCGTGGGCGGGTCTGAGGTGCTCAAAGCCCTCTGGACTATTTCCATGGATATTTGATATAAATTCAAATAAAATTTATTTACGGATTTGAGTGTAGGGGAATGTTGTGCTATGAATGCTAACACCTATAATCACTTCATAGTCTCCCCAGAGTGCAGGATGGCTTTATTATGGCTTTATAATGTGCTTAATTGTGTGCCTGCGGGACCTTTTTGCTGCAAGTAAGCTGCGGCTCGGTTTTAGCCTTGCAGAGAGGGTTCCCGGAGCAATTGAATAGCAACCAGGATTTTCTTGCGGCCGAAACTCTTGCGGCCGTTTAAGATCAAAGGCTTTCCTCCGGCGCGTGCGACCGCAAGGGATAACAAGGTGCCGGCCGCAAGCCTGCCGGAGCCCCCGGCCGGAGGAGAATAGAATAGGCAAATAGCTTGCGGCCGGTCCTTGCGGCTCCGCATCTCCTACGGCCGATAATAGAATGAGGCCCTATGTAACTATGTAACACAAGCGACTTGCCCTTCAAAAAATGACGGCAATAAGATTGTAAGGGCGGTAAGTTTTGTTGGTGTTCCAAGATGCTTCGGCGCTCATTGCGAGCCTTGCGCTGAGCGCCTTCAGTGCTCATCGCATGGCTCGCAATGAGCGCCTTCGCCGCTAATTGCAAGGTTGTTGGTTGATCGTGTGCTATGAGCATGTTTTTTTTGCTAATGCTAATGAAATAATTAATAAAATAATACATCAATATACTTTATCTATTTTGAAGGAAGCATTGTGCAGAAGAGCTGGCAATCTGTTTTCATGTTGCTGCAGCATTACAATGTGTGTTTTCAGGGCTGTGGAGCTGCTGTGTAAGTGTCAGTAATGTGTGCAGTGTGTAGTGTAAATAGTGTGTGTGCGCAAGCCAATCCGTTAGGGTAGCTGTGTACATCCGCATTGTGTAAGTTAGTGTTGTAAAATGGCGCCTAATGTGTGGTATGCGTCTGTGGCTGATTTGGCGTGCTTGTTCTTGGATCTCGTCCATCTTTTAAAAAAAATCTGTATGTGTTTGGTGGTGTTTTGCGTCTTTAGAGTGCTGTAGCCTCGTTTTCGTTTTTTTCAGCGGTTATTTTTTCTCTCGCTTAGGGGATTTTCGGGTGTCTAAACTCTTCTATTACAACTTAAATTGAGGTGTAACTTCAGTTTCCGAGGTCCTGGGTGCCCCCTCTTGCTGTGGGTAAGGTTTTTATGTATTTGTTGTGTGTATTTATTGTGTTTTTAATGTTTTCATGTGCATGGGGTTTATTAAATATCTCAAGTGTCTGATATGTGCTTTCCTTGCATTCACTATATCACTATTTCCCAATGGGGAAAAGCACTTCCCATCTCATTTTAGCCACTTGAGACTCACATACTGAACTATCAGGTCATTATTTACATTGCTGTTCTGTGACTCTCTAATCTCTGCTCAATGATTTTTTTTCCTCTTTTTTCTGTCCACTTTTTTTTACTTCTCTGCATATTTTTATCAGTATTGCTTTTGACTTGATAAAGAGAGGTTCATCTCTTGAAAGTTTGTCGCTATAGTATGAATAAGTTTGTCCAATAAAAAAGCTATCTCTATATACTGAAATACTCGGATTATTCATCAAGATTACTGAACACTCAAGGCTACAATGGCTGTCCATGGGTAGAATTCCCAGTTTATGTATTATCCAACCTTCTGCTCCATGGCCCCCCAGCTTATTATTATTATTATCTTTATTTATATTGCGCCAACATATTCCGTAGCGCTGTACAAGTGTTGAGTACATGGCAAAAACAAAATTAACACCTTATAAAGAATGGAGGGCTCTGTTTTGGAGCTTAGAATCAAATGTACATAGAGCTTGTTTCCAAGGCACTAACATAATCTTTAAAACTTTTTAGCAAACCTACAATCTAAGGGTTTAGGTGCGATACAAGAGGGTGACAAATGCAAGATGGCAGTGTGAAAGCAATTCGTTTAGTCAAGCGGAGGTGTCTGTGTGTTGTATTGTAGATTGTGGGTTTAAGTGTTTTTAAGCTGTGGAGTGTGCAGTTGTACAAATTAAGGCCTATGCTTCATGGCCCCCCAGCCTATGCTTCATGCCTCCCAACCCACATCCCTAGGCCATAGGTCCGCAACTGGAAGTAGACAATATACCTAAGGTTTAAGCCTTCTCGAGAACTGTTCTATATACGTTTTACAGCCAGTGTTCAGTAAGTATAGAAACAAGTATCAAGTAGTGTACACATCTATACATCATTCAATATAATAGAAACTTTGTACACCAAATTTGACAGCACAAGGGGTAAGATATCTATTGATACTCCAGCAATAATATTCTTGAACACATTTGCACTATTTTTTTCTTTTAAGCTACTGCACTGAAAGAGAGCAATGCATATGGGTTAGAAATAATGTTAAAATAGTGGGAAACATTAATAATAATTACAATATTAGTAACAAATGCAATAATAATATACTAATATAATGATAAATAATTAGTATTACCAATAATAATCATAATAACTTGATTATGGTATTATATATATATATATATATATATATATATATATATATATAAATATTATACCATTATTAACTTATTATTGTATTTTTGTTATTATTATTATTATTAATAACCATTAATATTTACTGTTATCATGTTGTTATATTTATTATAATTGATTAATACATTTATTGATGTTAATATTATTTATTAACTTATTCATGTGTTTATTATTTGTAATTAAATTATTGTTATTATATGCATCTACAGATATATGCAAGATACAGAGATAAAATAGCACATTTCTATTATGTAATACACCTTCTATTGAAAACTATTATTATATATGCTATGTATTACAATCCTCTATCATATATGCCATCTCTTACAACAAGCAATGCGCCTCTTAGCACAATTCCTTCAGCTATTGATGATTTCACACACGCTATTTGTTAAATCTGCCAGTTTTAGTGTTCAACACTATGAGCCCGATTCAATTAGAAGCCTGCGTCTTGTGGTATGTCTGCGGGCTTGCTATTCAATTGTACAAGCCCGCAAGTTACAGGCCTAAAGTCAAAACCGTAAACCATGCACTCATGTGTAGCAGTTCAGGGTGGGAACATGATCAATTAAGCACCGATTTTGAAACAGCCAATAGAAACTGAGACCACCATCATTACAGCAGTAAAACATGGAGGTAACGTGTCAAACAATTAGGTTTGGGGGTCCGATATGCGATGGCACTCGCAAAACCGAAAAAATACAAAATAATACAAATGAATGCCAATACTGTTCTAGTCCATGTGGGTGACCTGATATGTATTAACTCATTGATTCCTGACATTGATATAACCCGAAATTACACATAAAAAAAATAATTTATTACCGATTTGCGAGCTTGAGACTGTTATGCAATGAATTCTAATATATTTCATTGCTTTTCCCCTCATTAACAGGGCAGTATTGATTAATGTGCATTTACAGTAATACGGACAGGGGTTAAACCCCCTTGCGGGTCCTCTCTAGTACTCTTAGGATTTTCTCCTACATTTTTCGTTTACATTTGCGGTTTTTGGGAATTGTAACAATTGAATAGCGATTTGCGATTTTAGCGATCGGAACGCTTGCGGACGGGAAATATCAAAGGCATCAGGAGGCTGTAAGTTCCGGGTTTAACAACCGCAAAAAAACTCCAGTAACTTACGATTGCTCAATTGAATCAGGCTCCTTGATAGTAGTGAAACGATTTAAAGCAAATCAGCACGCCAAAATGCATCCTCCTTTTGCTAAATCTGGGCCTTTAGATTGTTAACTGCATTTGAAATTATATTGTCATGTAGTACAGTACTCTCTATATAGTGCTATGTTATCAATTGGTCCAGTACAAATACATAGTTATTTACATAGTTACATAGTAATTTAGGTTGAAAAAATTCTTTAGTCCATCAAGTTCAACCTTTTTAGATCTCCTCTGATCTGCAATACACAGATTTATTGTTAATTGATCCAGATGAAGGCAAACAGAACAAAAAAAACCCAGAGAAACTTTGCCAATTGTCAAAACGGAAACAAATATAAAATTCCTTCCTCACCCCAGATACTGGCGATCAGATTCATCCCTGGATCATTACTCCCTCTCTATGTATCCAGGAAAGCCCTTAATGCCCTTTTTATTTAAAAATATATCCAACTAGCGAATTGCCCGTCAAGAAATGACGGCAATGAAATTGTAAGTGAGCTAATGCTGTTTGGTGTATAATAATCAAATAAATAATACATTAATAAATTAATATACTTTACCTTTTTGTCAAGTAATATATGCAGGAAGCATTCTGTTGAAGAGCTTACAATCTGTTTTGATGTTGCTGGAGCATTAGTGGTGTGGAGCTGCTGTGTAAGCGTTAAGAATGTGTGCAGTGTAATAGTGTGCGTGTTCGAGAATAAACCGCTAGCGTAGTTGTGTACTTCCGCATTGTTCTAAAATGGCGGCTAATGTGTGCTATGCGTCTGTAGCGGAATATTCGTAGGTGTTTTGTGGTGTTTTGCGTGTTTCTTGTGGTGTTTTGCGTGTTTAGAGTGCTGTAGCCTCATTTTCGTTTTGTTCGGCGGCCATTTTTTCTCTCTGTTAGAGAATTTTTTAGTGTCTAAACTCTTTTATTTTGAGTTAAATTAAGGTATAACTTCATTTGTTGAGGTCCTGGATGTTCCCTCTTGCTGTAGGTAAGCTTTTTATGTATGTGTTGTGTGTATTTATTGTGTTTTTCATTTTTTGATGTCCGCGGGTTTTGGCCGATTTTTGCAAGGTCGTAATGGGTGTTAACGTGTCTCGCATGTTGTGTGCGTTACGAGGTAAAGTTTGCGAGGGTCGCATTTGCAGGCAAGGAGCGCCTTCGGCACTCCTTGCCAGCAACTGCGGCCCTCGCTTCGCGAGCGTGAGCAACAACTCGTATGCTCACAACTATATATGTGATCCCTGTTTAAAGTTATCTATCAAATCCGCTGTCACCACCTCCTTTGGTAGAGAATTCCACAGATTAACCACCCTTACTGTGAAGAACCCTTTTCTTTCTTTAAGGTGAAATCTTTTTACTTCTAATGTCAAAGAATGTCCCCTTGTCAGTTGGATGTATTTATATAAGGTAATCATATCTCCTCGGCACAAAAAGTGTTTCTCTATAGTCTGACATGAGTTGTCACTGTTCCTTTATTATTTCTATTTGATTGAGAATGAAGGAAAGTAGAGGGAACACTGAAAATATAATTATGGTAGAAATAAAAAATACCTATAAATAAGGATATTTGCAGTTATATAAAAATCAAAATCATTATTAGATTATCAGCCTAGTTCCATCTCATTTTAGAGTTTTAAAAATGTCTAAGATTATTATCATTCAACCAATTAGGCATGCTCGGCTTACTAGACATACTTTAATAAAACAGTTCTGCCATTTTGGATTCTTTTAGCCCTGTTGTGTGTCATCCTCCATTTTGTAAGCATAGCCACCATTTTGATACTTTTACTAATCTTGATACCTATGTTAAACTTACACTGAGTATTTTTCTTTGCAGTAACCTATTTTCTTATCTAGTGTAAACCCCATAATACCAGGCAAACATTTCTGTTGCAAGAGTTCCAATGTACATGCAATGTAACTAAGGATCCTTGTGATTGCTCTTCTTGGGCTCTATTATTGGATTTCCAGAGATTCTCTAACAGATACCCCACCCCACTGTGAGTGTTAATCAATAACCTGAGATAAAGTGGAGAATCAAGTAGATGGATCTTGAAAAAATACTTATGCCTAAAATAGAAACATTTAAAGCCAATTTTCTAATACCACTTGCTACCATTCTTTGGACTTCTGCTGTGTAACATACATATATTTACTATTCTCACACATACAGTGAGGGGGAAAACGTATTTGAACCCCTGCTGATTTTGAACGTTTGTCCACTGACAAAGAAACTATCAGTCTATAATTTAAATGGAAGGGGTATTTTAACAGTGAGAGACAGAATAACAAAACAAAAAAACAAAATAAAAAAAAACACATGTCAAAAAAGTTATACATTTATTTGCAGGTCAATGAGGGAAATAAGTATTTGACCCCTTCGACTACTTGGTGGCAAAACCCTTGTTGGCAATCACAGAGGTCAGACGTTTCTTGTAGTTGGCCACCAGATTTGCACACGTCTCAGGAGGGATTTTGTCCCACTCCTTTTTTGCAGATCCTCTCCAAGTCATTAAGGTTTCAAGGCTGATTTTCTATGGGATTAGGGTCTGGAGACTGGCTAGGCTACTCCAGGACCTTATTGTGCTTTTCCTTGAGACACCCCTTGGCTGTATGTTTTGGGTCATTGTCATGCTGGAATACTCATCCACGACCCATTTTCAATGCCCTGGCTGAGCGACAGAGGTTCTCACACAAGATTTGATGGTACATGGCCCGTCTATCGTCCTGTCCCCTTAGCAGATAAATACCCTGAAAACATAATGTTTCTACCTCCATGTTTGACGGTGGGGATGGTGTTCTTGGGGTTATAGGCAGCATTCCTCCTCCTCCAAACACAGCGAGATGAGTTGATGCCAAAGAGATCAATTTTGGTCTCATCTGACCACAACACTTTCACCCAGTTCTCCTCTGAATCATTCAGACGTTCATTGGCAAACTTCACACAGGCCTGTACATGTGCTTTCTTAAGCAGGCGCCGCATGATTTCAGTCCTTCACGGCGTAGTGTGTTACCAATTGTTTTCTTGGTGACTATGGTTCCAGCTGCCTTGAGATCATTGACAAGATCCTCCCATGTAGTTCTGGGCTGATTCCTCACTGTTCTCATGATCATTGAAACTCCATGAGGTGAGATCTTGCATGGAGCATCAGACCGAGGGAGACTGAGAGTTATTTTGTGTTTCTTCCATTTGCGAATAATCGCACCAACTGTTGTCACCTTCTCACCAAGCTGTTTGGCGATGGTCTTATAGCCCATTCCAGCCTTGTGTAGGTCTACAATCTTGACCCTGACATCCTTGGACAGCTCTTTTGTCTTGGCCATGGTGGAGAGTTTGGAATCTGATTGATTGCTTCTGTGGACAGATGTCTTTTATACAGGTAACAAGCTGAGATTAGGAGCACTCCCTTTAAGAGAGTGCTCCTAATCTCAGCTCGTTACCTGTATAAAAGACACTTGGGAACCAGAAATCTTGCTGATTGATAGGGGATCAAATACTTTTTTCACTCATTGACCTGCAAATCAATTGATAACTTTTTTGCCATGCGCCTTTTTTGTTGTTTTTTTGTGTGATTCTGTCTCTCACTGTTAAAATACACCTACCATTAAAATTATAACTGATCATTTCTTTGTCAGTGGACAAACGGTCAAAATCAGCACGGGATCAAATACTTTTTCCCCCCACTGTAGTTACATTTCTTACTTTATTTTCTTAACTAACTTCAGTATTTATAAATAATAAAAACATATTCTATGAGGTTTTTATAACTTTACTACATTGTTACGCATATTTCAACAATAGGCACCACTAACCAAACACTGCCATTACTACCAAGGAACTCTCCAAAAAAGTAAGGGACAATGTTGTTGAGAAGTACAAGTCAGGGTTAGGTTAGAAAAGAATATCCAAATCCCCGACAATCCCCAGGATCAGCATAAAAACTATCATAACCAAATGGAAAGAACATGGCACAACAGCAAACCTGCCAAGAGACGGCCGCCCACCAAAACTCACGGACCAGGCAAGGAGGGCATTAATCAGAAAGGCAGCACAGAGACCTAAGGTAACCCTGGACGAGCTGCAGAGTTCCACAGCAGAGACTTAAGTATCTGTATATAGGGCGACAATAAGCTTTATGGCCAGAAGAAAGTCATTACTTTCAGCAAAAAACAAAATGGCACGTTTTCAGTTTGAGAAAAGGCATGTGGGAGACCCCCAAAATGTATGGACCAAGGTGCTCTGGTCTGATGAGACTAAAATTGAACTTTTCGGCCATCAAAGAAAACGCTATGTCTGGCGCAAACCCAACACATCACATCACCCAAAAAACACCATCCACACTGTGAAACATGGTGGTGGCAGCATCATGCTGTGGGGATGTTTTTCAGCAGTCAGGACTGGTCACAGTTGAGGGAAATATGGATGGTGCTAAATACAGGGATATTCTTGAGCAAAACCTGTACCACTCTGTGCGTGATTTGAGGCTAGGACGGAGGTTCACCTTCCAGCAGGATAATGATCCCAAACACGCAGCTAAAACAACACTTGAGTGGTTTAAGGGGACATATTTAAATGTGTTGGAATGGCCTAGCCAAAGACCAGACCTCAATCCAATAGAAAATCTCTGGTCAGATTTAAAGATTGCTGTTCACAAGCGCAAACCATCTAACTTGAAAGAGCTGGAGCAGTTTTGCAAGGAGGAATGGGCAAAAATCCCAGTGGTAAGATGTGGCAAGCTCATAGAGACTTATCCAAAGAGACTTGGAGCTGTGATTGCCGCAAAAGATGGCTCTACAAAGTATTGACTTTAGGGGGTGAATAGTTATGCACATTGACTTTTTCTGTTATTTTGTCCTATTTGTTGTTTACTTCACAATACAAAAAAAAAAAAAAACATCTTCAAAGTTGTGGGCATGTTCTGTAAATTAAATTATGCAAATCCAAAGAATCCATATTAATTCCAGATTGTGAGGCAACAAAACACGAAAAATGCCAAGGGGGGTGAATACTTTTGCAAGGCACTGTATATATTACTTCATGAAGCCAATTTTGTCAAAAGGTGTAAGAAAAATAAATAAATACATGTATTTATTTGCAAATATCTAGTAATATTAACTATTGTAATTAACTCAGTAATATCTGAAAAAGTACTCACATGCTCATATGGTGGAGAATATTTCCAGTTGATGGCCTGAGTATTTTATGCAGGATAGGCTCCTAGTGCAGCATTAAATGAACATGAGGGACTTTGCAGTGAACTTTGGTTGGTCTATACTTGGAGGAGGTACAATATTTGCTTTGTGTAAATAAAGGCTGGCCATTTTCTAATATATCAGATCCAGAAGAGGAAGGAAATATTGTGTGCATGTTAAGACTTATTGTAAGAAAAACAACTAACTTTTAGAAATATTTTACATTCTTGTGCTTATGATTCGTTGCAGCTTAAAGATTCTCAGCATCAAGGGAAACTGACATACTGAACACAAAGCTTAATATGTTTCCTTGCCGTATGTTATTAAGGAATATATTTATTTACAACATATAAAATGAACACTAACTTTTTATTTTCAGAAACTTGCAAGTGTCCCAGTAATATTTTAGATGGCAGAATGTGATAGAAACTTTCAAGGAATGTTGACTAGTATGGAGATTATTTTTACTATAAACTAGCATCTTGCCCGTTAAAAATGACGGTCAATAAAATTGTAAGACTGGGAATGCTGTTTGGCACACAATGTAAGGTTTTTGGTCATCTGAGCACCTTTGGCGCTCATTGCAAGCCCTGCACTGAGCGCCTTTGGCGCTCATTGCGAACCTCTCCCCTGGTGTACTTTTGCTCCTCTGAGCACCCTCTGTTCAGAGGAGCAGGGCTCACAATGAGCGCCTTTGGCACTCATTGCAAGCCTCTCCGCTTGTGTCATTTTAGTGGTGTGAGCACCCTTGGTGCTCATTGCAAGGGCCGCGCTGATCGCCATTGGAACTCATTGCTAGCCTCTCCCCTTGTGTACTTTTGCTCCTCTGAGCACTCTTGGCGCTCATTGTGAGCCCCGTGCTGGACGCCTTTGATGGTCATTGCAATCATCTCCTCTGCTCTACTTTTGGTTCTCTGAGCACTCTGTGCGCTGATTGTGAACCCCGCGCTGGGCACCTTTGGTGCTCATCACATGGCTCGCAATGAGCTCCTCTTGCTGCTCATTGTGAGGTTCTCTGTTCTTGTAGTTTTGTTCGTCTGAGCACCTTTGTCATTGCAAGGGGCGCGCTGATTGGCTTTGGCGCTCATTGCGAGCCAGTCCCATTGTGTACTTTTGCTCCTGTGAGCACCCTCGGCGCTCATTGGGAGCCCCACGCTGAACGCCTTTGTGGTTCATTGCAATCCTCTCCCCTGGTCCTTTTTTTTTATATATATATATTTTTTTTTTAATGCTAATTAATTAATTAAATAATAAATTAATATACTTTAGCTATTTGTAATTAATATATCCAGCCATCAATATCCTGAAGAGCTAACAATGTGTTTTCCTGCAGCATACAATGTACATTTGCACTGTTGCTGACCTGAGGTGTAAGTGTCAGCAATGTGTGAATTGTGCAGTGTAAATAGGGTAAACTCGTTTGTTTAGCTGTGTAATTGGGCATTTTGTAATGGTAATGTTATTAGTTGCAAGTAACTGTTGTAAAATGGCTGGGATTGTCTATGCGTTACACGGGTGTGGAGCATTTTCCTTTGTCCCTCATAGTGTATTTTATACCTCGTACGTGCCTGTGTAAAAGGCTTATGTGCTTGGTGGTGTTTTGGTGTTTTGGGGTCGTGTAGACTCGTCTTCGTTTTTTCGGCCGCCATTTTTTTTCTAGCTTAGGGATTTTCGTGTGTGGAAACTCTGCAAATTTTTGGTTAAATTGTCGTGCAACCAGACTCCCAGATGCTGTGCTTTTTTCCCCCGAGCTATGAGTGGTGTTTGTTTTGTATTTTTGCTAATTTTGGTGGTGTTATTGTTGTTTTTGTATGTGCGCGGTTTGGCCGTTTAGTTTGTATTTTTTTTACCTTGTATTAATTTTTTTTCTTTTTGTTAAGTGCCGCTTTCCTTTTTGCAAGTGTTATGGGTCGTAATTTTTCCACTAGTTTTTTTCAAACTGCTACGGGTCTCGCATTGTGAATGGTGTAATTAAGATTAAGTTCTACGGGTTGTAGGCTTGAGCGCCTATGGCGCTCAACTCCACCAGCACAGTGAGGGAATTCTCCGCTCCCTGCCTAAGTCCTACGGGGTCGTAGGGATGAGAGTCTATGGAGCTCATCTCCACCAGCGCAAGGAGCGCCATAGCTCTACACCATGGGTGTAGGAACTGGGGGGGGGGGGGGGGGGAACTTTTCTATGTTTGTATGTCTGTATAAATAAGCTATTTTACGGATGTGTATACAATGAGCTGTATACCTCCCCCCAGAATTATTCTGGCTCCAACACCCCTGCTCTACGCAAACAGATTTTGTAACACAATACCACTAGGTATATCATATGTGCTTGTAGAGGGCAGAGAGTGACAAGAGAGAGAAGGGGCAGGAAGGCAAATAAAGGAGAGAGAAGGGGAGATCATAAAGGTTAAGGTGGAGAGAGAGAAAAGATGAAAGGAGAGAGGAAGGTGAGAGTGACAAGGGAGATAAAGAGGGGGGGAGACAGAATGAGGGAAGAGACAAAGAGAGTTAGAGAGGTTAGAGAAGAGGGGGCATAAGGGGAAGGTTGAGAGAGATAAGGGGAACAGACAAAGAAAGAGAAAATAGAGAAGGCTGGTGATGGAGGTGGACCCAGCTGCTTGTTTGGTAGCCGGGTGTTGGGAATGCATCCTTGGAGGACCTTTCCTCAGACATGGTGGACTGGGATGCTGCCAATGTTCAGCATTGCCTGGTTTAAATCCACCATCCTTGGCAAGCTTCTGTTCAGTCCTGAGAGATGCCCCTCCTGGGACTGGGCAATATATTGGTGCCAGAGGCACTGTCTTTCCATCTCTATTTGACAGTAGTGCCTCCTGTTTTCATGATTGATCCTCTAGACTTTGTGTTGGCCCTCCAACTGCTCAAAATGCCTTCCCAGATACTTGGATTGCTGCTGGAACTGCATGTCCATAACATTCTCCTCCACCTTCAATGTGAGAGAGGATGGATGGGAGGGAGTTAAATAATGCAGCCCTCAATTAGCTGGTGATGGTTGTCTGGGTAGCAGCTGGAGACTACAGAGTTGAAGGGCAGGAACCCAAGACCAAAGCTCTATATAGGGGACCCAAACTATGGGAGGAGGGGAGCTGTTGGGATTAGTGTAACTCTTGGTCCAGGTATGCCTTTCTCAATGCTCCACATATATTCAATGTTCTCTCCCCTCCTACTGTTCCTCTCCTATTAGCTCCTTATGGGTTGGAGACATCTTGATAATTGTACTATCAGTGAATTAAAGAGACATGGAAAGTCCACATTTTCTAATATACCAAGTTTCCTTTGCATATTTAAAACTCATAGTCTTCACAAGGGCTCTGTGTTTGGACTCACTGAAACCCTCTAACATGTCCTACAAAGTTATGCCTCCTGTAGCTCGTGCATACTGGGATTCAATTGGTACTAGGTGTACTAGCTAATCACAACAACAAAGTCAGAGGTGCTCAATTAGAGAACAAACTAACCTTAATAGGTTAGTTTTATGGACATGATAACCCTGTTAGCAACCTCTTTTAGCTCACTTGTGCCCTTCACAGGGAGAAATATCATGTATTAGATCAGTCTGGTCTCATTCAAAAGGTTGATCCGGCCCTGCTGCTGCAGTCAGTGCACTGAGTGCTGGATTTACCACAGGCGGCACTCATTGTGTTGTGAGTCATGCTGGGGTCGGTGGGAATGGGAGTGGAGGTCTCAAGCATACAGTACATATTATATACTAGCGACTTGCCCGTCAAAAAATTACGGCAATAGAATTGTAAGGCAGGTAATGCTGTTTGGTACACAAAGTAAGTCTTTTGGTTGTGTGAGTACCTTCGGCGCTCATTGCAAGCCTCTTAATTGGTGTATGTTTGGTTGTGGTCGGGTCCCCCTTGTGTAGTAGTAGGCGGTGGTTTAGTAGACATGGACCGGAATGTGCGGGATGGCTCATGAAAAGCTGCGTGGTTTAGTAGATATGGGCCATGATATGCTGGAAGGGCTCGTGGAAAGCCGCATGGTTTAGTAGATATGGGCCATGATATGCTTGAAAGGCTCGTGGAAAGCCGCATGGGTTAGTAGATGTAACGGAGTTGGAACACAAATCCAATATCTCCGCTGGTATACGGTAAAATATCCAAGAAGCACTACAGTCTCACCATCCCCAACCTCCCATATTGGACGACACTCAATTGGGAGTCAAATAATACTGTCTTTATTTTGTTGTGCAGAAATATATATACACATTACTTCCCACAGGCAATACACATCTCCCATAGTTGGCCACACAATACACATAGAGAGACAATAGGTGTGGTCACACCTCCCTGAGGCTACCTGGCTACTTTGATACAATCAGACATTGATCAGATTATACTTCCTATGTCTCATAATGAAAACACTTTATACAATAGACTTCCTTATCTTATGAGGAGTCTCTGTAATAGGATTATCTATTAGCCTAGTAGCTGTAATATTCTGAGCCAAAATATTCTGTAGAACATAAAACAACATATCTACAGTATAGCAATGTGATCATATTTTAACCAAGAATTAAATAACCACAAAACAGGGTTAAACAGTGATGGGTTCCGTTACAGACCTCCCCCGTGACCATAAGCCGGCATACACGGTCTGATCCCAACGGATCGGCCTGGGGATGTCCGGACAAAAGTATTTGTTGGTCAATTCTCTAGTTTGACAACCCATCAGCAGTACTACAATTCACCTTTACTCACATTTCAAGAACAAAACAAACGCACACTTCATACAGCATTCACAGCAATAAACATTTCAAGGAGAGGGAAAATACATTTTACAAACAGGTTTTACAGAGGCCTCTGTACTGGAGACAATGGGAAAAGTAAGCCAATTATCCAGGGATAGAGGCAGACTCCATTGAGCACATGATTGCAAAAAAACATAAACCACTTTAAAATACATAAAGTCACCTTTTACACATAACACACAGACATTTCACATATCCCCAGATAGCTGGGATTTGAGCGCACAAAACTACTGAATAGCGCAGATCCTATTCACACAGTTCAATTGCCAGGTAGCTAAAGTCTTTCCCATAGTCTTTCATTATATGAATGGGCTCCATGGCATAGCTATCTGGGGTATCACCGCTCCCACAGGGCAAGTACCGAATGACCCCACTGTATTTAAAGGGCCAGACTGAGGGACATACACTCTGGTATGGCCGAATACTGTTGTTAAAGGGCAATATGTCCCAGGGCCATAGTCGCAGGGCAGGAGGCTGGCAATAAGTCCTCTCCAGGACAAAGTGGCAAAAGGCACTTCGTCACCCATCTCCCCTTTGGGGAGAAGTCTAACTAGACACCTGGATATTTCGCTGTGGTGATGGGGCAACACGCTGAGGGGACATGAGGGGCAGAGGCCAGCGGCACTCTGCCCTGATGCCAGCTCTTCTGCTGGTATAACCTGCAGGACATTCTGCTCTGTACAAGGGACAAAGGGAGGGAAGAATCCGACTGCACTCTGCCCCGCTGTCAGCTCTTCTGCTGGGGTACTTGGGACATATTCCGGCTCAGTAGCCAGGGAAAGGTGGGGGTCAGTGGGGGTTAACATCTCCTCTGTTAACCCTGGGGCCACATTAGGAGTTAGCTGAGGAGGGGAATTTGTACTTACCCCCTCCTCCAGTTGTCCCAGTGAGGGTAGTTGGGGATCTGGACAGGCTGTCCAGCATCCCGGTAGGTCAGGCACAGAGACCATGGTCCCATCTGAGCCGTCTGGGAGATTGGTGTCTCCCCTTGTTAGGGTAAGCTGTCGCTGGGGGGAGAGGGCGACACCTTCAGCTCCCTGGGGTTCACACTGCCGCTGGGGGGGAAGGATGACACCTTCGCCCCCCTGGGGTACACACTGCCGTTGGGGAGGAAGGACGGAACCTTCTGCTCCCTGGGGTACACACTGCCGCTGGGGAGGAAGGATGGCACCTTCTGCTCCCTGGGGTACACACTGCCGCTGGGGGGGGTGGACGGCACCTTCTGCTCCCTGGGATACACACTGCTGCTGGGGGGTAAGGACGACACCTTCTGCTCCCTGGGATACACACTGCCGCTGGGGGGGGGGGAGGATGACACCTTCGGCCCCCTGGGGTACACACTGCCGCTGGGGAGGAAGGACGACACCTTCAGCTCCCTGGGGTACACACTGCCGCTGGGGGGGATGGACGGCACCTTCTGCTCCCTGGGATACACACTGCTACTGGGGGGGAAGGACGACACCTTCTGCTCCCTGGGATACACACTGCCGCTGGGGGGGGGAAAGGATGACACCTTCGGCCCCCTGGGGTACACACTGCCGCTGGGGAGGAAGGATGACACCTTCAGCTACCTGGGGTGCACACTGCCGCTGGGGAGGAAGGACGGCCCCTTCTGCTCCCTGGGGTACACACTGCCGCTGGGGAGGAAGGATGGCACCTTCTGCTCCCTGGGATACACACTGCCGCTGGGGGGGAAGGACGACACCTTCGGCCCCCTGGGGTACACACTGCCACTGGGGAGGAAGGACGGCACCTTGTGCTCCCTGGGGTAGACACTGCCGCTGGGGAGGAAGGACGGCACCTTCTGCTCCCTGGGATACACACTGCCGCTGGGGGGGAAGGACGACACCTTCAGCCCCCTGGGGTACACACTGCCGCTGGGGAGGAAGGACGGCACCTTCTGCTCCCTGGGGTACACACTGTCGCTGGGGAGGAAGGATGGCACCTTCTGCACCCTGGGGTACACACTGCCGCTGGGGAGGAAGGACGGCACCTTCTGCTCCCTGGGATACACACTGTCGCTGGGGAAGGGAATTAGTTGGAGTATTCCACGTGGAGCGGTTTCTGTTTCTGGGACAGTCTCTCTGCATGTGGCCCTGCTGGTTACACGTGTGGCACCTGATGTACCGTGGAGGGGTCAGACGCAGTGCTGGGGGGGGGGTTAATGGTTGGAGGTGGGTTAGCAGCTCCCAAGATGGACCGCCCCCGTGCCCGCTGCTTTTCCATTATGTATTCGTGGACATCTGTCATTAACCATTCCAAGGTTATTGTGGGAAGCGTACCTGGGAAAAAGGCCAGTCAGCTTTGGAGTTCTGTTCCAAACTCATTCTGTGTGCTGTCCGTAAGACGTGCTGTAGCCGCTGCCCGGTCTCCCTCCATGAGTTCCTTTCTGTCTGCATCCCTGTAGTCCGCGGCCGCCTCCTCCTCCTCATCATGGAACGCTGTCCGAAAACTAGCCAGTTCCATCCTGCTGTAGCCAGGGGCACTGTACGGATACTAGCGTTGCCCTCAATTTGTAACTCCACGGAATGGTGTCTCCTGTAGCTGTCCTTCTGACCGTGGGAACAATTCCGCCACTTGCCACCAAATGTAACGGAGTTGGAACACAAATCCAATATCTCCGCTGGTATACGGTAAAATATCCAAGAAGCACTACAGTCTCACCATCCCCAACCTCCCATATTGGACTACACTCAATTGGGAGTCAAATAATACTGTCTTTATTTTGTTGTGCAGAAATATATATACACATCTCTTCCCACAGGCAATACACATCCCCCATAGTTGGCCACACAATACACATAGAGAGACAATAGGTGTGGTCACACCTCCCTGAGGCTACCTGGCTACTTTGATACAATCAGACATTGATCAGATTATACTTCCTATGTCTCATAATGAAAACACTTTATACAATAGACTTCTTTATCTTATGAGGAGTCTCTGTAATAGGATTATCTATTAGCCTAGTAGCTGTAATATTCTGAGCCAATATATTCTGTAGAACATAAAACAACACATCTACAGTATAGCAATGTGATCATATTTTAACCAAGAATTAAATAACCACAAAACAGGGTAAAACAGTGATGGGTTCCGTTACAGTAGATATGGGCCATGATATGCTTCAAAGGCTCGTGGAAAGCCGCATGGTTTAGTAGATATGGGCCATGATATGCTTGAAAGGCTTGTGGAAAGCCGCATGGGTTAGTAGATATGGGCCGGATTATGCATGAAAGGCTAATCAAGAGCAGCATTATTTAGTAGATAGGGGCCAAAAAGTACAAATTTTAGGGAGATAAAGTGATACTCACTTAGTAATTGCAGGCCAAATCGCAATGCAGGGCTAGGTAAAGGCTAAAATCAGTACCTGGTATGTAGGCGACATAGTAATGCAAATGCCCTCACGGATATTAGGAATGGGCTGAAATGGAAGGGGAAATGTTAGGAGGATCCTTCTCCGGATCAGCAGCTGAGTGAGGGTTAGGGAGATCCAGAGAAGGGCACTGGTTGGAGGACAGGGCCTGAAATCTGCAAATTAAGGGCTTGGTGGAAGCCAAGCGTGCTGATGTGCGACCTGCTGACACAGACACCACTGGAAACTGAGGTGAGTTAGGAAAGGGCGTAGCCCGAAGCGCTTATGAAGGGTAGGAGGGGGGCCCCTCCCACAACTTCCAGGCTACGCCTGGACATTTGTGGTCGGGTCACCCTTGTGTAGTAGTAGGTGGTGGTTTAGTAGACATGGACCGGAATGTGCGGGATGGCTCATGAAAAGCTGCGTGGTTTAGTAGATATGGGCCATGATATGCTGGAAGGGCTCGTGGAAAGCCGCATGGGTTAGTAGATATGGGCCATGATATTTTTGAAAGGCTTGTGGAAAGCCGCATGGTTTAGTAGATATGGGCCATGATATGCTTGAAAGGCTCGTGGAAAGCCGCATTGGTTAGTAGATATGGGCCGGATTATGCATGAAAGGCTAATCAAGAGCAGCATTATTTAGTAGATAGGGGCCAAAAAGTACAAATCTTAGGGAGATAAAGTGATACTCACTTAGTAATTGCAGGCCAAATCGCAATGCAAGGCTAGGTAAAGGCTAAAATCAGTACCTGGTATGTAGGCGACAGAGTAGGCATGGCTCTCCAGCAATGCAAATGCCCTCACGGACATTAGGAATGGGCTGAAATGGAAGGGGAAATGTTAGGAGGATCCTTCTCCGGATCAGCAGCTGAAAGTGGCTGGTGCTGCTTGACCCCTTATTATCCTGACTGAGGGCTAGGGAGATCCAGAGAAGGGCACAGGCATGGCTCTCCAGCAATGCAAATGCCCTCACGGACATTAGGAATGGACTGAAATGGAAGTGGAAATGTTAGGAGGATCCTTTTCTGGATCGGCAGCTGAAAGTGGCTGGTGCTGCTTGACCCCTTGTTAGCCTGAGTGAGGGCTAGGGATATCCAGAGAAGGGCACTGGTTGGAGGACAGGGCCTGAAATCTGCAAATTAAGGGCTTGGTGGAAGCCAAGCATTGGGGATGGCTGAGGTGCGACCTGCTGACACAGACACCACTGGAAACTGAGGTGTGTTAGGAAAGGGCGTGGCCCGAAGCGCTTATGAAGGGTAGGAGGAAGGCCCCTCCCACAACTTCCAGGCTACGCCTGGACATTTATGGGAGCTCCTTTGGCGATCATTGCAAGGTTTGCGCTGAAGGCCTTTTGGCGGGCATTGCGAGCCTTTCCCCTGGGGTAGTTGTGCTCCTCTAAACACTGTTAGTGCTTCTTGTGAGGCGCGCGCTGTGCGCCTTTAGCGTTTATTGTGATTCTTTTTTTTTTTTTTTCTGTCTATGTATTTTGTAATGTTAATTAATTAATTTGTAAAGTTATAAATTAATATACTTTACCTATTTATAATTAATATATGCAGGAAACAATATGCTGAAGAGCTAACAATCTGTTTTGATGTTCCTGCAGCAAACAATGTAGATTTGCGGAGCTGAGGTGTATGTGTCAGCAATGTGTGCAGTGTGTAGTGTAAATAGGCTGCGTGCACGAGGGGAAACCGTTTGTTTAGTTGTGTGATTCTGCATTTTGTAATGGTAATGTTATTAGTTTGCAGTTAGTGTTGTAAAATGGCTGCGATTGTGTATGTGTTAGGCGGGTGTGGAGCATTTAGCGTCCTTCCTAATAGTGTATTTAGTAGGTCGTACCGGTCTGTGTAAAAGGTGTATGTGCTTGGCAGTGTTTTGCGTGCTTAGGGGTCATGTAGCCTCGTTCTCGTTTTTTTCCGGCAGCCATTTTATCTCTCGCTTAGGGTATTTTCGAGTGGCGAAAATCTTTAAATTGTATCTAAATTGGCGTGTAACCTCATTCCCAGACGTCCTAGCTGTCCCCCCTGGCTGTGTGCGTCTTTTTATTTGTTTTATTTTAGTTTGTATTTTGTGTGTTTTTCATGTTTTTTGCTGTGCGTGGTGCGGCAGTTAAGTTCATATTTTTTGCGGCGGTTTCTTTTTGTAAGTGTTACAGGCCATAGTTTTTTATAGGCGATTTTTTCAAAGTGCTACGGGTGTCGCACTATGAATTGTGTATTTGAGTTTTGTGTTGATGTATAGTTCTGCGGGTTGTAGGTATGATATGCAAGTCGTGCGGGGTCATAGGGATGAGCACCTACTGCACTCATCTCCACCAGCGCAGAGAGCGCCTTCAGCGCTCCCTGCCTAAGTCGTACAGGGTCGTAGGGATGAGCGCCTATGGTCGCTCATCTCCACCAGCGCAAGGAGCGCCTTGGCGCTCTTTGCCTGGCAACAACCACAGCCCTTGCTTCGCGAGGTCCGCAGTTGTGACCCGCAACTGCGGCCCTCACTTTTTAACGTTGCGTTACCAACGGATTTTGGCAAGGTCGCGCTGCTGAGAACTATGTACATGATATGAATGTGACATTAACCATAATATTATGTTGTATTTACATGTTATGCACAATTTGGGATGCTTTTGGAACGGGATTCAGCACATTATTTTTTCTACAATTCCGCAAATATATATATATCTCTTAGTGAAGTTCCCGTTATTCATATGGGTATTATTACAGGGAACATGGTTTAAACATTCATTAAGGGGTCCCAGTTTATAGGAATCTATGGGTTGCGCTGACGTCAGACGCTAAGGACGCAGCGCACGCTGAGAAACCAGGAAATGTCCATGTGAATCTAGAGGACATTCGTGTATTGAATAGGTTATGTGGTATGTAGAACGATTGTGGTTTTGGAAAATAATATCTCAGAAACTCAATTTTTATGGGCATTTTATATCAGGGAGCTATAAGTGTGGTATAGACTTAATAGAATACAATTCAAGTCGGCACTAGGGACAACGCAGACATAGCACCTATATAGAGTGCTATAAACTAGGTAATCTACCAGTTAAAGTAGCTAATATCAAAGGTCCCATTGAACTGAATGGTAAGCCAGTAAGTGGCTACCCATAGATTCCTATAAACTGGGACCCCTTAACGAATGTTTAAATCATCTTCCTTGGATTAATACCCATATGAATAACGGCAACTTCACTAAGAGATATATATCTATTTAAATCTATACGGTATACAAGGATAAATAAACAGAATTGAATTGTCTGAGACATACTGTACTTCTCTATAATGGAGAATAGAGAGGAATAATAGTAGTTTTGTACACCCACAATACCCTATTCATTTATTATAATATAACAATTCACACTGATATATCTAGAGGGAAATAATGAATTGTCATGAACTACAAAGGGATTTTCTTTTACATTGTTTTTATTTTGGTTTTAGATGATTTTGTTTGTCGTCGCTGTCTAGAATAAATAAAATAAACACAGAATCTAAATTTTTAAGATAACCCAGTCCACACGTTTGTATACAATTTCTATAGGAACTTTTTTTGTGTATTTTAAACTTTACACAAATTTGGCCATTACCAGTTTAGAGTCTTCATAAGAGCATCTTATGAATATGACACTCATTGGTCCTTTATTATAGGTATGTCTAAGTTTCCAACAGTGAGAGATAAGTGAGGGGTGGGAGCTGAGGAAGAGGGTGGAAAGATAAGGAGCTCTGTCTTAGACATGTTGAATTTAAGTTGGGGGGCAGACATCCATGAGAATATGCTCGAGAGGCAATTGGCAACACGAGCTAGCAGAGAGGGAGATAGTTCGGATGCAGAGATGTAGAGATGATACTGAAATCCAAAATATTGTTATTAGGGTGTCCACACTACCTCTGGGTCTCTGTCTCTCTCTCTCTCTGATCCTGCAACCAAACACACTCCCTGGAAGCTTCTCTGAAGTGTCCACACAACCTCTGGGCCTCTGTCTCTCTCTCTCTCTGATCCTGCAATCAAACACACTCCCTGGTAGCACTTCTGAAGGTATCTAACTGCACTATGGAGCCATCTTAACTTTTACTGTATGAAATTTACTATCAATATGATATGATATTTTAGGTGATAGGAATTTTCACTAAGCAAATCTGTACCCATGCTTTTGTCTGAAACCCCCATTATCCTGCTTGCTTACCCACCCCAAAGCCTGGTTTTAATGTTGCTTCTTATCTGTGAAATAACATTGCCCATCCTTCTCATATTCTATTTCAGTGTCCATACTACCTTTGGGCCTCTGTTTCTCTCTCTCTCTCTCTCTCTCTCTCTCTGATCCTGCAACCACTGCCCTTTACCCACCCGCCCCTGGATACTCTTCTTTTATTGAGTCTCTCTTGAGATTTCTTACACCTGATCAATTAATCAATTACCAACACCTGCTAACTATTCCTAATAAATCCTTTACACAATGTCTTCTACTGCCTTTTTCTTCCTCATAACCTTCTGCCTTTTCCTCCGGCTCTTCTTCTAACCTTTGCACATCATTTATCCCTCATAACCATCTGTTGGCTTTTGGAGAGTAGCGAGCTTCCAATCTTGTAGGGTGCTTTGGAAAAAGGCACTTTCTACAAATATTCTAAGCTCAAAATATGGCTGTCCTTTTTCTGCAGTTTGTTAACATTGTACTTTTTCTTGTTTTAATACCCTGTATAGCGCTACAGAATTTGTTGGTGCGTTACAAATAAAAGTTAAAAATAAATAATAGCGCACCAAGGGAGGATGTATAGATGGAGAAAATGAGGGGGCCTAGGATTGAGCCTTGGAGTACACCGACAGTTAGAGGGTGAGGAGATGAAGAAACGCCAGAGAAGGAGACACTAAATATTCAATGTTCTAGATAACATGTGAACCAAGAGAGAGCAGTGTCACGGGTGCCAAGAGAGTGGAGAATTTAGATAAGAAGAGGATGTTCAACTGTGTCAAAGGCAGCAGAGAGATCCAGGAGAATTAGGATAGGATAGAATTGCCCTTTGATTTGGCGATGAGCAGGTCATTAGTAACTTTTGTGAGAGCTGTCTCTGTGGAGTGTTGGGGCCAGAAGCCAGACTGGAAGGGATCAAGTTGGAGGAAATAAATTGTGTAAGGCGATTGTAGAAGACACGCTCAAGTAGTTTAGAAGCCAAGGGAAGTAGAGAAATAGGGCGGTAATTAGATGGAGAAGCTAAATCTGATAAGGGTTTCTTAAGAATGGGTGTAATTATGTCTTGTTTCAAAGGAGATGGAAACTTGCCAGTGTCTGGGGAAAGGATGAATAGATGTGTGAGAGTTGGGATAAGTATGGAAGAGAGGGAGGGATCACCTGTGATAGAATAGGATCATGTGGACAAGTAGTGAGATGAGAGGTTGATAGAAGACAAGCAACTTCATCCTCAGTTACAGGGTAAAGGGAGTTCATAATCGATAAAGGTTTGGGAAAGGGTGAAGGCAGGGTGCTGTTTGTTAGTTGTTACTATTAAAGTGTCTAGCAAAATCTTCAGCTATAAGAGAGAAAGGGGCGGGAGGAGGAGGAGGGCAGTTGAGAGTGTTGAATGTGGAGAACAAATGTTTGGGGTTGGAGGCCAAATTTGATATTAATTATGAGAAGTAGCTCTGTTTGGCAAGATTGAGGGCATAGTGATAGGAGCGTAGGATAAACTTGTAATCCATGAAGTCGGCTGTCATTACCACCCCTACATGTTGTCCAATCCCTGCATCAACTACTGCTGCTGGTGTTTTTTCCTTCCTTTCTGTTTGGCAGAGATAAGCAGCAACTGAGCCTACTTGTGTCATTACCAACCCTTTACATTGTCAGAACTTTTGATGATTATATATATATATATAATTGAAGAGTGAAGCAGCCGTGAATGTCCAGTAATCTAGTAATTTAGAAATTATTAATCGATATATATATATATATATATATATATATATATATATATATATAGATAGATTAATAATGAGTATTGCAATATAATTTGATACCTTTTGTATTGGACAAACGTCGTATTTATAATGACGAGCTTTCGAGATGCTTAACCTCCCTTTATCAAGTCTCAAGCAATACTACATGAGATGGAACCCTCAGTTTGAATAATAACAGCAGATGCAGATAGAGTGGAAGCAGCATCTGACATCATCAGGTAAATACATATATGGGGAATAAACACAACATAGCAAAGGAAACATATATACACATTTTATATACACATATACATCAATATATGCATGAAAAAAGCAGAGCATTGTAGTCCACAGTCTGTTATAGTATAAAAAAAATCACATGAAATTCTGATAATGTGTTAGAAAGCCCAAGTCTATATTAAGTCCTGTGTTTTTAGTGTTGAAGAATGTGATCATCTTTATTTCAAATGCTTTTCTTTCTTGGATGCTTTTAAATTTTCCTCTGAGTATTTTGACTTTTAAGTTTTGGATGGAGTGATCATTCTGGCTAAAATGGTGTCCTAATGGGCTACAATAACTGTCTTCATTATGTTTTCTTATTGAATGCCTGTGTAAATTCATCCTTAAATGCATTTCCATGGTTTAAAATATCTACAGTATGTAAAGATGTGTTTTATTTTAGTTCTCACTGAAGGAAATTTCTAATGTTTATTTGTTCTGTAAAGAGAAATACCTAAGAGAGTTCTTGAGCTAATTGATAAAGGTTAGCTTAAAATGTTTAAATTAACAGAATCCTCCTCAGATTCACATGTGTGAGAATGTTCTAAGCAGACTTTATGTCTCATTCTCAGACTATTAATTTCTCCTCTGTGTAGACATAATTGACACTTCTTATCAACTAACTTACTGACCACGTCATATTTATGGTTTTATTTATGATCGATGATGGTCAAGGATTATTGACTAATTTAATTATCATTTTGTTGTAATTTGAAGGTCCAAGAGCACCATCTTGTGGTCCAAGGAATCAATTGTTTCTATAAAAAAGTATATATACTATTAAGAGTTAACTATTTTGTGATATCATGAGGATTTCTGATTGGTTGCCAAAAACATTGGGGGTAGAAACAGGATCTGGAGGAGGAAGCTGGGATAACAAAGGAAAGGAAGGGCTGAGAGGACCAAGAAGAAGGACACACATAGACATTTTGGTGAACTTCTTAAGAAGAATACTTTAAAACTATTGGGATTTTATCCCAAACACATAGAAATCTCAAACATGTATTTTACAAAGAAACTTCCATAGCTCACTAGAAAAAGAGTTTACACATTTACAAGAACTTCTCAAAATATCCAGAATTACAGTCATTTGATGAAACCAAACAAAATAACTAAAGTATAACATTTATTTATATGTTATTTCTTTTTCATTACAGTCATTGAAATGTTGTATTAATATAATATAGAATAAATTGCTATATCAATATTATCTGATTTATAAATATACCATATAACTGGAGAATTATAAGCCGACGTATAATTTGCTAGTTCATTTTATAAATATTGCAAAATATCAGTTTTTATAGCGATTTAATATATCCGATAATTAATTGTAAAGAAAAACATTTTATCTTTTGAATTAGAGATAATACTTTAATTTGACTATAAAATCATATGATATCAAAAGGGTATGATAGCTTAACAAATAGATATAGGTAAACATACCAAAATAATTCAAACCATCTCTGATGTCATAATTTACCATATTTAATTATAGTAAGCATATTGTACATGTCTTATTATATGAATATGTGGACAATGTAATAACAACTAACAATTTATAGCTGATGATATAAATCTGTTACAATTGTTTATTCCAACTTGTTATAAAAAAATATACTGAATTATTATTTTGATTAATTTATAATAAATATATTCTCACATAATACAGGTCTGTTTATTTCATGAGGCCAATGCTCTTGTTATATTGTGTAATAAGAATTTGGAAATTAGTCAAAATTGGCAAATATGTGAAATATGTAAATGTTTTATTAATATTAATAAAGATTATTGATATTAATAATATCACCATATAAATTGCCAAAACCCACGACAACATTGTACATTCCCTGCATCACTATTGCTAAGGGTGTTGTTTTTTTTAGATATTAATAAAAATGTGTTATGAAATGTGCTGCATATATCAAGGATGCTTTTTGCCTAAGGATTGCAGAAATGCATTAATCCATAACATTTAAGGCAGTAGGTAAACTGATAAATGTATTTTTAAAAAGACAAAAACAAAATAGCCACATTAAAATAGTCTAAGTAGCACGTGGTTTGTGTAAGGTGCTCCATCAGGATACTATTCAGGAAACAGGAACAAAACAGTAGTGAGTTATTGTTATTCTAAGCACAGTAGCAAGGAGGAAGCCAAAGAACAAGAGGGAGGAGAAAAGCAGCAAGAGAGGGACAGAGTCCAAGAGCAAACATACCAAAGGGCCTGAAGCAGAAGAATAGTCCAAGTGTCAGGGGAGGCTGAAGACAGAAAAGCACGTCCAGAAGAGATGCCACGGTCATAACACATAGACAAGCTGAGATCAAAACAAGCAGTAACAACAAACAGCAAAGAAAAAGTTTCCGCACACAGGAAATAACTGTGCATTAGGACATGGTCTGGCTGCCTTAATGGCATATTAAAGGGAAGTGGGTTGTGAACTCTGTAGAGGAGCATCATAACCCACCTAGCAAAAATGTTTGCATGAAAAAATGTAAACCATTTTTGCATAAAACAAAACTGTTGCAAGTGATGTTTACACCCTCAGGATTGAGCTAGGCTTCTCAGGGTATGATTTTGTAAAAGTGTACCCAACCCATGTGAGCAGCTCTGAACCCCACTGTTCTGACAGGATGCAGGTACGAAATAGAAAAGGACCTATAATTGTACTGAAACCAAACATTCCAGCTTCTTCTTCCTATTCTAATTGGTCTTTTAGGCAAATGAAAAATTATGCTTGATTTATGGTCCTGCAATGACCTGCAAGAGCCAGACATGTGTCTCTCTGTGAGTGAGTGAGTGAGTGAGTGCATGCAATTTACTGGGGCTGGGGGAGATAATGGGGCAATTCACTGTGGCTGGGAGAGATCGCAGGGGCAATTCACTGGGGATGGGGGAGGTGATATGGTTAATCACTGGGGCAGGGGGGCTTACAGGGACAAATCACTGGGGCTGGGGTAAGTTTCATCGGAGATGTAGGTAAAACAATCAGTGAATGAAGGGGCACAGACTTTGTACTGGGTATTACAGAAATCTAAAGGAAAGCTGCCCGATCAATCCCCAGGCCAAACAGATACAATGCATTATGTATGCTAATTTCAGCTGGTATTTTCAGGGGGTGTCCACACTGATGCAAATGCAAGAAATTCAGCAAACTTTAGGGTAACTGTTTATTGTGAAACATTTTTTTTTCATGCAAACAATTTTTTTCATAAACTACTAATTCTCTTCTTTCAGATTCATTAATAATCCAGCTCCCTTGTATATACCTTTAAGTACAGTAGCTCCAGAAGGAAGCAACAGGTTAGGTGAATTAAAACCTAATCAGTAGCCCAACTCTCAGTTAAACAGGTCTCCAAATGGTGTTATGAGAATAGTACTTGTCATGAATCAGCCAGTGGCCATATTGTGTTTGGACAAAGTTCATGGCTCATGCTGTGGAAGAAAAGGTTTATGGCCCACTTGTTATGGATATATTGTTATGTTGTGGTCTATGGGATAAAGTATTATAAGTTTATCCCTTAGCCTATTCCCATACCTCCCATGTTTAGGCTCATTGTAATGAGTATCCTGTGAGGGATCTAATGGGATATATTGGTTGTATGTGGGTGAAACATTGGGTGTTATATTTGTAAATATGAATGTATGTTATATTAGTATGTTATTATATTGTAGAGGCGAAGCCGTGAATACAGCCAAGCCTCCTTTTTTCCCAAAGGCCTGTTAATCCCATTGGCTAAGTGTCCAGAAGAGTACTACACAATGGGGAGCTCACAGCTGGAGAGCAGACAGGCAGGCACCCAGAAACAATGGTATGCCCTGAGGCTTCTCAGCCTTCATAGCATGGGCACAGGAGAGCCAAGGCTTGCTTTGCCTTGGCGATTCAGAGCCCAAATGAATTAGTTGGACTCGCCTAGTGGGCGGACCTGGGAGGGGACTATTGGTTCACACACAGTTCCCCTTCATGATTGGCCAGAGGTCATTTGGGGCTGGCTAATGGTAGCCACTTCCCCCATTCTTGTGGGATGTGGTTAAATATGCTGTTCTAAAATAAAACATGGTTCATAATTTTCATCAAGACTTTGTGTGCCAGTGTATTATTGACCCAAGGGACATATGCTGGTAGAGGAGATCGTTTCTGACTCCTTTCCAGGTTTCCCAGGCACACTACCAAAAGCTGGGACTTATGCTCTTGCATCTACAAAGACTGTCCAAAGGTCTAGAGTCAGCCCAAACTTAGGTCTAAAACCTACAGGAGATAAGAGGACTAGGATCCTCTATACTCCATCATCATAGTGGGTTGTGACAGTACTCTTCTATAACATGTGCATATCCCTAGTTTGATTCCATCTGTATCATAACAATAAAATACTATTGTCTGATTTTGTTTTTTATTGGGGGGTTTTCTGGATAGTGAAATAGAAATCAGGAAGAACGAATAAGAGTAACAACAAACAAGGGACACAGCTTTGTACGTGGATGTTGTGCTAGAATGCAACTGCTATAAAATATTGCTGTATGAAAATAAGGTTAGATTGCATTTCTTTTAAGATTAACAATTATACTTTACCATATTCAATCCGTCTGACAATTCATTCAATTTAGACTTTGATCTGTGTTACTAAACTACAGATATTAAACTCCAAGCAAATAGTAATGCAATGTAACCAGAGGGCGCCAATACAAATATTATTTTTATTTAACTGTTTTGTTAGTTGTTCTTGCAAAATAGATTTATACATGTTTATATTTTCCAGCTGAAATCAGGAGACATTATCTGAGGATAATGCATTTAGAAACAAACTGTCCATTAGTCTCTACCAACAATAGTTTATTTATTTTGTCATTACAATTATTATAATTATTCACTTTTCTTTTTTTTCTTTTACTTAACTGGTGTCTAACATTCATTAATAGGCTCATGAAAGTACATATGTACAAATAAGTGCAAGGCGAGAATAAGAACATAAGTCACATTGACAAATGCTTATTTGATATGGTATCATAATAGATGTACAGTGGATATAAAAAGTCTACACACCCCTGTTAAAATGTCAGGTTTCTGTGCTGTAAAAAAATGAGACAAAGATAAATCATTTCAGAACTTTTTCCACCTTTAATGTGACCTATAAACTGTACAACTCAATTGAAAAACAAACTGAAATCTTTTAGGTGGAGGGAAGAAAAATAAAAAATAAAAATAATGTGGTTGCATAAGTCTGCACACCCTCTTATAACTGAGGATGTAGCTGTGTTCAGAATTAAGCAATCACATTCCAAATAATGTCAGCATACACCTGCCATCATTTAAAGTGCCTCTGATTAACCCCAAATAAAGTTCTGCTGCTCTAGTTGGTCTTTCCTGAAATTTTCTTAGTCGCATCCCACTGCAAAAGCCATGGTCCACAGAGAGCTTCCAAAGCATCAGAGGGATCTCATTGTTAAAAGGTATCAGTCAGGAGAAGGGTACAAAAGAATTTCCAAGGCATTAGATATACCATGGAGCACAGTGAAGACATTATCAAGAACTGGAGCTCCCTCCTAAATTGATGAAAAGACGAGAAGAAAACTGGTCTGGTAGGCTACCAAGAGGCCTACAGCAACATCAAAGGAGCTGCAGCTTTTGGCCAATTACAGGCAGCTAATACATTGTATCAATCTGTGATGGATGTTTGTGCAGAAAGGCACCATGTGATTTATAGTTCCCTGCACAAGGAAGAAAGGAGCAGCTCAGATATTGCTGTGTGGATTTCTGCAGTGTGCTGCTGTTGGCTTGAAGGTTCGTATAGGGTTAAAAACTGTACTCAAATGCAGTGTTTCTATTGGTAGGTACACTGTGCCTATGTAAGCAGCTCTGGAGGTGTGGAAAACGTTTTTGTTTTTAAATTAAATAAATCAGTATGTGTATAGAATAAATCAATGTAATGTGTGTTTCTGATATAAGCAGCTTGTGTTAAATTAGAAAAAGTTACAAACAGGGAAACTTAGATATACATTTAATCCATCCATTGTTTCAGGGAAGGCTCATGGATTGTGTTATCACTTCAGGGAACCTCTTTTAAAAAACATAGAGCCTCATTCAATTGAGCAATTGTAAGTTACTGTAGGCATAAATGAGCCCGTAAGCTAGTTTGCGATTCAATTGGCTAGTTTGCTATTCAAACGGGCTTGAAATCCTTGCGGTTGTTAAAACCAGAACTTACAGGCCATCAAAGCCTTTGATCTTTCAAGTCTGCAAGAGTTACGAAGGCTAAAATCGCAAATTGAAATTCAATTGTTACAGTTCCTCAAGACCGCAACTGCAGTCAAGCCTGCAAACGGCAAATGTCGGCCAGAATCTTAGGGGTTCCAAATAGGACACGCAAAGGGTTTACAGACTAGTTTGTAACACTGCAAAAAATAATAAAAACACATCAATGGACTTTAAAATATGTGCAAGCAAAGGAAGGCTTTAGAATTAATTGCACAACAATTCCCAATTAACAAATATGCCATAGATAAAAAAAAAAAAAAATTCGGATGTTGGAATGGTCAGGCATATGCCAATATGAAAAATCATGCTGCAAGATGCTGAAAGCAATTAAAGAGACACTACCTGATTAAATTGCAAAAAAACATGAAAATGACATCTCAATCATCACATCTACATTGGGAAAACAAATAGAGGCCAAATTACACTGCCACATCACATATATCAAGTACCAGGGGAACATTTTAGATTTGGTTGTTCAGTCCCTCAGTTGTGTCCGACTCTCTGTGACCCTATGGACTGCAGTCTCTTTCTGTGCGTATTCACAAGATTTGCATGGAAACAATACTGGAGTGGGTTGCCAGTTTCTTCTCCAGTGGACTGTGATTTATCTGACCTCTCTGCTACGACCTTCCCACGTAGAGTGTCCCTACATGGTACAGCTCACAGTTTCATTGAGGTACACAAGCCCTTTCACCACCACAAGTTAGCAATCCAGAAGGGGACCAGGGGAACATACGCCACACTAATCTACTCTAACCCATCAGGAAGGGCCGCAAACACATATGGAGGCTGTGCAGAGGCATGTGAAGTAACAGCCAAATCACCTCCATCAGGGATAATCTCAGCTATACTCATCCTGGAAAGTCCCACGCCATTGATGGTGGCCATGTGATTAGATGTATACCCATTATCATTTGGTGAAATCACATCAATTGTTTTGCTATCAATCAATTCACATTATCACCTGTCATATTGTTATCAGCCCTTCAGGTGAATGTTGATACTCCACAGCATCACAAATTAGACCACTCATGTATATTAACCCTATGTTAATATATACATGTTATTGTTATTATTATTATTATTATTATATGTATTAATCTATTGCATATTAACTAGAGTTCATTAGTTTACAGATATTGAATGTAACACAAATGTGATGTATGTGGATGTCTCAAAACCCCAATCATTGAAAACACACTGACACAGTGATAATGGTATAACAAAGCTTTATTTCATACATAGAGCACACTCAGAAATGTACAATGTACAAGAAATGTAATTGTGCATTAATCTCATGGGTGTGGTTTGGTCGGATCCCGGAACGCCGAGAGACTGTTTTGGAAAAAAGGTGATACCTAAAGTGGGTAATGTCATAGTCTAGAAAAAGCATGATGCATAGCACCTACCAGGGCCACATGTGGTCACTACACCGCTGTAACCAGAATCTGAAGAAAAAAAGGATTATCAGAAATCACTCACATTTAATAAAAGAAACCATTAATGTGCATAGCACTTACAACTTGTCTAGATCTGCTCAATGAAACAGATGCAAAAAATCATAGATAATGTCAAACAAATCTATTCCACATCCAGTGTGTTTTCAGATATTAAGGAATAATCCAAAATTGATGAGCAGAATCTGTGACACAGAAAGAGGAGGTTGAGGAACATGCTTTCATGGTTGTGAAATTGGGCTATTAAGACCAACACAGACAAGAACAAGATATCAATCACAACACTATTTGGATTGACTGCAACATCTCATCTCAACAGCAATCCACATTGAACTTCAATTGCAGAAATATTCAACATAACCATACATGTACACACTCTGTAGCCAACCAGTAGTATGTCAACATTAAATAACAAAATAATATTCATTGAGGAGTGTGGATGAGGAAGAATTAGGGCAGTGGTTCTCAATCCTATCCTCATGAGCCACGATTTATGTGAATCTTTGGAATTAAGGGTGAGGCAACAATTATTCAACAGGTAGTGGAGCCTCAAATTGCTTCACCTGTGTATTCACACAGTATTTCACTTAAATCATGGTTTGTCTGGTGGGTCCTGAGGAGAAGTTTGACAAGCACTGACCTAGCGGACGTTCTCACCTACTTCCTCTTTCTGAACACTGGGCCCCCACCTTCAGTGCCCACACACTTCCTCACTCTACCATGGTGAGGAGGTGTAGAATTGAGGGATGCATCCAAATGGGCTGGCTGTGTAGCAGCTGACATTTGTGGTAAGGGGTGAGATGAGGAGGCTGTAGGCTCTGGTAGTGGTGGAGCCTGTGGAACCGAAGGCTGGAGGGTATTGACCTGGCCTTTCACCAACTGCACTAGCAGCTCCATGAGATGTGTCTGGGCTTATCTGTACCTATGAGATTTAGAGATCTGATGCTGTCGACTTGATTGGTATATCGGCAATATCATTTTGCCTTTCAAGCTCGGCTGTCAACTGTTATTAATATGGAATTACATTCATCATCCATGCGAATGTGCTGCAAGAAGTCCCTCAAGCTGCCTTCTGAGGAGGTGTGAGGTCTGTCACTAGACATAGTTGGACTGTGCATGGTCTGTGGTGAGGCCAGAAGTTTTGACAGTGTTGATGGTGTGGCCTGTAGCGATGGTGTGGCCTATGCCGATGGTGTGGCCCGTGACAATGGTGTTGGCCCAGTCTGTTGTGGTCAGGTCTCTTGTGGCCACATCTGTTGGGACCACGTCTGTAGGAGGGCCATGTCTGTTGGGGCCACGTCTGTTGTGGGCTGGTCTGTTGTGGCCATGTCTGTAGTGGCCAGGTCAGGAGTGGAAGAGCAGTGGGGTCCGGCCACCACATCCATTTAATGGTGGGCCTGTTGAGGGTGGTCTCCAGAACCTCAACATCCATGCAGGTGGTTGCTGGCTCCATGACATGTTAATTGGCTCAAAGGGTTGGGAAAGGGCGTGCCCATGATGCATGTGAGGGGCTGGGAGGTCTTCCGCACAATGGCCTTGCTGCTGATGGGGCAGCTTCCTGTGTTGGTGCCATACCCTCAGCTTTCTCCACCACCACTTGCGTTGGTGAATGTGGTTTCTCCTCTGGTGGAGCCACTGCCTGTGCCTGTGTGGGGGGGGTGTACGTATCCTGGGTACTGAAATGAGAGGACAATAGTATTTAAGTATTGCTTATCTAAACAATTGTTTGCTGTGTGTTTCCATATCCCTGACATCATGGTCACTTGTCATTGGCTGTGGTGATTGTTTTATGCAGATGAACATTGACCTGTATCATGAGCATTGTGGATCATGACTCAGATCTTTTTTGTTATGTGACTGTGACTGCTGGCAGCAGCAGCTGCAGCAAGGGGCTGCTAGATGGCGCTGACGTCATTGTATACATTTTTTTCACCTCACAGACTAACCCAAAAGCCCTAGTGCTCACCCGAATCCTAACCCTTACCCTAACCCTCACCCTAAGCCACTAAATTGGTGGGACAATCTAATCGCCAGTAAAATGCAGCGACATCCAGAGGCTGCTCACTGTGACTGCTGGTACCAGCAGTCACGGTCAGATAACAGGAAAGGTCCCATGGCTCATATCAATAAGGGGCCAACACAAGCTGTAAGGGGCCAACAAAAACTCTAAATTTTAAAAGGGCTAACTTTAAAAGGCTAAGGGCAGCAATACAACATATAGACTGGGATAAAGAACTTACAGGAAAACATACTGAAAATAAATGGACAACATTCAAATCCTTACTAAATATACATACACATTGGCATATACTGTGTGAAAATAAAATGAATAGGAGTAAATCACATCCCATGTGGCTTAACATACACTTAAAGATCATGATAAGGAAAAAAAACATGCATGTAAATTATAAAAGAAGGAGGGAACAGAGGCAGCTTTATGTGAATATAAGAAAATGAAAAAGGCTTACAAAAGGGCTATTAGACTGGCTAAAACAGAAAATGAGAAGTTAGTTGCAAAGGAGAGTAACACTAACCCTAAAATATTTTTTAAATATATTAATGGGACACAGGCCATCTGATAATTAGTGACCAGGAAAAGGCAGATGAGCTAAATAGGTTCTTTTCTTCGTTATACATAAGGGAAGTTTTGGGACAAAACGGGGCTACACTACCTTCACCACCTAATTGGTTAAGGCAGGAAGAAATCCAAAAGAGGTTTGAAAAATTGAATGTTAATAAAGCACCAGGTCCTGATGGAATACATCCAAGGGTACTGAGGGAACTGGGCTCTGTAATAGCCAAACCATTATATCAAATTTCTCAAGACTCACTCACCACAGGGTCGCTAACAGATGACTGGAGAAAAGCAAATGTGATACCTATATTTAAAAAGGGAGCAAGAGCAAATCCGGGGAATTATAGACAAGTGAGTCTTACTTCTGTAGTGGGAAATCTTCTAAAAGGGTTAATAAGGGATAATATAATGAGGGACAAATCATGTCAAACAAACCTAATTAGTTTCTTTGAAGACGTCAGTAGGAACTTGGATTAAGGCAACTCAGTGCATGTAGTCTTTTTGGATTTTGCAAAGGCTTTTGATACAGTGCCACATGGAAGACTATTGTGCAAACTAAGGGATGCAGGAATTGCAGTAAATGTCTGCTCATGGATTGAGAGCTGGCTAAAAGACAGAAAGCAAAGGGTTGTTGTAAATGGAACATACTCCGATTGGACTAATGTGGTAAGTGGGGTTCCTCAGGGTTTAGTGTTAGGTCCTCTCCTTTTTAACATATTTATTAATGACGTAGAAGTAGGACTCTAAAATATTGTCTCCATTTTTGCTGATGACAATAAGTTGCACAAGGTAATTAAATCAGACAATGATGTACTTTCCCTCCAAAGGGATTTGCATAAATTAGAGAAATGGGCAGATAAATGGCAGATGAGATTTAATACAAATAAATGTAAAGTTATGCATTGAGAAAGGAATTTTGCTTTTTTCCCCCCCTTATGAGACAATTGGCAAAGTTTTAATGTTTTTTTTTTCTGTTTGCATTCCTCTGGATCAATTAATAATTATTAACAAATAATCCACATATGATAAGGATCAGAAGAGATCTAAAAAGGTTGAACCGAAGGACTAAAAGTCTTTATTCAACCTCAAATAGTATGCAACTATGTAGTATATGTAATGCTGGTGCGGTGTGCCATCTGCAGTTCATTAGGACACATGCTCAGCTCAATCTGCTGTGCAGTGTGTGAGATTGACGAATCTGTGACCATGTCACGACCTGATTCTTCAATGGGGCTTGACAAGAACCTAGTTCAAGCCAACCCCAGCAGGACCGTGTACTTCTTACTACCTCTGGTACAGAAGATGGCCTCAGGATATCAGGATCCCTTAGAATTAGGATTAATGCACAGAATGACACTTACACCTTGTCTATGTAAGTTCAGACACAACTGTATACCTTTATTAATTGGCACATTTTATAAAATGTTCTGGCACACAGACTGGCCAATCAGTAAACCTATTGCTACTGGGAAAACCCTGTACCTCTGAAGAGATCAGATCTCATGCTGTTGATTGTAACCTCTCACCATTTGCTGTAAACACGCAAGACCCTCTGTGTTTGTTTATTTAGGTAGGGCTGAGTGCATCACAAGATAACAATACTGTAACATAATGGGCCTTAATCTTATTTAGGTTGGGGCTGATGCAATAGTCTCCAGAATAGGTAATATGTTTTTTTACAACAATTCGTATAACATGAAACATAATACATATGTTCTGCAGAGCATTAACCAAGATACATACAGTATAACCATAAACAGGATAACTTATTCCCAGTCTAGCCCCAAGCCATAGTTCAAAACAGTCCAGTCAGGCCCTGGGCATGACAGACCAATTCTCAGCAATGGTTCTTAACATGCTTATGAGATATGGTCCAGGTTAGGCTAGTACATGATACTTACATGCAGTCCTTCAGAGTCTGTATCCGCATATGCTGCAGTGTGCACACCCACACATGTACTCTCTTTTGAATATAAAATTAATCTTGATCTACAGCTATACCTTGTTTAATGCTGTAGATAGGTTTGAAGCAGTAGGAGTGTTAAGCGAAACAGTTATAAACGGTGCAGTTTAACATGGGGAAGATAGGGATAGGGGAACTCATGAAAAAATAGACATAATTGCAATTGAAATTTAACATATTTTGGGTTTTAGATGAACTTTAAACAAACAGCAAACATAACACTAACACAAACTGAATTGGCAACCGCTATTCAGAATCAGTTTTAACTGCAGGTATTGGACAGACATTTTATTGATAACAATTATGATAATAATATTTATGCTTCCTGGATGTACATGGTTATTGCTGCCCCATATATCTGTAGTCATAACCAGAGATCTTACAGTACTATTGTATGTCAGTTATCTATGTGTTTGGGGTTCATGTTTGTGCATATGAGGGTGTGATAGTGCACATTGCAGGGTTGCTGGAAAGAGTCCAGCTGTCCTGGAAGGCCCACTACTGCCGCTGGCTCCATCCGCTCCCATCCACAGTTTGTGATGTTAACTGGTGGTAAACCACCGGTTGCACGAGCTGCTCTGGCCTCCACTGCCATCATCCTCTTCACCTTCATCCAGCAGTCATCATATTGCTGTTTGACAGACTTCACATTCATGTTTGCAACCCCTAATGACACAACAGCCGCAGCAACCTCATTCCCGGCACGTGTCTTCTCTCCAGGCCTCACATCCCTCCCATTATATAAATACATATATATATTACAGTACATCCAATACACCACCATATTAGGAGCAACCCTCTCCCATAACCTAGTGAATCATATGTATTATCCTCAGTACAACTGACTTCTTAGTTTGAAGGATCAGCCTGAGGAGAAAATTACTTCCACCCTTGAAAGGAGGCTTATGACACTGAAAATGATCCATCATTAAAGCAACAGTTAATTCAGCACAACTTGGAGCACACCACTGTAACATACTCATAAAACATATTGAAATACTTTTTTTACTTTTGAAATAGGTTTTTCACATTTTTCACATAAAATATCCTTAAAGAAGTGTATGTTTACTTGAGCTCTGGCAAGTCCCCCAGGCAGACTGGCAGCACAAGCTTGTACAGAGAGCAGAAACAGAGAGTGATTTAACCCTTCTCAAATACATCTGTGCAGAGAAATGACTGCTTCAAAGTGCTAAATATATACTTGGGAGTTAACCAGTAGTTGAATGCATTCCTGGACCCAAGCAAAAGCTATAAATCTATGTGTGCAGCATTTTCTACCTCGCTGTCAGCAGATGTTCTTAATCATGGGCAGTCAGGAGTCTGTTGGTAAACAGACCGAAGACCTTACATGTTCAGGCTGTTATTAGTGTAATTTAAAAAAAAGCAATAGATTATTTTAACATAGAATTGTGTGCTATTTAACACCAGGAAGAGCACTTATGGTGTAGTAACTATCCCTTTAATAAAGGATTGGAATCTCTTTTTAAGGGTAGATCAGAAAGACTGACAGCTAAAAATGACTAATTTCAATGTTCATTTACTGTAGGAAAATGTTAATGTCAAATGATAAAGTACTTGTAATTACCTATACTTTTAGATGATACTATATTTGTAACCTCTGCTATGTTGCTTTAATACATTTACTACAAATATTGGTGAAGTCATTTACCTGTTTTTTTATTTTTCTGGAAATAAAAATAGTAGAGCTAAAAGGATATAGTAATTTACTAAAAACCCACAGCATTTATTTGCCACTATATATTCCATCTGAGAGCACAACAGCTTTTGCAGCATGATTGGAATGTCATGGGTATTATGAATGTTATACACTATCTGCTACTTTAGGTCTACCAATGGTCAGGAGAAAGTCTGTAATTACAGTAGGAAAATAGGAAAGAGGTAGAAAGAAGAGCTTGGCATCCCATCCAGCAGAGTATCGTGTATGCGGGTACACAGCGGTTAGTGCATGCTCCATGCAGCCAGTGACCAGGGAGAGCTTTGTGTTGCAAGTCGATAGATTTTTCTCCGTACCACTGATAACTATATGAAAAAAATAAGGTTAATTGTTACAGATATAAGAAAGAGACATATTCCTTTTTGAGAAAACATGTGCTTACTATAAAATGCTTCATCCATCATAATATACAGTGCAACACAATGAAGCTTCATAAAAGAACTTAAAGAAACACCAAAATGCTCTTAATTATGATTAACTCCTAATAAGCACACTCTGAAATGGTTAGTTCAGACTAAATTGACACTCGGAGTGGTGGCAATTAGCAGAAACATCCTACTTGGAGTCAGGGGTGTCCAAACTCGGTTCTGGAGGGCCGCGCACAGGTCTGGTTTTGAGGATTTCCTTTCTGTGCACAGGTGAGTCAATCGTGATGACTATAAAAGCCATAGTCTCACCTGATTGCAGCAAGGATATCCACAAATCCAGGCCTATGTGCGGCCCAGCAGGACTAAGTTTGGAAACCCCTGCTTTAACAGGTATGAGCCTCTGTGATTAAACTTATTCAACCAACTGGGTATGCTCTTCCTGCTAATCTCACCCTGCTATGAGAGTGAATTATGAAAACCCTAAAAAGGAATTATGTAGGAGGAACTTGAAATGTAATTCAAGGCCAGCTATGTAATTTTGATTTTTCTAGAAACAACCAATTTTAAACATTCTTTGTTGTATTTCAGGAATATCAGGAAATATTTCAGACTGAAAGCATGAAAGCAAAATTGCTTCTAAATGTAATCTCTCTATATGGGACCTTCAAAAACTAAGATCTACCCACAGTCCTTATTCAACTCATATTATCTGCAACGAAAGTCAGAAAATCACAATCCTCCTTAAAAACACAGTATACATGTATTGCTTTTCTATGAAGGGCAGTATGTGCTTGTATGTGCACCAATTTGAGCCCAAAAGAAGCCTACTGTGGCCTGCCTCATCACAGGTAGTGTGACTGTGCATTAAATGGGGTCCCTGAGTGTCCCTATAAACAGTCATTAATCTTTGGAGCATGTTTTACTCTCACAATACAATATAAATGCAAAGGGTGAATTGTTTAAGGTCTACCATAATGAGGCCTTTATTTGTTTTGACACAAAATCAATAGTGAAAACTTGTGAGCATTCTTTTAGTTGAAAAAAAAAACATTTTAAAGAAGAATGCATATATTGGGGACCTTACTATATATACTCATACAATATATATTACAGTTTGCACTATATATTACACAATATAGCAAATAATATATTCAATGCTAAAAGTATTAATTTCGGTGTGCACATCTGAATGGGACATGTAGGTTGTTTGATTTCACTAGGAATCTAATATACCTACCTACCTTTATTTATTTGTACTTTATTTTATTATTAACAAGAGCTTCAAATCTCTATGTTTTCTTGCTACCATTTTACAAGTAGTTCATAATTGGCTCTCCCTTCTGCAGCTCAAGACAGTGTTCTTTTTAGTACAGGAGTTTCATAGGAACCAACTAGTGGCAACATTGTGCAACATACTGCTCACACTGCACAGTCTGTATATTCATGAGCTGCATGAGCCACAGAGTGCAGACCCAAATAAGAAAAAAAAAAGATTTTTAGTCAGAAAACCAGAGCTTTTAAGCACTTTCCAATAAAATAAACTACACAAAAGAAAATAGATCCATAAAAGGGTATATCGTATTCCTAGTGAAATCCAGAAACCTTCTTTAGCCTCCATGTGCCTTTAACTTGATGCTTTAGTATCATATGGTAATGTACATTATATCGATTTTGTCATGTCATGTGCAATATATCATATCAAAGCATGATTTATTGAGTACTTCTAGAGAAAAGCGTAATGAAATAAAAATATAAACAATTACATCTCATCATCCTTTGTTGGCCAGCATATTAAGAAGTAATATGTATGTGAGGCAATTGTGTGGTTACTCTGGGGATTTGGGCAACTGGAAATTGTTCTGGTGTAAATTGTAAGAGTAGGAGATTATAAATGTTGGACGCTGAATGAAAATTGCTGTAGGTGGTCAGGCCTTTGTGTAAAGGGGTATTTATAAGGGGTTAACCCTATAATGAGGTAATATTTCCACTTTGGAGCATATTTTCACAATGTCTAATAGTATACATTTTGACAAGAACATTTGCTAAATAATGCCAAAAGACTCTGTAGGACTTCCATAAATATCACATATCACTCACCTTTGTCAAAGTACTCCTGCCCATAGCTTTTGCGTATCCCCTCTGGGAGTCGTGCCCAGATTTTACATGTACTCTCTTTTAAAAGCTTTGCATCTGTTATGTTTGTTTTAAAGAAACCCGGTTCAATAATACAAACTTTCACACCAAACTGCTTCATTTCACGCCTGGAAAAATAAGGTCAAATCTCTTTACTAAAAATGTAAAGGAGAAGTGTGATTGAAATGGAAAGAGGAGAAAAAGGTTGAGAGTGATTGAAGACTGGGAGGACAACTGTAAGGAGCTAAACATTCAATATGAATCATATTTAAAGATATCATGAAGTCACCATACGTGTTATGTATGATCAGACACAGGGTGGAAAAAAAGATGGAAATATTGCTTTCTTTCTTCAAATTGCTGAGTTATGACTGAAGTCAGTGGTTTTCTGCTACCATTTGTCCTCACTCCAATCTATAATAATACCTCCGCTAGTCTCATCTACCATACTCAATGCTTTACTGGCTTTCTGTAGACTCCTGAATAACATTTAAAATTATGACCCTAATTTACAAAACCTCTCAACAACAGTGCATCCCCTTATATCACTACTCATGTCTCAAAATACTCCTCCAGCAGCCCTCTTTTTTCTGCTTCTTCTTTATCCTCTTCTCACATTTCCACCTTCAGGGCTTTTCTTGTGCTGCCCCTATTCTTTGGAATTTCTTGCATCACTCCACTAGACTATCCTCCTGCCTCAAGACCTTCAAAACACCACTAAAAATGAATCTGTTAAAAGAAGCTTATCACCTGCCATCTTAACATGCACAACGCATCTATCACCCTCCTGTACCACACCTAAATCCTTTAGATTGTAAGTTTGTGTATTTTAAATCTGTTAAGGTGCCTGAGAAAGCACTTTGAACATTAGATTCTAAGCTCAGAAACAGTTAAATTTGTTTTTGCCTTGTACTTAACTCATGTATAGAGTTGTGGCATATGTTGGCTAGTTAAAATAAAGGATAATAATAATAATAAAAATAATTACTTCTGCTTTTCAACTGATATTCCCTTTGCAGGTTATATTGTCTGACCACTAGGCAGAGATAACATACTCCAATCTAGGTCCATCTACCTCACACTTACTTTCTATCAGATCCCTTCCCTCTCCCACTATATGAAAATCCTTTCTAAATTTGCACTCCTCTCTACGTAAGTAAGCTTTCACTTCCTTTCACTTTCCTGATGCAGGGATGGGCCAGAAGTAATCATTTTTTTTACCGAAGGCTATCTGAGAATGCTTCCACTCCATATTTGGAAATACAGTATCCCCCACCACAGATGGCAATTCTCCCTGCAATGCTGGCTACATTGACCACACGTCCTCTGGCTTTCCGGATCAGGGCCAGCAGGTTGATTGTGACATCTATTACACCCAACAGGTTCACGTTCAACATCCTAAAATAATCGTCTTTCGACAGCCATTCATTGGCAGCACTTGGAATTGAAATGCCTGCATTATTCACCAAGCCCCAGAGCCCTGTAAACACAATAAATTGTCATGAATCTGTCATTAAAAAAGTAAAGAATATACAAATAATTTTTAATAAAAAAAAAAAAAAAAATGTTTCAATACTGAAAATAAACTGGCTAATTGATAATACATCTAGAAAGACTAATAATAATAACACAAAAACAGTGCATTACTGGTGTTCACGATTAGCTAAGTAGTATAGTGTATCATTTTTTATTTAGAGTGTCACAGAGTAGGTAATTATTCTTTCTACTGAAATATATGATATGTAATTAATACTTTTATGAAGTATATGTATGCTAGCTAATAATACATAGTGGGTCATATATGAACATTATACATGACAACACATGCAATCTAATTAATAGCCTTATAGTACCTAATTCAATCAAACAATTTTAAGCAGTTTAATGAATAGAATAAAGGAATGTCAAAAATGTCTCTGGTGGGAAGATTGAAGTTTAACATATAGTATCTCACAAAAGTGAGTACACCCCTCACATTTTTGTAAATGTTGTATTATATCTTTTCATGTAACAACACTGAAGAAATGACACTCTGCTACAATGTAAAGTAGTAAGTGTACAGCCTGTATAACAGTGTAAATTTGCTGTCCCCTCAAAAAACTCAACACACAGCCATTAATGACTAAACAGTTGGCCACAAAAGAGAGTACACCCCTACGTCGAAATGTACACATTGGGCCCAATTAGCCATTTTCCCTCCCAGTTGTCATGTGACTTGTTAGTGTTACAAGGTCTCAGGTGTGAATGAGGAGCAGGTGTGTTCAATTTGGTGTTATCGCTCTCACACTCTCTCATACTGGTCACTGGAAGTTCAACATGGCACCTCATGGCAAAGAACTCTCTGAGGATCTGAAAAAAAGAATTGTTGCTCTACATAAAGATGGCTTAGGCTATAAGAAGATTGCCAAGACCCTGAAACTGAGCTGTAGCACGATGGGTAAGACCATAAAGGCAGTTTCACAGGACAGGTTCCACTCAGAACAGGCCTCTCCATGGTCGAACAAAGAAGTTGAGTGCACGTGCTCAGCGTCATATCCAGAGGTTATCTTTGGGAAATAGACGTATGAGTGCTGCCAGCATTGCTGCAGAGGTTGAAGGGGTGGGGGGTCAGCCTGTCAGTGCACAGACCATACGCCGCACACTGCAAATTGGTCTGTCATCCCAGAAGGAAGCCTCTTCTAAAGATGATGCACAAGAAAACCTACAAACAGTTTGCTGAAGAATAGCAGACGAAGGACATGGATTACTGGAACCATGTCCTGTGGTCCGATGAGACCAAGATAAACTTATTTGGTTCAGATGGTGTCAAGTGTGTGTAGCGGCAACTAGGTGAGGAGTACAAAGACAACTGTGTCTTTCCTATAGTCAAGCATGGTGATGGGAGTGTCATGGTCTGGGCCTGCATGAGTGCTGCCGGCACTGGGGCCAGAGTTCATTGAGAATGCCAATCTGAGCATCTGTGGGGAATGTGGGGGAGTGAAAGGTCTCTAACATCCACCAGCTTCGTGATGTCATCATGGAGGAGTGGAAGAGGACTCCAATGGCAACCTGTGAAGCTCTGGTGAACTCCATGCCCATGAGGGTTAAGGCAGTGCTGGAAAATAATGGTGGCCACACAAAATATTGAGACTTTGGGTCCAATTTGGACATTTCCACTTAGGGGTGTACTCACTTTTGTTGCCAACGGTTTAGACATTAATGGCTGTGTGTTGAGTTATTTTGAGGGGACAGCATATTTATACTGTTATAAAGGCTGTACAGTTACTAATTTACATTGTAGCAGAGTGTCATTTCTTCAGTGTTGTCACATGAAAAGATATAATAAAATATTTACAAAAATGTGAGGGGTGTACTCACTTTTGTGAGATACTATAAACAATTGGTGCATGGTCAGTAGTTGGATGGGAGACCACCTGGGAATACCAGGAGCTGTATGCTGTTGCGTACTGGAGAAGAAATTGGCAACCCACTCAAGTATCTGTGCAATGAAAACCAAGTGGATCAGCATGGTGTGTTGTCCATGAGGTCTCGGAGAGTCGGACACAATTGAGTGACGCCATTTACATTTACAAGCATATATTATACTCTGACCTTTATCACCAACAGTATTTGTCACCCACTCGGCAGCAGATCTCACACTCTGATTGTCAGTAACATCCAGGATCACAGTCTGTAGTCTGCTGGATGTCTCCTTCTTCAGTTCCTCAGCCCCTTTCTCTGTCATACAAGAGGCCAGCACCCTCATCCCGTGCTGATCCAATTGCTTTGCCAAAAGGTTACCAAAGCCAGAGTCACATCCAGTAATGAACACATATTTATCTGAGATATTCTGCAGGATCTGACTCTGTCTGTACCATCTGTACAAGAATATTAGAGCGAGGAGTAGCAACAGCAAGCAGAGACACATAAAGGAAACTGGAGCGCAGCTTCTTACTATAATACAGGTATAAAAATAAAAAATTTCAACGAACATAAATAACTATAATGTAACCAGGCTTAAACATACTGGCAGAGCAAAAATATTTTTTCAATATATATATATATATATATATATATATATATATATATATACGGTATATATATATATATATATATATATATATATATATATATATATATATATGTTTAATTTATAATATACTTTTGTTGGCTTTTGTCAACGCATTCTGTCTACTGAAAATCTGATGCACAATAATTCACTTTGCAAAATGTGCATAATTATATTACCATACAAATGTTCAAAAACACCATTAACACTTTAGTACCAAGATGTTTGCTAGAAATAGTTAATGGGGTAGTAGCATTATAAAGTAGAGAAAGGAGGGGAAGATGAGAGCGGAAGGTAAGAAGGGGAGAAAATAGAAGAGAAAAAAGGGTGAGAGAGAGGAGGAGATAAATGAAAGAGATAGAAGGGAGAAAGTGAAAGGTGTCGTGGAGAGGTAGAGGCAGGTACAGTGATGGAAGGGGAAGGTGGAAAAGAGATAAGGGTGACATGACAAGGGAAAGAGAGAAGGGTGAATGGGAAAATGGGGTAAGGCAAGGGGCCAAGAGAGAGGGAAGAAAAATGGAATGGAAGAAGGAATGTTGGAGGATAAGAATAAAATTGGGAAAAAAGAAGTGAGCGAGTGGGAGTGAGTAGGGATGAGAGAGATGTGAAATTAGGAAGATGAGAGGGGAGGGGAATGACAAGAGGTGAAAGAAAGGGAGGGTAAGAGAATTGGCGAGAAAATTATAAGAAGAAGCGTGAAAGGGAGAAAGAACAGAATGAAAGAAAGGAATGGAGAGAGAAGGGGAAAGAGTATACTGGGGGAAATGGGGATGAAAGGAATAGAGAGAAGGGGAGGGGAGAAAGTAAGGGGCAGGAGGAAGTTAGAGAAGAATACAGACAAAAGGGTGAGAGAGATGGAGAAAAGAGGGAGAGGAATGTTGGGAACAAAGAGAAGGGTAGAGATAGAAGGAGGAAAGATAGAGAATTAGCAGAGAAGATAAAGGGAAGAGAAAGAAGGAGGAGAATAGCAGAAAAATAGAGAAGGGGAAGAGAAATAGAGAAAAAAGGGTGATAAAGAAGGGGGATAGATAAAAGGGATAAAGGAGGGATTTAGACATGAGAAGGAGAAAAGAGAATACAGTGGAGGAGAGAGAGAGAAGAAGAAAGTGAGTGAACGGGGAGAAGAATGGGAGAGAGAAACAGAAAAAAGGGGAGAGAGAAATGTGGGGAAAATGGTAAGGGGGTAGGAGGAGGGGTAATGAGGGTAAAGCATGGGAGAGCCAGAGAGGGCCAAGGAGGATTCCAGAGGCCTGAAAGGAGGCTGTGAAGATCGGTCGAGCCTTGCAAGGGCCCCCTAAAGGTGAGAACCCTGATGCAGCTGTACTGGTTGCACTGGTGGTAGCTCTGCACCGGTATGTTATGGTATGGACAAACTAGAAATGGTATCCTATGGATAAACTGTTTGTTTTTTGCTGATCTAAAGTTTTAACATTTTCTGTATGTGATAAATCCAGTTGGAATATAGGCTTACTCTGGATCACCGTGAACTTTTATGCTACTAACGTTTTAATTAAGCAGGTGAACTACAACATAGATTTAATATATTGTAGAGAAGCAGTGAATTGTGTTGTAAGGAATATACTTCCCATTGTATCACTGTATGAAAAAAGTATATGAAAAGTTTGATGAGTATGATGAAAAAAATATTAAAAAAGAAAGGGAGAAAAACGAAAGAAAATTACACAACAACAAAAATATAGAATAATAAGCAACATTCCAAATGACAGAGTCAGGTAAAAAGCCACAAAAAGAATTGTAAAAGCTCATTAGGTGAAAAGGTGACTCTATGGAATGGATAGATAGATAGATAGACTTCGTTAAAATGTTCAAGAAAATTTAAAAGTATATGGAAATTGGACACATTTTCAATCTGTAAATATCAAACATTGAACAGTTATAAAACATAAAGTTCCTGAGAAGTTATCTTGTAAAAAACGATTCTGGTCAGAAAAAAACCTGAAACTAATTCACAAATTTGAAAGTGTATTTGGAGGATGCCTTGTGGTGTGTATTTTTTTACACCGAGTTACTATTTCTGAGAATTTTCTCACAACACCTCACCTGTCATTATTATAATGAAAAATACTAGTGAATGCTGTGAGGCTCGATGAGGTGAGGCGACCTGTGCTCTTCTTTTCTCATATGGTTTCCAGGAATCTCTTGCAGAGATATTATTAAGAAGTGTTATTAACACTTAATCACAGGAGAGGAGAATGTTATATACACTACCTGCCTACGGCAGAGATTCAGAGTTTTCTCTTGGGTGAGAACCTGAGAATTCCCTGGCTACACCAATTGTCACGGATGTGGTGTTTCCTTGACAGCCATCTTAAATGTTACTGCAGCTGTATAATAATGCCCATGCAAGTGTACAGATGAATATATCTGCAAATTAATAATACCCCACCTTTAAAAGAGATATTTATGGAAATGCACAATGGTTTCGAAAATGAAAAATTGGCACTAACCTGAGTACAGTTCATATACATTTATATGGTCATATTACTTTAACAATATATACTTTAATAATATATAACAATATATACTTTCTGCCATCTATTGTAATGTATACTAACTATACAATATGTTAAAATGACATTCTGTGTTTGTCACAGTTATGAGTGTCATAATAGCCTACAGAGCTGGTAACACACCAGAGAAGAATAACACTGTAAGTCTCAGTGACAGAGCTGTGTTGTGATTTGTTTAATCTTGGGTACTGCTCTGGTTATTCAAGTGTTAAACGAACACACATTGCTTTGGCTCTGAATAACTCTGTTCAAGAGGAAATAAGTGAGTGCGGAGCTGGTCTTGTTCTTACCTCTCACTTGACAACAACAGGACAGGCAGGAATTGTACTACACAAGTAGGATTTGTGCCAAAGTTGGAAAGCAACAGTCCAGATATAGATATGGGTGGTAACAGTTAACAGAGCTTTCTCACTCCTGTTTGGAGTAGGAATTTGCTGAGTGAGCAACTCCTTCACCCTTTACCCACAGTGTTTGAGGAGGGCTTAGAAAAGGGAATGTAATACAAGAAACAGAGAAGGGAGGTGCATTTGTAGGTAGGAGGAGCGAAAGCAAACATGACAGATATGAAAATAAAGTAAAATAAATTGAATTTGTAGAAACATTTCTGGTCAAGGCTTCTTATTATTTAAAAGTGTCAGCAATTTACTTGTTATCTTACATATAGTTACATAGTTACATAGTAATTGAGGTTGGAAAAAGACATTTAGTTCATCAAGTTCAACCATTTTAGATCTCCTCTGATCGGCAATATGAGGATTAATTGTTAATTGTATAAAGACTGGAGATTGGAAAGTCCAATGTTATTGAATACTAATATAAATAATGAATTTGAACCTCAAGATGAGAGTGGGGATATAATGGAGTTTGTAAATGTTGGCAAAAAAACTGTTGTTTAGTTAGAGTGAAGATGTTGGCTTAATCATTTTTCGTTGTTCAGTAACTTGTATTTGACAGATTGCGTGGGAGAGCACAAAAGGTTGCTGTTTTTTTCTACAAAAAGAATATTCATATGCAGTATCCTCTAATGCAACAAATGTACAAAGTAAGCACAAATTCACATAATTCCTTTAGAAATATGTGTTAAAATGTAACTTTAGGAAGGTTGGATTTAAACCTGCGAGTTTCCCGTTACGAAAAATGATGTAGCACATATGTGATAGAACAGAAAAAAGTCAGACTAGTGCTGGAGCTCTTTTTTTTTTTTTTATAATAAAATGTTTATTGAAAGGGATACAAAATAAGGACAGGCATTAGGTACATTAACACATAAGATTTTCTGTAAACATATATACCTCGTGGTCAAATTACAAGCATCTCCTTCCAGTTTTTTATTTTTAATTTTTCCCGTTATTGTATAGTTATTTAGGTCCTTTAATTTAAGCAAGGGAAGCATGAACAAACAAAACTTATTTACATTGAAACTGAAACTTTAGATAAACAAATAAATAAATAACTATGGAGATAAGGGAGGAATCACTAGATCAAGTTGAGTTTATACAATTATGATGCATACATTCACCTCCTGTGTTGTGTTCCAGACGAACCAGTCAAAATGGAGCCTCCAGGACCAGTCCTCGAGTCGTGCTGGAGCTCTTTTAAGCTCGACTCTGCCATCAGGATTGTTCCCTTACATCAGCCGGCTGGAGTCATTAGCAGAACTCAATACCTTAGGATGTGGGAGATTAACTTGGTAGCAGGGTTGTTACATTAGGTAACAGATTCTTAGAGGACAGGACAGGCAGCTTGGGAATGTGCTATAAACAGAAGGGTCCATTGGACTGTTTGGGGTTAATCAGTTATTATACGTGTGGTTAGAAGGTACTAAGAACTTGCTTAACAGTTATATCATGGGTGTAATGCATACATGTAGTTATATTATGGATGTATTAAGTGCATATAGGACTGTCATTGATTAACATTAAAATACTGTATCTGTATTAGAAGTAGGATAGTAGATTATGTGTAGATAATAAAGTTAATGCAGTCATATCTGGGATATACAAAGGGAAAGATGTTAAAGAATTTATATGACCCTGTGATCGGCCACATGTGACTGCTCTGGAAGAGGGAAGTATAGTTTGATAACCCTGTAAGTTGAGATCTGGCAACTGGGGGATGTATCATGGGATAGACATCTCCCAGGTGGTGAGAGGGTAACAAGCTATTGCCCACAAAAGGAGGGGCTAGGCATGTGGGGGGAGTGAGCTCTTTGTGTGTTTTTAGATATCTCTGTAACAATAAAGAAGTGCCAGTCTGATTTTGGACACACTCATCAAAGGTGGTGTCGGAGTCTGCTTGTACAAATCAAAGGTACATGGTGTGCGGTTCTTAGATCCTAAGAAAAGGCGTCTGATGGTGCCTGTCTCTTCAGAAATTATGCTGTCATCTGAAGTGTCTGCTGGTGTCGAGATCTGAACAATCAGTTGCGACCCATAGAGAGAGAGAGACTTGGGGTGAGCGTAGTCCCCCAAATCTGGCGGGCGTAACTGCATGTCTATTCAGCCACTCTTCTTGATTAAATGATACACAATTTGTATTCAGTAAAAAAAACAGTAATGCATACTATACTCCCAGAGACAACACAGCTCCCATGTTGCTCAACTATAGCACCAAAGGAAGCAGCTGGGAGTCTCTTTGCATGGACACGTGGACACGTCCCACCTCCAACCTGACAGAAAACACAGTAAACAATGACTTCTCCCAGTATTTTAATAATATTCACTAGTATATTGCGTTCACACCATTCTACAAACAGAAAGTAAATGTTGTCATTAACAGGTAACCGGGAGAAGATGCATCACAATATACTTTGTTGGGACCTTTACTCTTGGGTGGCTGCCAGCAGTGGCGGCGAGTGGCCACTAGATGACGCTGTTGATTTTACTGAAGATCATCTAAAATGTAACTCAATTTAATAGCATCTGGGTAAGTGGTTACGGTAAGGGGTTAGGGTAACAGTTTAAGGTTAGAAATTCTGTAAAATGTCAACAGCGCAGTCTAGCGCCCCCTCACCGTGCTACTGCTAACACTGCTCAAGCCACCCAACAGGAAAAATCCCTTTATTGACAGTTGTGAAGTGGTATTACATGCTTAATAGTGAATTTTCATAATTAACCTACACTTTACTTTTTCTTCTTTCACATTTTTAAAGATTTCAAGATTAGCATTCGTAATGTTCTCCTTTAGCCATTTTATGGGAATAAGTATTGATATATTTGCATGTAATTGAAAGTCTCATGTAGATAGATATATAGTCCATTTTCATTCTACATAAAATGGCTGTTAGTTGGTAGTCTATTACTCTTAAAGGGCCAGTTACCTCACTATGGTGTGAAAGAGCACAAGATTTTATGTTAAAATAACCATTTAGTTTTTTTCTTCTTTCTTTAATTACACTTATAAGAGTCAAGAAAGAGTCAAGAGTCAAGTTTTAGGTTTGTTTACAAGCCCATGATTAATGACATCTGTAGCTCTGGTGCAGAGAATGAGTTATATGTTTTCCTTGGCATTCAGGAATTCTACAGCCCAGCAGTTAACCCTTAAATAACTTATTTTAAAAATTCTAACACTCCTTTCTATGCACAGATGAATTTATAAAGGGTTAACTGTAGTTCTCTGCTCTCTGCTCTGGAGCTTGCTGTTCCTCTATCTGGCATCTTGCCAGTGACACAGGTAACATACATATAATCAATAAATATATCAGTGAAAAAAGAAAGGATCTAAAAAATTTAAAAAGTTTTTAAACCTGCTGTTAAGAGATCTTTACATTGGTGTGCTCAACATTGTACTGAATAAGGTGACCCTTTAATGTTATGGACTGTGAAAGACACCCAAAAGAGTGTTTGCAATGATTGTGCATTTTGTTACATATTTCAGGAGTGAATGGATTAACATCTTTATGCTACTGGAACAACCGCTAACCAGGAAACTTGGATGGATTTCAGGGTTCTTATCAGCCAAACTGAAAATGACTGCTTCTCAAGTAGGTCTCGCCTTGCAATAGATTGTTGATAAAATAATCTGTGTGTATAAGTGGCCCAAGGCCAATACATTTGGAGGCAAGAATGATGCACATGAATGGCTCTGTATTGTGGTGATTACAACTGTGCAAATAAGAGGCTGTGCAGTTTTGGTCTAGAGCTGTGTCTATGAGTAACAGTGGAGACTGGCAAATAAATATGTGATTATGAGTGAAGTTTGGAAACTAGAGTTGTGCACATGACTGACTCTGTACGGCAGAGAGCTTCTATCACACCCTTCTGCCAACCATATGTTAAAGTTAAATCAATGTTGTGGTAAGCAACCTCCACACAATATCTACTGCATAAGTTAAAAACCAGCCACACACTAATGGGATCCATTTTAAAGTTTAAAGCTTTGTAATAGAACAGGCCTATGCCTAAAAGGAGCCAAGTGGAAGCTAGGCCTATTATTTTTTTTGATTTATTTTGGTTTATTATTTTTGTTATCACTGGCTACATTTAAGTAAAACTTGAAAAAGTATACAGCCTCTTGTATTATGTTTCCTCAATCAAAGTGCTTAACCCATCGGAGACTGATAACTTGTCACAATTAATACACCCCTTACTGTTGTATTATTTGATGTAATAATTAAGACGGGATAATTTGCTGCAAAGTAGTCAGCATTTTAAAGTTAATACTGCAAAAAGACATACTCATATGGCAGAAGCCACATTAAGTTACCATAGACTCCAATAGATACTACATGGGAAGAAACTATTGATAAATATATCCACAACTATGTGGTTCTCAATAGCTGAGCCTGGGACTGGTGCCGTCCCTAAGACACTACAGGTCCTCAGGGATAAAGAGGGGTGAAGAGAGTCTAATGTGATAACATATAACTACCATTAGTCAGAGTTAAATATGTTCCTTAGGCAATTATCTGTAGTTAAAATGTGTTCTATTAAAATCAGTTCAAAACTAGTTGAAAATGTTGTATGCCACGTCATAATACATTGGTTTTCATTTGTTTTCTGGATTGCAGGGCATGATTATTGTGATGTAACAACCCAGATCAAAAAAGGTGAGAGCTGTCGATCTATAGCAGGCCTAAAAAGAGAAACTGACATTATTTGTCATAAAAATATGATTTTATTAGGTGTAATATACCCTGAAGGATACCATACACAATTTAGTAATTGTGAGCTTAAAACAATTGTCCAGCCTACATTAATACATTTATTCACTGGGGAATATTGGTAAAATAGTTACCGTACATACAGTATATATCAAAAACGTTTGATAATGATCATCATAGTAAATTGTAGGTCTTTTGTACACTAATTTAAAATGCATTTATGCTTCACCACATGCTCTATTTGAGTAAATAGGACAGACTAAGGGCCTCATTCAATTGCAATTTTGCCAATTGAATAGGCCTCTAAATAAGCACATAGCATATTTTTTTTAAAGACGTTTTTAGTTAGTGAACTTCTATCCAAAATCAACATCTTTACTAACTAATAACTTCTTTAAAAACAGTATGCTATGTGCTTATTTAGAGCCCTATTCAATTGGCCAAATCGCAATTGAATGAGGGCCTAAATTTCAGATAATCTACTACGCTCTGTCTGTGGGTTTAGGTTGATCAATTCCCATAAGGAAATCTACAAATGCGGTAGGTAAATAGGAAAGAGGTAGAAAGAGGAGCTTGGCATCCCATCCAGCAGAGTATCGTGTATACGGGTATACGGCAGTTAGTGCATGCTCCATGCAGTCGGTGACCAGGGAAAGCTTTGTTTTGCAGATTTGCAGCATGAAATCAACAAAACTGCAATCTATGGGAATAAAACAGTATTATTAGTTATGGACAATGTTACTATATATTGTTCTGTTTCAAAATAACTACTGAAAATAATGTGTACATAACTATTGAAACAAATGAGTACATTATATATATTACATTTCCAATTTACCCTCTTTAATATATACAAAATTTAATATACATAAAAAATCATTCATTATGTAAAACTCCAGAATGACTTGAAATTATTAATTTATAATGTTGTACTAAATATTTTCCTGTTATCGGCTCTTTTTGACATCATAATCATATATCAATATAAAATGTTTGCTGCAAGGCAGATATATATTGATAATTATTTCATTTATTATACTTAAATCAAACACTATGAATTTGATATATATTTTTGTTTTGCTCTTTATTGTATTGTTTAGTTAAAACTGATATATTAACTGCAACATTTCAGTGCAACACATGAACTTACTGCAGGGACAACCACTGCTGCACTGTGTAGTACATAAGCAATGTGCAGAATTACAGCAAATAAAGGTCAAGTTGACCATTACTAAATGGATGTTGCTTAATATGTCTAAAACAGCTAAATATTACTAAATATACCAGCAAAGGCAGATAAAAACCCACAGATCTCAAAATACTTTTTTTTTTTTAAATGTAGAGAAAAATATGATATATTGAGGGAATAGTTCTAATCAGTTTTACAGGAAACTTGATGTACATTCATCACTGATTCAACTGGGGTTTAGCACATTATTTGCTAGTCAATACACAGTTAATCAGTTAGCCTATATGTGAAGTATATGATGTCAATAACATAATCACTTCAGCATGTGATGTGCTGTGACTTTATTATGTATACCTGAAAATGGTATAAATAGCTAAGGATAATTGAAGTCTGGGTCCTTTCCCTCTTCACATTCACCAAAGATTGCAGCCGTGCCGCCCACCAATTGCTAGATGGCGCTGTCAATTTTCCAACTAGTGCTGCACAATGCATAAAAGGCGCGCCGACAGAAGAGGCCTTGAGCTAGGAGAGGCACACTCGAGGGCCCAGTGGTCGCGCTGAACATTGCAATCGCCCGCTGTCGATTTAGCGCCGTTGAGTTACACCACGCCGGAGGAGGTTATAATTAGGGTCTTCCCTAAAAACCGGACGCCATCTAGCGGCTACTTGCTGGGACTGCAGCTGTAAGTCCCGGCCATTTGCTGGCGATTTTACAACAGGATAGATCCGCAGTCTGTTTTAATTACAAATTGTGATTGGAAGTGCCTTAAAATTAATATAGAAGTTACAGTTATTTTATGTATAAATAAACTGAAAGATTCACCCTCTGGGGTAATGGTCTTATTTGAAGCGGTTAATAAAGATTCAGAAGTGGGGAGTGAGTCTATTCTTCCTTACCATCCTCCTCTGCTAATCTTAATTAATTGCTTTTGATAATGTATCTACCTCAGAGGGGGAATCTTTCCGTTAATGTATAAATAAATCTAACTTCTATATGAATTTTAAAGAAACATTGAAAGCATTTATTACTTTGCATCTGAAATGTTTTTTTTTAAAATCTGAAACACTGTATTTTTTTCCAAACAATGCTCTCAGAGCAGAATAAAAACTGATTGAAATGTTTAACTGATTGCCAATAAACAGTAATATACACTTTCTGCCAGACTCTGACTCCCTGCTAGTTTCAAATAAGTTTTGCTTATTATTTTTTTATGTGAAATACAACCTTAGTAATGTCTAAAACATGCTCTTTTAATTGCATGAAAAAAAGAACGACCTGGCACATTTTTCAAATGCATCAATTAAATTCTGTTGGACCTAGCAATTCATTTTAACAGTAGGGATGGTATCTTAAAGCTATATGCGTGTTGGGGAGAGAGATTTTTATTGGGCCTCTGTTGGCATAAATACTGCATATCTCTGCCCAATTGGTTTTATCGTGAGGAGAATATTAATTTAAATGTGTCAGGGAATTTTGTGTATCCTTATAGTGGTCCATGTATAGTGCAAATATTTTTAAGGAGAAATAGTTGTGTTGAGGACATAAGAATAAAGAGTCTTAGCAGAGGAAGAATATATTAATTAATTAATTGGTATATTGACAATCTTTTGTAACAGTATCTTAAGAATGTCTAATTGTTTTTTTATGATGCTTAATACAAATGCACATAACAAATAGTAATTGTAATTCGGAAATTTTTTGAGACTTGGCTAATGTACTTAAGTCTTCCATTGGTATTTGAAATGACATGAAAAATCTGGTTCATCATTATAATTTTTCAGAACCAAATAGTGTATTTTCTGTTACTGGATATTTATAACCAGGAAAATTATGTGTCAAACTATTAATGGTAAATAATTGTTCTTATTGTTCTTAATAATATAATATCTTGTTGTCTTGCGTTCAAAAAGTCTTTACTGGAAACTGGCCTTAGTATACAAAGACTGTAATAATCTTTGAAAAAAAAGACTTTTAGAAACCTTTGCTAAAACACCAAAAATCTATATTAGGACACACACATATACAATATCTGAAAACACTCACATTTCTCAAAGTACTGCTGTCCATAGCTCCTACGTATCCCATCTGGGAGTCCAGCCCAGAGTTTGTTTGTGCTCTCTTTTTGAAGCTTTGCATCTGTCACTTGTGTTTTGAAGAAGCCAGGCTCCACAATACAGACTTTCACACCAAACTGAATCATTTCACGTCTGTAAAACACAGATACTAACAAATCAAAATAGTAGACAAAGGCTGCAGTGAAACTGGCAAATGGGAGCAAGGACTTCAAGAGCCAAACAGACAAAGGGCCTCATTCTATTATCGGCCGCAGCCGCTGCTGGGTCGCAAGGACCGGCCGCAAGCTTTCCCGGTATTCTATTCCCCTCCGGCCGTGGACTCCGGCAGGCTTGCGGCCGGCGCCTTGCTCTCTCTTGCGGCCGCAAGCGCCGGAGGAAAGCCTTTGATCTAAAACGGCCGCAAGGAAATCGGCCGTAAGAAAAGCCTGGTTGCTATTCTATTGCTCCGGTAACCCTGTCTGCAAGGCTAAAAACGAGCCGCAGCTTACTTGCAGCAAACAGGTCCTGCTAGCACCAATTAAGCACATAAAATAGCTCAAATAAAGCCATCCTGCACTTTGCGGAGTCTATAAAGTGATATTCGGTGTTAGCAAAAATAGCACATAATTACCCTATACTTAAATCTGTAAAATATATATTTTTTAATATACGTAAAATATCCATGTAAAAAGTCCATAGGGCTTGGAGCACCTCAGACACGCCCACGCCGCAGCCGGAAAATAAACAGTTAATTTGAACTCGGGTTTGGGCTGATGTGCAAGCTTGAGAGTGGGTTACTTTCAATCCTCATGTCCCCCAATATGATCCCTAGCATTTACAGAGCTGTACAGTGCAGGCTTGAATTTATTTTTGAGTTTTTAGATTTCAGAGCTTACGGCCGGTTCCAAGATATGCGGCCGGCCGTAAGAGGAGATCCTTGCGGGGCCGTATAATAGAATCGCAAGTTAACAGAACCCCCGCAAGGAATCGCAGCCTTACGGCCGATTTACGGCCGGTAATAGAATGAGGCCCAAAGTGAATAAAGTATTTAAAGCCATATCATCTCAAGCTCTAGTATTGGTAATGGTAATAACCATGACTACCCTCAGTGGACCAAAGCACATAAATATATAGATATATTGTATTTACTGTACTTGCATAGATGCATACATAGCATGCAGACATTTGTTTAGTCAAACTTTTGTGCACATATGCAGTATTATTTGTAATCCTAGTGAGTTCCTAAAGATTGCGAGGCATGCAGGGTCGCCTTTGACGCTCACTTCAGCCTAAGTCCTGCGTACATACGGCAAACTCATACATTTCTGTATTCAAACCTATATATACACTAGGACAGATACATCCCTGAGTCCATTCTATGTACTTTTTTGGCTTCTTTTTATGATATCACATTAAAGGGCCAGTTAATTCAGGACAACTTGGAGATCACCACTGTAATGTACTCCTGAAAATATGTTGAAATACTTTTTGAATTTTTGAAATAGGTGCCTTTTTCACATTAAAAAAATCATAAATTAAGTTCTGTTTACATGAGAATAATAAGTCACCCAGGCAGAAAGAGGGTTAACCCTTACTAAATTCATCTGTGCAGGGAAATGACTGCTAGTAACTCACAAATATACTACTTGGGGGTTAAATGATGGATGATAACATTCCAGAAAGAGACTAAAACAATCATTGTTTCTCTTCACAGAGCTTGGAATGGCCATTGCCAGCAGATGCTGTAAATCATGGGGCAGTCAGCAGTGTGTCTGTAAACAAACCTAAGATTGTACATTTTTAACTGTTCTTGGTTTAATTAAAAAAAACATTAGATCACTTTAACTTGGAATTTTGTGCTCTTTCACACCATGAAGAGCACTTGTAGTGAGGTAAATATCCCTTTAAGGTACTTTTCATAATGATGATAATTTAGTAATAATTATAATTTTTTGCTACTTCCTCTGTGTATAACAATGATTGTTTTAAACATGTTCTTAGTCAAGGCATATGTTGTGTCCAAAAAGGGGACTGTTAACAACACTACCCTTCTCCCTGAAAATTTAGCTCCCAATTGCCAATCATTGAGCTAGCAGAAGTTCGGTAGTTCTGAATTCAGGTCAGTCCTAACATGAATAGGCTGGATAAAAAAATGAGAGTGAAACATAACTTTTATTCTAGGTTACATGGTCTACTGCTCAGATATTTCATGGTAGATATGTTAAAGAAATTATTAAAATAAAGATGAACTTAAGATTATATATGTACAAGAAAATGAAGACAACATGGGAGTTTAATGTATTATAAACAGCAAATGTGTTTACCGCAGGCTGTCTGAAAATGCTTCCACTCCATATTTGGAGATACAGTATCCCCCACCACAGAAGCTTATTCTCCCTGCAACGCTGGCTACATTGACTACACGTCCTCTGGCTTTCCGGATCAGAGGTAACAGGTTGATAGTTACATCTACAACACCCAACAGGTTTACATTCAGGATCTTAAAAAAATCGTCTTTCTTCAGCCATTCATTGGGGGCACTTGGGATTGAAATGCCTGCATTATTCACCAAGCCCCAGAGACCTGTAGAAAAGAGAGAACATAAGAGAACTACATTTTGAAATAATATAGCTGTGATATGTGTATTTGAAAATGTAAAGCACTGTAAAGATTTCTAGATCGGATAAATGTGTTTCACAAAGTACTGGTTATTAGCTTCTGCCAAAAGGGAAGTGAAAGTAAATGAAACTTGTAGTATGAAGGTTGGCCTCCATTTTTCCGCAGTCCTTGCTAGTATATAAATGCCATGTTGGGTGATAAAAATGATTTCTACATTTCAGAATTCTCTTTGGACTGCAAAAATATATATATAATGACATTGGTTGTTCAATCTGTGTATCTGAGTGCACTCCAGCTCTCTGTGATGGTTATAAATCTGTGTTTTCTTTGGTGCTATAAAATTCCAATACCAACTAAGTGAAGGAACTATTCAGGTAACTTAACTTTGAAAATGTGGTAAAAGGGTATCTCTAGTGTTGCAAACTTAATTTGTTTGTGTCAGTTAGAGACAACAGTGATCTTCTGAGGAATCTCTTAGTGGCACATAGTATCCTTGAGGTTTGTTGGGTCTTGCTGCTGTGGTTTCTCACATACCGCAATTGTGAACAACTCTCAGTAAAGGTTACAGCTAAGGGACATTTTAAGTTTATTGGTAATCCACAAAAATAAAAGAAAAAACTATATCATTGTCCAACACTCCAAAATAGATAAATACATTAATACAAAATTATACTTTGATTAGAGAAGAAGGTTCACCTCAGCTATTTCAAAAACTGACCAGCACTTAACAGCAAATTCATGATCAAACTAATTTTAGAGAGTCTACTTCATATGAAAAAGCTAAAACAAGCTGAAGACGATCTTATGTACCCTAAACAAAAGCTCTAAAAATTGCAACTTAACTATATACAAAAACATGCATTTGACAAAATTTTGTTCCTAACTGAATAACGGACCTAAGCCCTTATTCAATTGTCCAAATCGCAATTACTTTAGGAAGCCCATAAAAGTTACAGATATTTAATTGACTACATTTTCCTATCCGCAATCCATTTCAAAGTTACAGGTTCAAAATCACTGCAGGTGTCAAAAAAGTAACCCCTTCCTATATCCTTCTTTGATGTTTCAAGCCCGCGAATGTTACCAGTGCTAAAGACGTAAAATCTATATTCATTGCAACAGTTCTAAAAACCCTTCATGTGCCTTCAACCCGTGTATCAAAAAATCCTATGAGTACTAGATAGGACTTGCAAGTGAGTTAAACACCTGTTCGTAACACTGTAAAAGCAAATAAAAACACACTACTGTACGTTAAAAAAACTGGGAAAGCAATTCAAGGCATTAAAATTAATTGCACAACAGTCTCAAGATCGCAAATCTGGAATACAATTTTTTTTTGGTGTTGTATTGATCCCAGGAATAAAGGAGTTAATACATAGCTGGTCACCCTCATGTTCTAGAACAGATGATTTATTATTTTTTATTTATTTCTTCATTTCCGGATTGCGGGTCTGATCGCAAATCATACTTCTAAACACGAATTAATTGTAGTCTAAACTCCATGTGGACGTTGCTCTTAAGAAAACCTGCTGATATTTTCGGACCAACTGGATCACACCGTAAACCAGTTGTGTAACTTGTGTTAGAATTTTTAAATATAACATAGATTCCAACACTTATTTCATATATTTAACAGTTATGAATAGTATATATTACAGAAAGTAAGACATGCTGTATTTTACAGGAAAAGGGTAAGTTGGTTGCTGTAGGTGAACTAACTGAACATAAATATTTGTAACTGGGTTACAGAGCTTTTAAAATCATTCCTATAAATTAGTTTTTTAGTTGACCATTTGATATCATGTGTAACAAGTAATTTGGCTATGAATAATAGATCGTATAGAATAAGTCCCATAGGCTGTGCACAATAAGGGGTTTGGATATAGCCTTATCTGGTTTCAGAAGATACTTTGTTGTATATATCTTTCTAACTGTATTATGTAACTAATACTTTTATAGAGGAATGTCCACATAAATGACCACTTTAGTGGTGTTATAAAGGAATCTCTAAGGAATAGATGGAGCTTGGTAAGAAACAAAAAACATTTTTTCAATCATTCCCCCAGGGTATATAAGCTCCAAATCTCTCCACCCCTAAACTAAGTATTGTGTCTGAAATTGAGCCTCCAGTAGGGAGGGCTTTTTAAATTGGCATACCAACGCTGCAGTATGGGAGTGGGTGGTGGCTAAAAGGTGTCTTTGTTCATGGCTAGCAACTCAGGTTACACTGCTAATAATGTGTGTTTCTGAGAGTGGTTTTCAATTTGGCATTTCCCCCTGGGTGGGTCCACTTAAGTCAAAACACTTCATTCTAGGAATGGAATGATCTGTAACTTATACAGACTGGGTCATCATTGAAACATATTAAGTAATTGTTTAAATGCACAGTAAAAGTGTAACATATTTTTTTCTTATGAAACCTTATCTAACTATTATTTGAGACCCCTTTATAAGATAACTAAAGTGGTCCTTTAATCAATTAATTTGAGAAATGAAACAACACTCTGTGAAATGCGTTGGTGGGACGATTGGGGTATAAATACAAATCTGCATGATATAAACGAAGTAATCTCTGACCCTTATCCCCAACAACAGTTGCCACCCATTTAGTAGCCGAGATAACACTCTGACTGTCTGTAACATCCAGAATCACAGTTTGCAGTCTGCTCGATGTCTCCTTCTTCAGGTCCTCTGCCCCTTTATTTGTCAGACAAGTTGCCAACACCCTCAGTCCACGCCGGTCTAGTTGCTTCGCTACTAGGTTCCCAAAGCCAGAGTCACATCCCGTTATCAGCACATATTTATCTGAGAGATTATGCAGGATCTGGCTCTGTCTGTACCATCTGTACAGGAGGACCAGAGCTGTGAGCACCAACAGAAGGAGCCACATGATGGAGACTGGAAAGCAACTTCTTACTGTAATACAGGAGTAATAATACCACATTTCAAAGAAACAGAATAGAATGCAATTAGGATCAAATACACAGGCAGTTTTGAAATATTAGAAATATAATTACATTAAAAATGGTGGCAACATTTTATCAGACAATTCTATAAGCATATCTACATAAAAATGTTTTTTTTTTCAATTTAGGCGTGTTCAGGAGCAATATATAGATGTCCTAAAGCTCATTCACCATTTTCACCATATTGGTATCTCAAACTAATAACCAACTTCAATGTCATGAATGGAAATGAATAAAGAAGTTGTTTACGTAACCCAGTAAAATGATGGAGGATAAAGCTTAGCGCATCTGTAGTTAGTTCCAGAATGTCTATGTGTTGGCAATTCCACAGAGAATGTGACTGTTGTGGAGGGCATCAGAAGCATGCATTACTTACAGTGTGGTCTATTTTAAGTAATTTATGGGTTAAATATGATTAATGTGCCTTCTCGTTCTTAACCAAGGTACCAACTGTAACTTTGTTAAAAATATTTTAATTCACAGAAAATTGTGTTATACTTTACCCGTGGAAGGAATATCCCTCCAAAGTGTCCCTCCAAAGTGTCCAGCAGTATATAGTACTTATGATGTTACTTATGATGTTACCATTGACCTGATAGTGTAAGCTGGAAATCAGACTTAGTTCATGTCTAACATTTAAATACTTGTTCATGCTTGTTCAGCCTCATGAATCAAACTCTGTGTTAAATTAACAGGCAGGAGAAAACAGGGAAATCAGTGACCTCTTACTATCACCCATAACAAATGTCCCAACAAACTACTAATTTATTATTAATGTTTATATGATCTTATTAAACATGATAATATCTGTTACTCAAAAACTTTGCTTTGATTGTATTTCTGAATTTGGCACTCAAAAAAAAAACATAAGAAACAACAACAATTTTACATATGAAAAAAGCTTTGCTGAACAGTATATTCAGCCAAGTTATTCTTGCTCTACAGAAAGACCATATGACAGAACGAAGATTGATAAGGGTCTTAGGGCATCTGTCGTCTACAGTTGGCATGGTCAGATGGATAAGATGGCCATATTGGGACAAGAGACCAGTTCAAAAACACTGTTTAGATATAGTCAACAGGGAATCAAGAAGGTTAAAGGTATATATAAGTTTCCTGGGTTTCACATGTTTGGTAAGAAACAGGCAGTGATTATCAGAAAAATATGTGTTATATAGAAGTTCAGTATACTTACAAAGTTATATGCAGGAAACTATAATCCAGCTTTGCACACCCACAGGGAGTTTACAGAACCAAGTACACACAGGAAAGGCAGCCATATACATTTGACCTTTTTGGTAGAGAGACTTTACAGCACAACCAGGAATCCCAGAGCTTGATACAAATATATCAGCTGCCCGAGCCTCCTCCTGATTGGCCACAACAAATTATGAATTGTATGCTAATTTTGCCTGGGCTTCAAGGGGGTGTTAACTCTAATTTTCAACTATCAGAAATTACAAGACAGTTTGCTAACTTCAAGGTAAGTGTTTAAATGTTTATCCTGTTTTTTTTCATGCAATTTTTTTTTCCATACATACTGATTCTCCTCTATCAGATGCACTCATAATCCAGGAAACTTTGCTGGATGCCTTTAAGTAGGTTACAGAGATTATATTCATAGTGGAAAAATGAAGTAAATCTACAAAAAGTATGTAAGTTTTACACTGTTTAACATAAAATTGGACTCCAGTTTGTATGGATATAAAGCAATGTCAGATGCAAAAGTTATCAAGGGAAATGGAAACATATTTCAGAAAATGCTATAAAACTAAGAACAATGGGATCGCTGTTAGAAAAAAAAGTGGAGGTTTGTTTTACATCTGCAAGAAAACAAAACAAGTGGATGCACTAAATTAACAACAGAATGTTTCTCTTATTGTCATTACGTGTCTGATGAATATAGCTCAGTACAAGGTTTCCTAAAAGGAATGATTACTTGGCTAAAATATTAGTTACAATATCACTAATGTCATGAAAGAAGGGACCCTTTCATAAATCGGATCAGATCCTTAGTTGACTTCTTGCGCAAATTCAAAGGCACGAGAGCATGGCTGGAATACCCATAAGGGCAACTTGGCAGCTGCCTAGGGCTGCTTCCCTGTAGATTAAAAAACAAACCCTAAAAAATAATTTCTGGCTTAAAAATGAAAAACCGCAGATCACAGATTTATATGATTTTAAATGATATGCTCTATATTTAGTTATCTGAATTATTACAGGGAATCCTGGCTCCATTTGTCTATATGAATAGAGGGCCTTGGCTGAAAATACGTTTAAACAATCATAGGTGATCCTTGATGAATATATGCACATTTGTATGTTTTGGGTAGATATTTATATATTTATATTACGATAATAGGCCGTGGACCATGGGCCTCATTCAATTGCTACATTTTCGAGCTGCAGGCTGCAAGGGTAGGCTACTACTTAGCTACTTAGCTATTCAATTGGCTTACGTTTGCGACCTCCGATCGGGTTACGAGCCTCGAGCTGCGATCTCTTGCGATTTCCTCAATCACAGCTTACTTCCATCAAAGCCTTTGATCTTTTGCGACCGCGAGAGTTGCGGCTGCAAGAAATCCCTATTTGCTATTCAATTGCTATGATTTACCCTCTGTTAAGCCCAGGAGTGTAGGAGCCCGAATAATTCTGGAGAGGGAGTCAGCTCATTGTATACACAGGCCATAAAATAGCTTATATATTCATACATACAAACATAAACAAATCTGGGGGGGATTTGTCCCCCCTATCCCCCCCAGTTCCTACACCCATAGTCAAGCCAGTAAATGGCTAAACGCGAACCACAGCTTACTTACAGCAAAGAGGTCCCGCAACGTTCTTACTTTCAAAATGTAGCACTAATTAAGTAAATAAAAAAGCCATCCTACACTTTTATTAAAAGTGAAAGTTATGTTTGGTCTTAGAATTAATAGCACAAAATTCTCAAGGTTGCAAATCTGCAAAATCAAATACTTTATTTCATGTTTAATTTTTGTCCAAAGTACTCCGGGCTTGAATGACCTCCAAGCCCGTAAATCGTTATTCAAACACATACAGGCTTGGAGGTTGAAGCCCACAAACTTGAAGCATTGTTAATTCAAATATATATTCAATCAAGCATGGTAAAGCACTGTAAATGATGGGGATCAAAATGGGTGACATTCTGGGTGACAAAGCACAACATTCTCAAGCTTGCACATCGCCAAAATCAAATACTCAAATCATGTTTAATTTTTGTCCAAAGTCCTCCATATTTCATTGAAGTCCTATGGGCTTGAAGAACGAGTTAAGGGCTTGGAGGTTATTCAAGCCCGTAGGCATTTGGATGGAAATTAAACCTGAAATTAAGTATTGGATTTTGGCGATGTGCAAGCCTGAGGATGTTTTGCTATTAACCCTTGTGTCCCCCATTGTCTTCCCTATGATTTACAGTGCTTTACAGTGCTGGATTGAATTTATATTTGCATTTACATTTATCTGAGTTTGCGAGCTTGAAACCCGATTTACACGCTCGCTGCAAATGCTTACTGTCAATAGCATGGTTTGCAATTAGCGGGAAATTGAATGAGGCCCCATGATGGTATATCTTGTTAGGCTAATAATAAGTGACCCTTGCTGAATATATGTACATTTGTTTAATTATAGTTGATCCTGGTTTAATATTTATGTATTTGTGTTTTAATTGTTGGTGACCTTAGCTGAATATGCATACATTTGTATGTTTATAGGTGAAGCTGGTTAAATATATATGTGCTTATAATATAATTATGATTATACTAATTATGACCCTGATTAAATATGTATGTGTTTATAATAATAGGTGAACATGGCTGAATATGTATAAATTCATATGATTATAGATAAACCTACCTAAATATGTATACATTAATATAATAATTGACAATAATTTAAATTAGAATGGTCTATAGGAGACCTTGGCTCAATATGTCTATAGGAGACCTTGGCTCAATATGTGTTTGTTTGTATGAAACACTGACTAAATATTTATATACTGTATTACTATGATGAATACAGGTGACCCTCTCTGAATATGTATATGATTACAAGAGACCCTGACTGAATATGAATACATATATAATATTAGAGTGGACCTAAATATGGAAATATGTACAAATGTATTTGATTGCACAGGACCATGGCTGAATATGTATATACTTATTTCAATGTAGAGAACCCAAGCTTATTATGTATTTATCTGTATTATAATTATAGTGTCCCCTTAGTGAATGCTAATATAATATTAGAAGCCCTGGTCCAAAATGTTTAGATCATATTGTATAAAAATGATCCTGACAGAATATGATACATTTATTTTATCTAATTAAAACTTGCTGTAAGAATTTTTTTGTTTTAGACTAATTTTTTCTAACAATTTCTATTTTCATTGTGCATAACACTGCCGCCACCAGCTTGTGTTCTTTCAACAATGTTTGCAGTGTTTGTTTCATGACTAACACTCCAACGTCCGTGACTCATTAGAGAAGACAACCCTTTGCCAATCAAAAGATGTCCAATTTTGAATACTGTCAATCAAATTGAAGCCATTTCTGACAATGAACTCTCCTTAGCATAGGTGCAGTAACCAGCCGTTTGCTTCTGAGCACCATATGCAACAGAGTTGGCTGTACTGTCATTTTAGACACACCTATGGTAGCCCCCTGGTTCGTTTGGATGGTGAGTTGCTCACGTATATTGTGTTGGTTGGCCCTCACACACCTTTGCAGCCGATGTTCACCTCTGACATCAATAGCACGTGGTGCTCCACAGTTTTGACGCTGTTTATTCTCAATGGTGCCGTTTGTTCAGTCACGGTACACTTTAACAACAGCAGGAGGCGAACAGTTCACAAACTAAGCTATTTCAGAAAAACTGACACCCTTGGCACGAAATCTTTTGATAATCCTCTTTTCAAAGTCAGATAACTGACAGTGATGTTTGATATGTTTCCAGAATGCCCACATGTCACCTTAAATACCCACCAACTCAGCTCACGACACTTGCCATATTTCATTTGCTACGCGCTTCTGATATCAACTAGGTGGTAATCATAATAATGTGACTCTACCCTGCATATATACAGTATCTCCCAAACTGAGTACACCCCTCACATTTTTGTTTATATTTTATTATATCTTTTCATGTGACAACACTGAAGAAATGACACTCTGCTACAATGTAAAGTAGTAAGTGTACAGCCTGTATAACAGTGTAAATTTGCTGTCCCCTCAAAATAACCGTTATTATCTAAAACGTTGACAACAAAAGTGAGTACACCCCTAAGTGGAAATGTCCAAATTGGGCCCAAAGTGTCAATATTTTGTGTGGCCACCATTATATTCCAGCACTGTTTTATCCCTCATGGGCATGGAGTTCACCAGAGATTCACAGGTTGCCACTGGAGTCCTCTTCCACTCTTCCATGATAACATCACAGAGCTGTTGGATATTAGAAACCTTGCACTCCCCCACCTTCAGTTTGAGGATGCCCTACAGATGCTCAATAAGGTTTAAGTCTGGAGACATGCTTGGCTAGTCCATCACCTTGACCTTCAGAAGAGCTTCTTTAGCAAGGCAGTGGTTGTCTTGGAGCTGTGTTTGGGGTAATTATCATGTTGGAATACTGCTCTGCAGCCCAGTCTTTGAAGGGAGGGGATCATGCACTGCTCCAGTATGTCACAGTACATGTTGGCATTCATGATTCCTTCAATGAACTGTAGCTCACCAGTGCGGGCAGCAATCATGCAGGCCCAGACCATGGCACACCCACCAACATGCTTGATTGAAGGCAAGACACACTTATCTTTGTACTCCTCACCTGGTTGCCGCCACAAATGCTTGAAACCATCTGAACCAAATAAGTTTATCTTGGTCTCATCGGGCCAAAGGACATGGTTCCAGTAATCCATGTCCTTAGTCTGCTTGTCTTTAGCAAATTGTTTGGTGGCTTTCTTGTGCATCATCTTTAGAAGAGGCTTCCTTCTCAGACGACTGCCATGCAGACCAGTTTGATGCAGTGAGCGGCGTATGGTCTGAGCACTGTCAGGCTGACCCCACCCCACCCTTCAACCTCTGCAGCAATGCTGACAGCACGTCTATTTCCCAAAGACAACTAGATATGATGCTGAGCGCGTACACTCAACTTCTTTGGTCGACCATGATGAGGCCTGTTTTGAGTGGAACTTGTCCTGTGAAACCGCTTTATGGTCCTGCCCACTGTGCTGCAGCTCAGTTTCAGGGTCTTGGTAATCTTCTTATAGCCTAGGCCACCTTTATGTAGAGCAACAATTCTTTTTTCCAGATCCTCAGAGAGTTCCTTTCCATGAAGTGCCATGTTGAACATCCAGTGACCAGTATGAGAGAGTGATAACACCAAATGTAACACACCTTCTCCCCATTCACACCTGAGACCTTGTAACACTTACGATTCCCATGACACCGGGGAGGGAAAATGGCTAATTGGGCCCAATTTGGACATTTCCATTTAGGGTGTACTCACTTTTGCTGCCAACAGTTTAGACATTAATGGCTGTGTGTTGAGTTATTTTGAGGGGACAGCAAATTTACACTGTTATAAAGGCTGTACACTTACTCCTTTACATTGTAGCAGAGTGTCATTTCTTCAGTGTTGTCACATAAAAAGATATAATAAAATATTTACAAAAAGTCAAGGGGGTGAATACTTTTGCAAGGCACTGTATATATACATATATATACACACACACATATATATATATATATATATACATCACAGCCTTAAGTTCAATGTTTTGTTAATCTGAATTTTATGTGATGGATCAGAACACAATAGTCTAAGTTGTTGAAGTGAAATGAGAAAAATATATAAAAACTGAAAATTGGCATGTGCGTATGTATTCCACCCCTTTATTATAGAGCCCATAAAAAGCTCTGTTGCGACCAATTACCTTCAAAGTCACATAATTAGTGAACTTATGCCCACCTGTGTACAATCTAAGTGTCACATGATCTGTCATTACATATACATATACACACCTTCTTTGAAAGGCCCCAGAGGCTGCAACACCTAAGCAAGAGGCACCACTAGCCAAACACTGCCATGAAGACCAAGGAACTCTGCAAACGAGTAAGGGACAATGTTATTGAGAAGTACAAGTCAGGGTTAGGTTATAAAACAGTATCCAAATTGTTGACAATCCCCAGTAGCACCATCAAATCTATCATAACCAAATGGAAAGAACATGGCACAACAGAAAACTTGCCAAGACATGGCCGCCCACCAAAACTCGGACCGGGCAAGCAGGGAATTAATCAGAGCGGCAGCACAGAGACCTAAGGTAGCCCTGGAGGAGCTGCAGAGTTCCACAGCAGAGACTGGAGTATCTGTACATAGGACGACAATAAGCAGTACGCTCCACAGTGTTGGGCTTTATGGCAAAGTGGCCAGAAGAAAGCCATTACTTTCAGCAAAAAACAAAATGGCACATTTTGAGTTTGCAAAAAAGGCATGTGAGAGACTCCCAAAATGTATGGAGGATGGTGCTCTGGTCTGATGAGACTAAAATTGAATTTTTTGGCCATCAAAGAAAACGCTATGTCTGGCGCAAACCCAACAAATCACATCAACCAAAGAACACCATCCCTACAGTTAAACATGGTGGTGGCAGCATCATGCTGTGGGGAAGTTTTTCAGCAGCCGGGACTGGGAAACTGGTCAGAGTTGAGGGGAAGAAGGGTGGTGCTAAATACAGGGATATTCTTAAGCAAAACCTGTACTACTCTGTGCGTGATTTGAGGCTTGGACGTAGGTTCACATTCCAAGAGGACAATGACCCCAAACTCACTGCTAAAGCAACACCTGAGTGGTTTAAGAGAAAACATGTAAATGTGTTGGAATGGCCTAGTCAAAGCCCAGACCTCAATCCAATAGAAAATCTGTGGTCAGACTTAAAGATTGCTGTTCACAAGCGCAAACCATCCAACTTGAAGGAGCTGGAGCAATTTTGCAAGGATGAATGGGGAAAAATCCCAGTGGTAAGATGTGGCAAGCTCATCGAGACTTATCGAAAGAGACTTGGAGCAGTGATTGCCGCAAAAGGTGGCTCTACAAAGTATTGACTTTAGGGGGGTGAATAGTTATAGACATTGACTTTTTCTGTTATTTTGTCCTATTTGTTGCTTGCTTCACAATAAAAAAAAAAAAAACATTGTCAAAGTTGTGGGCATGTTCTGTAAATTAAATGCTTAAAGATTAAATCCTCAAACAATCCATGTTAATTCCAGGTTGTGAGGCAACAAAACACAAAAAATTCCAAGGGGGGTGAATACTTTTGCAAGGCACTGTAGATTATAAAGTAAGGCAACCTGAGAGGAGGAAAACAGAGCAGATATATCATGCAAATCTGCTAAAATCTTGGAAAGAGCTGGTGGTAGATGTGGATGTTACATGCTTGGCTGAAGAATCAGAATATATCAAAACTGTTTCCTGTGTAGAGCCTTTGGAGGTGTTTGTATCTTAGGAACTGACCTCTGAACAAAAGGAGGAAACCTATAAAATGTTGAACCAAAACATGGATGTTTTCTCTACAAACCCAGGTTGCATCACCTCCATTTGTCATGACATTGTAAGTAGGCAGGGTTAAGATTAAGGGTTAAACCCTATCACATACCCGAGGCTAAAAGGGCAAAAATTAGGGCAAAAGTTAAGAAAATATTGAACTTTGGACTTATTGAAGAATCCCAAAGTGAGGGTGTACTCGCATTGTAATGGTTACAAAACCTGATGGATCTGTCAGATTCTGCAGTGACAAACTAAACTCTGTGTCAGGGCTTGATGCTCATCTAGAGTGGATGCACTGATAGAGTGGCTTGGGAAAGCAAGATTCCTAACAACACTACATTTGACCCCAGTGTGTTTGGGGTCATTGACCTGCTGTAGGTGAACCTCCATCCTAGCCTCAAATAACGCACAGCGTGGTACAGGTTTTGCTCAAGAATATCACTGTATTTAGCACCATCCATCTGTCCCTCAACTCAACTGACCAGTTTACCAGTCCCAGCTGCTGAAAAGCATGATGCTGCCACCACCATGTTTCACTGTGGGCATGGTGTTCTTTGGGTAGATGTGATGTGTTGGGTTTGCTCCAGAAATAGCGTTTACTTTGATGGCCGAAAGTTCAATATTAGTCTCATCAGACATTTTCGCAATCTGAAAACGTGCCATTTTGTTTTTCGATGAAAGTAATGGTTACCTTAGGTCTCTGTGCTTACTCTCTGATTAATGCCCTCCTTTCCCGGTCTATGAGTTTTGCTGGGCGGCCGTCTCTTGGCAGGTTTGCTGTTATGCCATGTTCTTTCCATTTGGTTATGATAGATTTGATGGTGCTCCTGGGGATCATCAAAGATTTGGATCTTTTTTTATAACCTAACCCTGACTTGTACTTCTCAACAACATTGTCCCTTACTTGTTTGGAGAGTTACTTGGTCTCCAAAACAGAGCTTCTTATTGTTTTAATCTGTAGGAGCTTGCACTTATCTCTCATTAGCTTTGATACATTATGGATAATGGTATCAACAAGGCCCATATGTCAGGTTGAGGGCATTCTGGACATGATGCGTAATACTGGGCTACCTCTGCATATATACCAGGCCATAAAAGTGTTTAAAAAATCCTCCAATTGCTTTATCCTTTCCTAGGTGTTCTCAGAGGAGGTTGGGATGAGCCAGATTGAGGACTTTCCTTCTATGTGTTTTAGGGACCAGGGCCCCTATTCAATTTCAACAGCAATTGAATAGGGATTTGCGATTGTAACATTTACGGGCTCAGCTGGGTCGGAGTTATGGTTTTGACAACCGCAGGGATTTTCAGTGTATAACCCACAATGGTTTGCGGGTAGCCAAAAGACGCCAATTGAATAGCAAATTAGTTTACGGGCTACATTTACGGGCTAAATTACAATTACTCAATTGAATAGGGGCCCAGGAGTTGCTTCAGTGTCTCATATTCTCTGAAGGAAAAATTCTGTATAGTAGATCTTTCCGTAGAATGAAACATGGGCCTTGTTTCTTGTACCCATGTAAATTCCTTGTTAAATTTTGTGTAAATATGCCTCTGTTCCCTCTTCTATAATTTAAATACTTGCTTTTTACTCCTTATCTTGATCTTTATTATTAAGCCACATGGGATGGGCTTTAGTCATATTACTTTTATTTCTACATGGTATATGATGTTATTTATGTATATTTAGTACTGATTTAAATACTGTCCCTTTATCTTCAGTATTTTACCTGTCAGTTCTTTGTCCCAGTCCATATGCTGTATTACTGCCCTTAGACCATTAAAATGAAATCTTTTAAGTTTTTGTTGGCTCCTTAAACCTGTTTTTTTAACTCTTTCTAAAATGAGATTGTGTGGTGTTGATATTATGTCAATAATATTCGTGATGACTATATGCAAGATATCCCCATTTCTAGCAGGCTCTTGTATAACCTGGGCCATACAGTATATTGATCACTGAGTGTACACAAGAACCTGCTCCCCTTAGCTGATTTGCTGGTCTCATTCATCTAGGCCCTGCCCCAATGACTAGTTTAGATACTCCCCCTGCTTTTTTTACTATCCTTTACCCTAGCAAACCATATCCCTCTTCATTAAAGAACGACTTAATTATGCACAAACATAGCGCTGTAAAAATCTCCTAAAAGCATATTATAACACTTTTATTTTTGAAATAAGTGTATTTTTCACTGAGAAATTAATACATTAAATCTCTGTTTACATGAGTCACTTTCAAGCCCCCAGACAGACCCACAGCAACAGCTCCTTGCATTGAGCAAAAGCAAAAAAAGAGATAACCCTTCACAATTTCATCTGTGTAGAGAATGGAATGCGTAAATTACCTAAATAGGATAATTGAGGGTCTACTCACTGCATTCCTGAGTTCAGGGAAAACTGGCATAAATCTTTGTGTTCACCATGCCTTCACTGCACGGTATCAGCATATGTTATTAATCATTGAACAGTCAGAAGGCAGGATACAGTATGTTTGAAACAGACATAAAGCTTTCGATTTTTTAGGTGTTGTTAGTAAAATTAAAAAATAGATAACTTTATATTACAATCTTGTGCTCTTTCACACCATGAAGAACACCTACAGTGAGCTTAATTGCCCTTTAAGGTGGAATCATCAATGCTGTAGAGATCATACTCAAGTGAGAAGCTAGCACAGTGCTCTAAAAACCCGAAACGCAACACTCCTTCATGCACCACTTTTTTTTTAGCTGTGAATTAACCTTTGCTTTCTATAAAATGCCTTTTTACGCCTTTTCATCTTCCACTTACTTCATCATTGCTACCAATATGTACCAGGGCTGCTGGGTCATTTCCAGTCCCTCCCAGTAATTCATCTACCTGATCCACAACACGGCAAACCCGGAAGTAAAACTGTTGTCCCGGCTGTTAGAGAGGACAGCTCTATCTGCCATTGCCATTCCTGATTGGACACACTGTTATGACACAGATTTGAGGGGCCACGTGCACCTCAATTTTCTCTCACTAGGTAATTTGTTTTTGTGTTCAATCTCGCAGCTCTCAGCCAAAACACCTCTTAGGAGAACTCTTGATATCACAGTTTGCAAAGTCAGCCATAGTTGGCCTTCAGTCCTCATACCCGTGGGTGTATTGAACAAAGTGAGCATTACAGGCACAGACCAGAAAGGTAGGGAAACAACTTTGGGAGCAAGCCTTCCAAATATAAATACAGTTATACGGTTTACTACGCTATTAATGTGGGCGCTCGCGCATGATAAGCCTCTGTTGTAGGCTAGAGCGCTTGCTCCCAAAGTTGTTTCCCTACCTTTCTGTGGCTGTAGATTCCTGGGAATTCCCTGAAGGATTGGGCTACTGGCTTGAGCGTCATCAGAGCGCAGTTCTCGGCGCTCTGATGAGGGCGCGCTATTCTATGTTGAGAGAAGGTCGGAGTGCCGACCATATGTCTGCTGGCTTGCTGCAGTCTCGCACTCTGCTACAATTACGGTGCTATTCAATTGAACAAGCCCGCAAGTTACAGGCCGAAAGCTGAAACCGTAAACCATGCACTCGTACAAGCAGTTCAGGGCGGGAACATGATCCATTAAGCAAGGCCGTAACTACCCATTTAGAAACAGCCAATAGTAAATGAGACCATCATCATGACATCAGTAACGCATGGAGGTTACATGTCACTCAATTAGCGTTTAGAGGTCCGATATGTGAAAGGACTCGCAAAACACAAAATAATAGAAATGAATGCTGATACTGTTTTAGACCATGTGGGTGGCCTGATATGTATTAACTCATTGATTCCCGAGACTGATATAACCCCAAATTGAAACATAAAAAAAATAAAAATTTGATTGGCGATTCGCGTGCTTGAGACTGTTGTGCAATGAATTATAATGTCTTACATTGCTTTCCCCGTCATTTAAAGTGCATTATTCATTTTTTATCTGTGATTACAGGGCTACGGACAGGTCTTTAACCCCTTTGCGACTCCTCTCTAGTACTCGTAGGATTTTCTCCTACATTTGCCATTTACGGGGGTGAAAACATTTGCGGGCTTGGGGAATTTTAGCAATTGAATAGCGATTTGAGATTTTAGTGATCGTAAGACATGCGGACGTGAAAGATCAAAGGCTTAGCTGTAAGTTCCGGTTTTACCAACTACAAGGATTTCAAGCCTATAACACATAGCCTGTTCGCGTCTCGCAAAAGAATTCCAATTGAATAGCAAAATAACTTACGGCCTCCATTACAGGCTCCAGTAATTGCTCCATTGAATGAGGCTCTTGGACTTTGACAGCTACATTATTATTTTGTGCCATGTTGTGTGGGTAAGCCATGTTGTACATGGGGGGTCCACAATATGATGGCTATTGTATTATTGGGTGAATTTATTGATGTAAAGGTGGTAACCAGTCATGTTTAGTATTGAAATGTTGCATTTATCCAAGGGAGTTTAATAAAGTGTATTACCAGGGGCCCTGGGAAAAAGGGATCCAGTTAAGGACTTATCTGGCTTTTGAGTAGAATTATTTCAGAAGAGTAAAGGGGGAAGGGCTAGCACGGTAAATTAAAGAGGCTAATCAGACACTATGAGCCTGATTCAATTGAGCTTTCGCAAGTTACTGTAGCCCGTAAGTGAGGTTGTAAGTTAATTTGCTATTCAATTGGAGTGTTTTTGCGGGCTCCGAACGGGTTCCGAGTTACGGCCTTGAAAACTTTTCTATGGTTACACCCGTAACTTACAGCCTCCCGAAGCCTTTGATCTTTCAATTCAGCAAGTGTTATGATCGCTAAAATCACAAATCGCTATTCAATTGCTCCAATTCCCCAAGCCCGTAAATGTTTTCACATCTGGGAATGGCAAATGAAGGAGAAAATCCTACGAGAGCAAGGGGGTTAAACGCCTATTTGTAGCACTGTAAATGCAAATAAAAAAACAATACTGCACTGTAAATAATGAGGAAAGCCATGATAGACATTAGAATTCATTGCACAACCATCTGAAGCTTGCAAATCGGCAGTATATAAGATTTATTTTTATGTTTCATTTCGGGGTTAAATCGATCTCGGGTATCAATGAGTTAATAGATATCAGGCCACCCACATGAACTAGAATAGTATTGGCATTGATATCGGACATATCGGACCACCAAACCTAATTGATAAACATGTAACCTCCATGTTTTACTCCAGTAATAATGATGGTTTCATTTTCTATTGGCTGATTCGAAATGGGAGGTTACAATTGAATCGGCCCCTATGTCTCCAAAAGAGGATTAAAAATCATCCCCTCTGCAGTGAGGCAGAGGAAAAGCTCATAGCTCATGTGAATTCACGCACTTCAGAGGCAAACAGGCATACAAATATCTAGCAATTTAGAGACAGTCACGAAGCTATTATCTACTGGGTAATATTTTCCTAGGAGTAAATATGATTTACTGCACTCATACTGCTGAGTGGTGCTTACTTAGTATGAAATATGATTATGTTTAGGCTTGAAATGCAAGATTTCCACAGGGGGTTCTAATAAAATATGTTATGGACTCATTGGAAGGGGCCTACAAATTGGGCCGATTAGGACTAACAGTCAGCATTGCCCCTGACAAATTGGGTGGATTAGGACTAGCAGTCAGCATGGCCCGCAGGGGGTAATCTAATGGGCAGCTCTCCTCTCACCCGACCAAGGGCATGGGCAAGTAGGATAGGCTCATTCTATGTTTGTCTATGGTTGTGACTTTTTATAGTTAATTGTTTTTCTGCTTAAATTTGCTGTGCGTTCACCAATTGCTATCAGTTTGAACGACATAATTTACTGGTTTCTGTGGTCTACTGGGCGCTTTGGTGGATGTTAGCTGGGTTGTTCTGTTCCTGCTATCAGGGATATATAACGAACCAGACAGTCATACTGGGTAGGTTTGAGTTAGGTTCTTATCAAGACCAACACCCTTTCCCTCCCAGCAAGCAACTCACTGACCAGGCAAACACAACACACTTATTACATACAGACCTAAACGTATACAAACCACTCCTATTCACACCTTCAGACTGATTACTTAACCCTTACAGCAAACATCCTTACCTTTCACACTCACATGAACACACACACACAACACACTCTTTGCTCCAACTAGAAACCAGGGTTAAAGAACCTACCTCCCTACAAAGTATAGAAGGTAGGTGCTATACATAAAACATAAAAACGTAACCTACTAAGAAAAAACATCCCTATACCCTCTAATATAATCTGGGGGGATTTGTTCTTTCCACCCCTGAGTTCCTACATGCCTGTCTTCTGCTAACTGTAGGGAATACACACCTATCTAACTTCCGGATCCCCATGTGACTTCCCTCATAGCTGCAAAATGCTATTTTGTGAAATAGGAAATCATTGATCACTTGAGCTGTTTTAGCTTTAACTTTTCAAGTTGTAAAAATCTGCATATATTCTGAATTCTTTATAAAAAGGTAAATATCACCTATTATATCACCTAATCATCTATTATGTCTTGTTTTGGATTATTGTAACCCAAATTTGTAGCTAGATTACTACTGGGATAATATATTTTAATTTATCCTGATCCTTATTGTTTCCCAGATATTTTGTTGTGGTGACATATTGGACACTGGGGTGATATCTACTTAATACATATCTTTCCTTTTTTTTGTTTTATTAAATTGCAACCAACTGCAAAATTTAGCAAGGTGTGCTGAAAAGCTTTCAAATGTAAAGTAGAAAATATCTACTTTATTTGTAATTATTTTCTTGAGTGACACCAACAGAATATGCTCCACAGTCATTTTTCAAAATATATATATACTGTATATATATTGCTTATTTGTTCAGTCTATCCTGACTCTCTGTGATCCCGGGGACCGCAGCACGCCAGGCACAGTTTGTGTCCAGTTGTGGCAATCCATAAGGTTTTCATTGCAAAGATATTGGAGTGGGTTGCCAGTTCCGTCTCCAGTGGACAGTGATTTGTCTGACCTCCTTGCTATGACATGTCCATCTTGGGGGACCCTACAAAGTATAGCTCACAGCTTCATTGAGGTACACAAGCCCCTTCACCACGACAAGGTAGCGATCCATATATCTATCTATCTATCTATCTATCTACATATATCCATATATACACATATATCCCCAAAATTATGCCAGCAGAGGTGGAGCTACTGCTGGTGTAAACGTTGAAAGGCACCAAGGCCCGTGGCCTCTGAGGTGCCCCAGCGGAGCTCCAGTGGCCTCTGCGGATCCTCTGTGGCACCCATGGTCCCCTGTGGCCTCCGCAGGTCTTCTATGGTCCCGGGCACCCCTGTGGCCCTTGTGGGTCCCCTGTGGCCTCTTATGGCCCCCACTGACCTCCCATGGGGCCCCTTCTGGCCCACTTTCCTCTTGTCTCCACTTTCCTCTTGTCTCCCCCACATATACATACATATATATATACATTTATATACATATATATATATATATATACGTATATATATATATATACATATATACACATATCTATATATATATATATATATATATATATATATATATATATATACATATATATATATATATATATATATATATATATATATATATATATATATATTTATATATTATATATATATATATATAGACACAGGCCCACATTTATATATTTATTTTTTTAGATATTGAATATATATGTTATATATGTAATGTGTGAGTTGATGTTGGAGGGGGTTCGGAAGAGTGGAAAAAATATTGTGCCTGCTCCCTCTTGGGGGCCCAAATTTCCTTTTTGCACCAGGGCCCCCCATGCACTAGCTCCACCACTGTCTGCCAGGGTAGGAGAGTGTAATACATAAGGTTGGGGGATATACAATCTGGGAATTAACATTATGCCAAGTGAATAACATTTGCTGAAAGATCACATGAATATCAACAGCAAATGAAACAAGAAAGCTGTTGTTTAGACAAACTTTAAATAACAAAGTATTATCTTTTTTTATAGATCATGGGGGTTTTATTTTGAAACTGGTCTCTGCTGTGCAAGGTTAAGCCAGCTGCCAAGAATGGGGGTGTAACCTTGGCAATAAATGCAGTTTTCCAGAATGCATATTTTAAGCACCCCTCCTTAAAAGCTGATGGTTAGTAATACAAATCCAAAATGTTTGCGATGTTCACTAACACTATATGTTTTAATGATTGAATAGCTATAAATATTAGTCTGATATTAGCCTAAACATGTTGAGAGGAGATAGCAAAACCCTGTAGAAACAAAATGTAATCTGACTGGCTGTGCTTAGTGTTCTTTTAGATGATTACAGTACATAATGCAACAGTTAAAATAGAACACAGATTAATGTTGTGCCTGTTAGCACATTTTTTTCTGTTCTAAATAATCTTGATTCAGAGGATATGTGTGAGCAGAGCTGGCCTTATTCTTACCTCTCAACAGCAGCAAGACCGACAGGGAGTCAAGCAGAAGATGTGCCAAAGTTTAATGGGCAAAAGTCATATAGCCTGTCCTGGGTAGGGATGGACTTTATACCTGCTGTTTTCAGATCTCTATCACTATTTAGACTGAATATATTTCTATACAGCAGAATGCAGGCAGCAGGAAGGACCCAATAAATTCTTAGGAAAGCAAAGAACTGTCAGGAGAGGCAAACTTGCATGCAAAATATAGAGAACTAAAATACAGTAACAAAATATGAAACATCTAAGCAACAAGTAGACTCGTGCACAAAATCTTATTTTCATAGCACATTTATTAGATTTAATGAATATATTATTTACTTTAAATCTGCCACACCTAACCTTCTCCTTAAGGACTCTTAGAAAGTCCATAGTTTAGGTTTAACAATTAAATTAGAGGCTCCACGGCCTGTTAAATACTTTCAGCCTTATTAAATTGCGATTCAGACAATTGAATAGGGCTCTAAGTAAGCACAGAGCATATTTTTTTTACAGAAGTTTTTAGCTAGTGAAGACCTTGCTTTTGGATAGAAGTTCCCTAACTAAAAACTTCTGTAAAAAAATATGCTCTGTGCTTACATGGAGCCCTAGTCAATTGGCCGAATCACAATTTAATAAGGCTGTTTTTATTTTGAGTGATATTTTTTGAGAATTACGCCTTGCTTTATTGAGTCAGAAGCAGTATTGGGTTATGTGTTACCTTTGCATTAGAATTATTAGAGAAAGAACACTGAGAAATAACAAACCCATGTGGGAAAGAAGCCAGTCATCTTACATAAAATAATGGGTCAGGACAAATATGAGAATGATGTGGATCGATACACAAGGTCAGAGAGAAGTTTATGTCTCTTTGTATTCATTACCTTGTGGATCAGTTAAATCCATAAATCCATAACATATTAAGGCGTTATAATGGAACATCAAAACATGAGAGATTCTGATAATGTGCCAGAAAACCCAAATCCATATTAGGTCCTATATGTTTGGTGTTGAAAAATGTGACCATCATCATTTCAAATATTTTCCTCTCCAGGATATATCTAACATTGCCTTTCAATATTTAGATTTTCATGATTTTGGGTAAAATGGTGTCCAAATGTGGTACAGTGGCTGTTTTCATTGTGCTTTTTATTCTAATGTCTATGCAGATTTATCTTTAGATGCAATTTTTGGCTGGTTTCCCCAATGTAGCAGCCAATTTTACATACAGAAGTATATCACATTGAAATATGTGCTTGAATATGAGCCTCTGATGTAATAGGTACTGTGTTAATAGTGGCTTTGCCATCCTTATATATATATATATATATATATATATATATATATATATATATATATTGTAACAGTGTCCAGGAAGGACAGATAACCTGCACTAGAATACAGTATGGGATCTACATAAGCAGAAGAATGAGTAGGGCTGTACATCCATGCTTGAACAGAAGGGGAACGTGTGAGCTGCGGCCTAATCAAGCCAGTACACCTGATCTAAGTTAGGAGGATTTAAAAGGCTGCAGTGTGAGCAGAGAGGGGGCTAGCTAAGTTCACAGGAGATAAGGAGCCTGGAAGAAACCTTGAGCAGAGAGAGCTGTTTTTGAGAAGTTGCAATACGGAATGCTGGAGTGCTGTTTTTCTGGAGCTGCAAGTAAAAGGTCTTGCTGGATCTGCAAGGAAATCCTTATTAAGTACCTGTTGGGACACTGCTGAGTTACCTGACTGAGGAAAGCTGCATGGCAGACTGAAGCTAGTGAGGAGACGGACACTCCACTTACCATAAGGTCAGAAACCTTTTACTTAAATTATTATACCCCAGAAGAGGCTGAGTGCTTGTCCTGTTAAATTGCAGTGTTCCTATTTGCAATATCAAAGGGTCCCTGGGGTGAAGCATATGGGAGAGAAGGGCGGGCCCTATGCTTCATCCAAGGTTATTTAAGTGAAGACGTGGAAAGGCCACAGGCTGGCACTATATAAGAGACTAGTCGTAACCTGGCCACAAGGTGGCACTACACCACATATACAAGACTATGGATACTGTAAGAGACTATTTGTATCCGGGCCACAAGCTGGCGCTATAAGGGACTGTTTGTATCCTGGCCACAAGGTGGCACTACAAGAGACTGTTTGTTTTCTTTATGAATTATAATTTAACCTGTAGTAGAAAAGCGTCTCAGGTTATAGTCAGGGTGTTCCAGAGTCTAAGTAAGCCCGTTTATGTAGATGTTTATTTTGCTGCCTATAAGCTATTTCATTTGTGTTTTTGTAACTACTCAATAAAATATATAAAAAGAGCCCAGAAGTCTCTACCATTTACAGTCCATAAAAGGGTACCTTGTTACACTGGTGTCAGAAGTGGGATCCGGGTCTTTGTACCAAAAGACCACCCACGTAAAAATGGAAGAGGTAATAAAGGCCTTACTGCAAGCAACCGCAGCACAGCAGGAAATAAGCAGACAACAACAGGAAACAAACAGACAACAGCAGGAATTTAACAGATTGCTTGCAAATCAGATGACACAAAGTCAAGCCAATTTACAAGAGATATTACATCACTCCAAACAATTTGCTACTGCAGGAACAAGAGAACCAGTGATGGGACTGCAAGCAAGTCACCGCATACATAAAATGAGTAAAGAAGATGATATGGAAACCTACCTGCTGGCCTTTGAAAGGACTGCAATGCGGGAAGCCTGGCCACAAACTCAGTGGGCAGGAATACTGGCCTCATTTCTGATAGGAGTAGCGCAAAGAGCTTATTATTCTGATCTACCAGCAGAACAAGATTATATTTATTTAAATATTTAAAGGCGGAGATTTTAGCCAAGATAGAGGTAAACCCAGCTGTCCGGGCCCAAAGGTTCCATACATGGAAATACCGCGGGGACCAACCACCAAGAGCCCAAATATTTGATCTCCTGCATCTCACACGCAAATGGCTATGCCCAGAGAGTAACTCCCCAGAGAGAATTGTGGAGAAAATAGTCCTGGACCACTACTGGAGAAGATTGCCTCCAGGTATGAGAGAGTGGGTAGGACAATACGAATCACAGTCTCTGGATGAATTAGTGGCCCAAGTGGAGCGCCATCAAGCGGTAAAAAGCATCTCAGCAGACTCATCTATGGAGAGATCAAAAACCTGGAAACGAGGGTTATCCATAAAAAATCGGCCTACTGAAGGGGCCACAGGAAACTATAGAAGAGAACCTCGAGATGTTTATGGAACTGACAAGAGAAAGAAGGAGGAGAGAAGGAATGACTACTTCCATACGGTGAAGTGTTTCCAGTGTGGAGAAATGGGGCATATGGCAGCCAAATGCCCTAATCGGGATGAGCCAATGCAGTGCAATCTTGGAGACTCTGCAATCCACTGTGACGTGGTTAATTTAGTCGGAATGACTGAGCTGCGACATCCATTTATCACAGAAGTAATGATAAATGGTCAGAAAGGAAAGGGGCTGATTGATTCTGGTAGCGCAGTTACCCTGTTATCCCGAAGAGCAGTAGCCCCAGATAATAGGAGATTAGGAAAAAGCATGGGCATTACCTGTGTTCATGGGACAGTAATGAACTACCCAACAAAAACCACATGGATTGAGGTCTAGGGCTTGAAAGCCCTAGTAACAGCCCCGGTAGTACCCTATCTACCATATGCAGCGGTTTTGGGTAGAAACTTCCCACATTTTGAGAAACTGCTCTATACAGAAAGCCAGAGAACTAGTCCTGAATCTAAATTGGATATCTTCCCGTTTGAGGATAACAAACTAATCTCCAGCCGGGAAAAAGTTCTGAAATCTCTAAAACAAAGACGAAAAGAGAAGAAAAGGGGAACAGAAATAAAAAAGAAACTAGTCAGAGAAGAAGCTCTGGTAGCTTCACAGACCATACCTGAGGAGACAGCAAAATTAGAAGAATCTTCTTCTGATGCAGAGATGACCCCTCTAGAGAGAGAAGAAGAACAGAACGTACTCCAGGAAGAAAAAACATTTTGGGAGAGACCAAGCAAATGATCCTCTCCTACAAAATATCAGAAGAGAAGTGGTCAAGGTAAACGGCGAAATAGTACAGGGACGAGAAAATCTCCAAGGTCCCCACTTTGTGTTGAAAAGAGATCTTCTATATCGTGTGGTCAAAATAGGAGAAGACGTTATAGAGCAATTACTGGTACCTCAAGGCTACAGAAAAGTATTAGAAATGGCTCACAGTCATCTTTTTGGAGCACATCTGGGAGTGGAGAAAACTTAAAACCGGGTAATGAAGAGATTCTACTGGCCTGGAGTATACGAAGAAGTGCGCCGGTATTGTCTGTCTTGCCCAGAATGCCAGATAGCAAGTCCAAATCCTCAGTTAAAAGCTCCTTTGATACCGCTTCCGATAATAGACGAACCGTTTGAGAGAATAGTGATGGACCTCGTAGGACCACTGGAAAGAACAGCTCGAGGACATCAGTACATTTTAGTCATATTGGACTACGCTACAAGATACCCTGAAGCCGTGCCACTAAGATCCGCTAACTCTAAGAGTATGGCAAAAGAAATGCTACTTCTTTTTTCAAGAGTTGGAATACCAAAAGAGATATTAACGGATCAATGAACACCGTTTGTTTCAAGACTGATGAAGGACCTGTGCCAACAATTACAAGTAAAAGCATTAAGAACGTCAATATATCACCCTCCGACCGATGGATTGGTGGAAAGATTTAATAGAACGCTAAAAAGAATGATACGAAAAGTGGTGGACAAAGATGTGGAAAACTGGGACCTTTTATTGCGGTTTCTGTTATTTGCAGTACGAGAAGTACCCCAGGCCTCTACAGGGTTTTCCCCATTTCAGCTTTTATATGGACGTCATCCAAGGGGAATACTCGATATTCTACGAGAAACCTGGGAAGACCAAAAAGTCCAAGGAAAAAATATTGTGGAGTATGTGCAGACCCTGAGAAATAGAATCTCTCAGATCGCCCCACTCATTAAAGCACATATGGAACAAACACAGAAACACCAGAAAACTTATTACAATCGAGATGCCCAGGTCAGGAAATTCCACCCTGGCGATAGGATTATGGTAGTGGTTCCAACGGCTGAAAGCAAGCTCCTGGCTAAATGGCAAGGACCATATGAAATCATAGAAGCTGTAGGTGAAGTAAATTATAAAATCAAACAGCCGGATAAACGAAAAAAGGAGCAGATTTATCATGTGAATTTATTAAAAGTTTGACGTGAAAAAGAAGCTGAGGTAGCAGTTGTACACCAGGTGTACCCAATGGAAGTAACACTTCCCAAAGTACAAATCTCGACTGAATTGTCACCACAGCAAAAGGAGGAAGTAAGGAAAATGATTCTGCGAAATACAGATGTATTTTCTGAAAAAACAGGCCACACAAAGGCGCTTTACCATGATATTATCACTAAGCCTGGAGTAATTATAAGAAGCAGACCATACCGGATTCCAGAGGCCAAGAGGGAGGAAGTAAAAACAGAAGTAAAAAAAATGCTTGACTTAGGGGTTATTGAAGAGTCTAGCAGTGAATGGTGTAGCCCAATTGTCTTAGTTCCTAAACCTGATGGGACAATTCATTTTGCAGCGACTTTCGAAAGTTGAATGAAATCTCCCAATTTGATGCCTATCCTATTCCCAGAGTGGATGAATTAATTGATAGACTAGGAACTGCAAGATTTATGTCTACATTAGATCTGACAAAAGGATATTGGCAGGTCCTTCTGACAAGATCAGCAAGAGAAAAAAACTGCTTTTTGTACTCCTAATGGTCTGTTCCAGTATAAAGTTCCACCTTTCGGCCTGCATGGAGCTCCGGCTACATTTCAACGACTCATGGACAAACTTTTAAGACCACATTCCGAATATGCAACTGCTTATTTGGACGATATTGTAATTCATACCACGGATTGGGATTCTCACTTAAATAAAGTGGAAAAGGTCTTGGAGTCCCTGAGAAGAGCGGGTCTAACAGCAAATCCGGCAAAATGTGCACTTGGGCTGTAAGAGATTAAATATCTTGGATATACGGTGGGAAGAGGACTGATCAAACCTCAGTTAAATAAAGTGGATGCTATAGGAGAATGGCCATGACCTTTAAGGAAGAGACCGGTGCGTGCCTTTCTGGGGATAGTTGGGTACTACCAAAGGTTTATACCCAGTTTTGCCACCATTGCGGCTCCTTTAACTGATTTAACCAAACAAAGAGCCCCAGATACGGTAAAATGGAATCCGGAAGCAGAAAAGGCATTTGAAGACCTAAAAGTGGTCTTGTGTCAGGAACCGGTATTGGTGGCTCCGAATTTCCAAAAACTTTTTATCCTACAGACGGATGCTTCTGCGATTGGATTAGGGGCTGTACTATCGCAAGAGAAAGAGGCAGAGGAACATCCGGTGCTATACCTCAGCAGGAAACTGTCGCCCAGAGAACAGAGATATTCAGTGGTCGAAAAAGAATGCCTGGCTATCAAGTGGGCTTGCGAGGCTCTGAGGTATTATCTGCTGGGTAGATCATTCAAGCTGGTTACGGACCATGCCCCATTAAGATGGATGCATCTTAACAGAAAGAAAAACAGCAGAGTGACTAGATAGTTTCTTTCATTACATCGATTCAGATTTACAGTGGATCATCGAGCCAGAAAGAAACACGATAATGCGGATGCCCTATCTAGGGTCCACTGCCTCTCAGCGCATGTAGCTCAACTACATGGTGTTGAGCTGAGGGGAAGGATATGTAACGGTGTCCAGGAAGGACAGATAACCTGCACTAGAATCCAGCAAGGGATCTACATAAGCAGAAGAATGAGTAGGGCTGTACATCCATGCTTGAAAGAAGGGGAGCGTGTGAGCTGTGGCCTAATCAAGCCAGTACACCTGATCTAAGTCAGGAGGATTTAAAAACCTTTTACTTAAATTATTATACCCCAGGGAAGAGGCTAAGTGCTTGTCCTGTTAAATTGCAGTGTTCCTATTTGCAATATAAAAGGGTCCCTGGGGTGAAGCATATGGGAGAGAAGGGCGAGCGCTATGCTACATCCAAGGTTATTTAAGTGAAGACGTGGAAAGGCCCCAGGCTGGCACTATATAAGAGACTAGTCGTAACCTGGCCACAAGGTGGCACTACACCACATATACAAGACTACGGATACTGTAAGAGACTATCTGTATCCGGGCCACAAGCTGGCGCTATAAGGGACTGTTTGTATCCTGGCCACAAGGTGGCACTACAAGAGACTGTTTGTTTTCTTTATGAATTATAATTTAACCTGTAGTAGAAAAGCTGCTCAGGTTATAGTCAGGGTGTTCCAGAGTCTAAGTATGCCCGTTTACGTAGATGTTGTTTTTTTTCTGCCTATAAGCTATTTAATTTGTGTTTTTGTAACTACTCAATAAAATATATAAAAAGAGCCCAGAAGTCTCTACCATTTACAGTCCATCAAAGGTACCTTGTTACAAGATATATATATATATATATATATATATATATATATATATATATATATATATATTATTGCAAGGAAAAGTGCTAGGTTTTGGATTTGTAAAACATGAAAAAGAAATGTTCACATATTTGTACTATCTATTTTGGTAATAAATGAGAAGATTTTGCTAATCAAGTCATTATCCACTTGGTCACACATACTTTCCTGTACTAAATCATTGTTTTGTTCCACATTCTTCTAGGGATGATTAGTAGTCCTTTTTAAAAAATATATGGTTTCCTAAATTTAGCTCTAGTGATTCTTGGTGACATCACTGCATTATGCCTTTAACAAATGTTTGTGTGACAATGTCAGTGTCATTATTGAAATCTAAACATGAATTATCTGCTTTCCCATCTTTCTCCATTACAATTGCTTTATACAATATCATGCTCACCCCTCTCCCGGAACATCTCCCTGAAAGAAATGTCTTACTGTGCCTGGCTACTGCAATATAAACTGAGAACTATACTGCACATGAATTACCCATGCACAGGGGCGTAGGAGTCAAAAAATTTTCCTGGGGGGGATAAAGTTCAGAGAAGCGTGGACCTCAGCGACTTGCCACAAAGATGACATTGTCAGTCTGTAAATCATCTAGGCTGCTGAGACCCCACTCTACAGAACTGTGCTAATATAAAAAGTTTCCACACTTGTTCTCACCTTACCTAACATAGAGCCTCATTCAATTGTAAGGCCGCAACTCGCGGTATACAGCCGTATGTCTGCGGACTTGAACTTTGCTACAATTACGTAGCTATTCAATTGAACAAGCCCGCAAGTTATGGGCCGAAAGCCTAAACCGTACACAAAGCAATCGTATGTAGCATTTCCGAGTGTGAACATGATCAATTAAGCAAGGCGATAACTATCCATTTAGAAACAGCTAATAGAAAATGAGACCGTCATCATTACGTCAGTAAAACATGGAGGTTACATATCAATTAGCGTTTAGAGGTCCCATATGCGATCTGACTCTCAAACCAACAAAATACAAATTAATAAAAATTAATGCCAATACTGTTCTAGTCCATATGGGTGGCCTGATATGTATTAATTCATTGATTTCCGAGATCGATATAACCCTGAAATGAAACATGCCAGCTTGAGACTGTCGTGCAATTAATTCTAATGTTTTTCATAATTTTCTCTACCATTTACAGTAGAATATTGATTTTTTATTTGCATTTACAGTGCTACAGGCATGTCTTTAACCCCTTTGCGGGTCCCATCTGGTAGGATCTTCTTCTACATTTGCTGTTTACAGGTTTAAAAACATTTGCGGGATTGCGGAAATGTAGCAATTGAATAGAGATTTGTGATTTTATCGATCAAACTCTTGCGGACGTGAAAAATCAAAGGCTTAGATGGGGTGTAAGTTACTGATGTAACAACTGCAGGGATTTCAAGCCCGTAACCTGTAGACCATTTGTGACTCGCAAAAAGACACCAATTGAATAGCAAATTCGTTTACGTGCTCCAGTAACTTAGAATTGCTCAATTGAATGAGTCCCATAGTCTCCTCCCTCATTCCGCAACATGATCACCTGTCTGACATCTGGTTTGCAGACTGCTTATTACATCCCTGAGTTTTGCTGATACCGCTCCTTGTAACTGCTGCAGAACGGACTGCATCCCTCTTACAAGTTTCTATATTAGAAAGAGGAAGATTTAAGTATCCGTATGTGCATAAGGATAAGGAGAGGTACTTCTTGAGAATTCAGAGTATTAAGAGATGGAGAAGACAGTGAAGAGAAAAGGATAGTAGATACAGAGAAGACAAGACAGAGCAAACAGAAGATAGAAGAGAAAAGAGAAGGGAAGTGGAGAAGATGTGAGAGAGGCAAAGGTTTGAGAGAATAGGGGAAGATGGGAGAACACAGAACAGGAAAAATAGACAAAGAAAAGAAATAGAGGAAGTCAAAGCACAAAGAAGAAAAAAGGAGAGGCAAAAATAAGTAAAGAAGATAAGACTGAGAGAGGAGATAGAAGAAAGTAATAGAGAGAAAATAGAGATGAGAAAATAGAGATGAAAAAAAGGAGAGAGAATACATGGAAAATAAGACAAAGCCAAGAAGTGAAGAAGTGGGAGAAGATAGAGTTAGAGAACAGAAGAATGGAATCACATATTATAGTTGTCAAATTGCGATTCGTCGTCACGCTTGTAACGAATCACAGTTTGACAACGATCCGATCTCAAAGGCGATCAGATCGGGCACATGTGCAATGCGCAGCTCAAACCGCACAAGTGCAGAGCGTGGTGTGATCCGCGCATTGCGTATACGCGGCGCATAAGGAAAGAGACCCAGAGGGAGATGGGGCAGAGACACAGAGGGAGAGGGGGGAAAGAAACACAGACAGACAGGAGGGGGGAAGAGACACAGAGGGAGAGGGAAGAGACAGAGGGAGGGGGCACGAGACACAGAGGGAGATGGGGGCAGAGACACAGAGGGAGAGGGGGAAAGAAACACAGACGGACAGGGGGGGAAGAGACGCAGAGGGAGAGGGAGGGGAAGAGACACAGAGGGAGGGGGAAGAGACAGAGGGAGGGGGGAAGAGACACAGAAGGGGGGGGAGAGACACCGAGGGGGGGGGGGAGACACAGAGGGAGAGGGCAAGAGACACGGAGGGGGGAAGAGACACAGGGGGGGGAGAGACACAGAGGGAGAGGGCGGGAAGAGGCACAGAGGGGGAGGGGGGAAGAGACACAGAGGGAGAGGGGGAGAGACACAGGGAGAGAGACACAGAGAGAGGGGGGAAGAGACACAGAGGGAGAGGGGGGAAAAAGACACAGATGGAGAGGGGGGAAAGAGACACAGAGGGAGGGGGGAGAAAGAGACACAGGGGAGGGGGAAAGAGATGCATTGGAGGGAGAGGGGGGAAAGAGACACGGGGAAAAAGACCCGGGAGAGAGGGGGGAAAGAGACACGGGGAGAGGGGGGGAAGAGACACAGGGGAGTGAGGGGGAGAAAGAGTCGTGGGGAGAGGGGGGAAGAGACAAAGGGGGGTGAAGGGGAAGGAGACACAGGGGGGAAAGAGACACAGGATAGGTGGAAAGAGACAACGGAGGGAGAGGAGGGGGGAAGAGACACAGGGGAGTGAGAGATGGGGTAGGAGACACAGGGGAGGGAGAGGAGGTGGAAGATACACATGGGAGGGAAATGGGGGGTAGACACGAGAAAGGGGGGAACAGACACAGGGGGAGGGGGGACAGGCGGGAAAGAGACACAGGGCAGGAGGGAAGAGACACAGGGGAGGGTGAAAGAGACACATGGGAGGGATGGGGGAAAGAGACACAGGAGGGAAAGAGACACAGGGGAGGGAGTTAGAAACACGGGAGGGAGAAGGAGGTAAAAACACAGGGGGGGATACAAGGCAGGGAGAGGAGGGGGAAAGGAGACACAAGGGAGGGAGAGGAGGGGGGATATGAGACACAAGGAAGGAAGTAGACAGGGGGAGAGACTCTCAATAAGCTCCAAAGGCGTTCATTGCGAGGCCCTAAAAAAAGCGCTTAAAAACTGATTTTTTTTTGCATGATCAGTCAAATTTTCAAAATAAATGCCCAAATTTCAAAATTTTGGCCCGGGTATGTAAACTTTTGAGCACAACTGTATATATATATATATATATATATATATATATATATATATGTGTGTGTGTGTAAGGCACCAACATATTCTGTAGGTTCTGTAGCACCACACAGGGGCTAAATACAAAGCAAAATTTCAACACATTGCAAAGAATGGAGGGCCCTGTCTTTGAGATTAGAATTTAGTGTAGATAGTGCTTTCTTTAAAGCACATGAAAAGATTGGAAACTCACAAACATGCAATCTGATATATAAAAATTGTGTAATTAAAAAAATATATAAAAATAAATATATAAAATGTAATTACAAAAAGTATTTAAAAAGTTAAATTACAGTATTAATAGTCATGAGGGGTGAGGGGAGAGAGGTTATTTTTATTAGCTATGCCTAGGACAGAAGAAAGCCTAAATACACCAGTGAGTTAGTTAAATGCAAATTAATATGATAGCACTGTTGTGTTTGACCTTACTTAGTTATTTCTGTATCGTACAGTGTGTTTATTTTCCCATCCTAGTGCAAAGATAGACAATAAATTATTAATTTTCATATTTCATGGAAATTGTTGCAGTTACTGGATTTTTCTAGCAAACACGGAAATCGTTTTAGAAAGTGTAAATTTGTGTAAATCTTAAAATGGATCTTAAATGGCAGTAATGAAACACTAATTACATTTTGCTATAATATCACTCTGTCAGATTTGCAAATTGAAAGGAACAGTATATAAACTTTTCTAAAAATTGTTGAACCACACATAATCCCAAAAAAAAAAAAAAAATCCATTGTCATCAACTGATTGCACTAGATGGCAGCTAATGCACCAAAACCCACAATATATATTGGCAAAAAATATAGTTTAGTTTTATCCATAATGCTTTCACTAGATAGGTTATCTATGTTTGTGTGTGTGTGGATGAGGGAGTTCAGTTTGTGCATTTTTGTAAGAAAGTTCACTCAAAGTTATTAGTTGAAGTTCAAACCCTTGTGCATTTCATATTAGTGAACCGTAAATGTATCTCTGTCATCCCAGTCTCTCATTATTATTATTATTATCATTTATTTGTAACGCACCAACATATTCCATAGCGCTATACATTGATAAGTTCAAAGCCATAACAAAAGTAATATTAACACACTGCAAAGGATGGAGAGGTATTGGGTGTGGTACAGGAGGGTGAGAGAAGTGTTGTTCATGTTACGGTGGAAAGTGATAGGCTTCTTTGAACAGATGTGTTTTAGTAAGGGTTTGAAGGCTTTAAGGCAGGGAAACATTCTGGTGGAGTTCCTGAAAATAGGGGCAGCACAAGAAAAGTCCTGAAGGCGGGAATGAGAGGAGGTGACGAAAGTGGTGGAAAGAAGATGGTTGTTACTAGAATGAAGAGGGTGGGTGGGAAAGTATTTGGACATGAGAGCAGAGATATAAGTGGGTGCATCGTTATTGAGAGCTTTGTAAGATAGGGTCATGATTTTAAATTTTATTCTAGAGGCTACGGGAAGCCAGTGGAGTGATTGACAGAGAGGTCCTGTAGGCACTGAACATTGTGTACGGTAGATAAATCTAGCAGAGGCATTCATTATTGACTGAAGTGGGGACAGACGGGTGGTGGAAAGGTCAGCAAGAAGGGAGTTGCAGTAATCAAGACAAGAAATGATGAGAGAATGTATTAGCATCTTGGTTATGTCTTGTGTAAGGTAGTGGCATATTTTGGAGATGTTTTTTTTTGTGATATTAGAATTTTTTGATATAACATTGTACAGAAACATATTACTGCTTATACAAGAATCATATGTAATTTCCCGTGATCACTTTGTGTGGTATGACCACTGTATCTTGCCTATGCATTCTCTTTTTTAATCAACACGCACAGTCTGACTCCTCCATTTTCTAACAATTTTTCTCCATGTGTAATATATGTCTCATTTCACATAAACTTTATTACTTTTATTATAATTTCTAGCTTAGTATCTTGCTTTAACATACTAAATAGAGTTGTCTTAACAGAGCTTTCCCTCTTTGTAAATCTCTCTAAACTTTTCATGTACCGATTAAGGTTTAGTAAACACTGTGACGTCTTACCACAGTTGGTGGTATTATCTTCAGGATCCTCCATTCCTCTGGTCCTCCGCAGAGACACCCTTCCTCTGCCACCTGGTCCAGCTCCACCCCTTCCCCTCTATTTGACCTTTACCGGTGAGGCAGTGCCAAGCCCGAATGTTCCACCCATGGAGCCCAGACTAGGCATAGTATTGTTGATAGAGTGTGTTATGTGTTCATTAATGGCAATATAATTAATTTTGTTTAATATTGCCGAAAATTCTAGTCCCCCTGTCTTCCATTTCCTGGCTATGTGACTCTTTGTAGCTAAAGTCAGGAATTGGAGCAACCTATTCTGAGTCTTAGTAAGGTTAGGATGTGGTAATCCCAGACACGCTACTTCTGGTTTCAGTTGAATTTTGTGGGAGAATAATTTTGAGGTTAATACCTGTGTCTTCTACCCTCTGTGCTTCTGGGCATGTCCACCAAATATGAAAGAATGTACCTTTTTCTCTACAACCTCTAAAGCAATCTGAGTTTTCACTCTTTTGCCATTTCGATATTTTCTCTGGAGTAGTGTATGCCCAGAATAGGACTTTAATGGAGGTTTCTAGTATGCTGTAACTAAGGGCTCCCTTAAAGATATTGGCCCAAACCTTTTCCCAAATGTTCTTTTCCCATTGAACATTAAGGTCCTTTTCCCACGTTAACATATACCTCTCCTTATCGTGTTCAGGTTTGATGGTGAAGATATCATATAGGCTTCCTAGGATTCCTTTAGAATGGGGGGAGTTTTTACATATTCTGGAGAGCCAATTATGCTTTGGGATTCCTTTTTCCCTAATTACCGTCTTCACAAAGTGGCCTAGCCTAACATAATTGTAGTGTTCTCTCAGCGGGAGATTGACTTGCTCTTTTATGGTCTCAAATGAGACCACTCCATCCTCCTTATTCCAACCTCCAATTCTATCCAGGTGATTAGATTTCCACCAATGTTGTGAGAGAGTAGTTATTCCCTTGGGGGCTTGTGGGTGGCACAGTACTGAGGCCATGCTATTTGACTGTATAAATAATGTTGTATAGTGTTGTGACCATTTCCAGCACCCCAGGGTATTCTTGATCATGGGGTTTGCATTTAGTCTCACTTTGTTTGGGGTATGCTCCAGCCATATTATGGTGTCCCAAGTATATGGGTGAAGAAGGAGATTCTCTATAGCAACCCAGGATGGCTGAGCTTCAGGGGAGTGTGCTAGGGGTATGAAGGCCAATTGTGCGGCCCTGTAGTAGAGTTTGAGGTTTGGAAAGGCTAGACCCCCTTTATCTTTGGGTTTAAATAGAATATTTTTGGATATTCTCGCTGGCTTGTGGTGCCATATGAATTTAAGTGTCAATCTTTGAAAGTCAGCTAGTTCCCTCCTATTGATTGATATAGGTAGTGTTCTGAAGAGATACATCAGGCGGGGCAGCACATTCATTTTGATTGTATTTATCCTCCCTAACCAGGATATCTTGTATGATGCCCAAGTGCTTATGTTTTTCCTGAGTGTGTTATATAAAGTAGTATAGTTAGCCTTATAAAGTTCTTGAATTTTGGTTGTCAAATTAATTCCTAAATATTTTATATGGGAGCTAGACCAGGTGAATGTATACCTATCTGTCAGGAGGTTCCTTTCTTGCAGCAAAATATCTAATGGTAATCTTCGGTCTTCTCTAAATTAACCTTTAATCCTGAGATACGGCCAAATTCCCCTAGGGTACTCATTAGGGGTGGGATCGACTTAGATGGGTTTGTTAACGTGCATAGCAAGTCATCTGCGAACAGAGAGACTTTGTAATGTTGTAATCCAATATTGATTCCCCGTATCTCGGAATTGGACCTAATGGCCTGAGCAAGGGGTTCCATCGCTATTGCAAACAAAAGTGGCGATAAGGGGCAACCCTGCCTCGTACCCCTTTCTATTGTGACACTCGGTCTTTCCTTCCCTGGTAATTTTAGTGATGCTTTTGGCGAATGATAGTATGTTTTAATCAGATTGAGGAAGTTCCCCCGGAATCCAAATTTGATCAGGGCAGCCATTAAGTAGGGCCATTCTAGGGAGTCAAAGGCCTTCTCTATGTCTAGTGCCATGAGACAGGCCGGGGTTTTGACTGACTTTGCATGATGTTTTAAGTGGAGTACTTTCCGGATGTTATCTCCCGCTTGCCTATTTGGGATAAACCCCACCTGATCTTTATTTATTAATTTAGGTAGAAAGGATAATATCCTGTCTGCCATTATCTTGGATATCAGTCTAATATCGCAGTTTAAAAGGGATATGGGTCTGTAGTTTTTGGGATCTGTGGGATCCTTACCTTCTTAAGGGAATAATACTATTTCTGCATTGTTAAGCTCTTGAGGAATTTGCTCTCCTGACAGAATGGCATTATACAGCTCTGCTAAATGTGGGGCTAAAATATCAATGTAGGTGTTGTAGTATTGGTTACTGAACCCGTCTGGTCCCAGGGCTTTACCTATCTTTGCCTTTTGGGCCTGTAGGTTATCCTCTGTTAAGGTGGGTAGGTCTAGGGAGTGGAGGAAAGCCTGAATTTCATGATGTCCCAGATTTGGGGCGGCCCTTTATAGATTCTTGTAGAAATTTTCGAATGTCTCCTGAATTTTAATTGGGTTGGCCGTTAGAACCCCTTGAGTTGTTTTTATCTGATAAATCTTTGGCTGTGTCTGTTTTTCTTTAAGTTTCCTTGCTAGCCATGTATCTGGTTTATTAATGTTACTGTAGTATCTCTGTTGGGTCCACCTCAGGGCCTTCTCGTTTTCTCTGAGAGAATTTGGTCTAGTTTAGCTCGTGTTTTGTCAATTTGTTTCCTAATTTGAGTAGTGGGGTTCTGTTGGTTTTGTAGTTCTAGCGTCTGAAGATCCGTGTTATATTTCTTTTCCGCTTCCCTACTCTTTCTCTTATAGCTTGCTGCCATTTTTATGCATGTGCCCCTTATATATGCCTTATGGGCTGTCCAGACCCACCCTATACCTGTGTCCTGTGATTTATTTATGCTAAAGTATACCTCGAGATCTGTGGCTATCTGCTCCCTCATGATGGGATTTACGAGGTGCATACCATTGATCCTCCATGTATATGGGGGTCTGTTCTCTATTTGAAGATCTAACGACAGAGTGACCAAAGCATGGTCGGACCATGGGCATGAGATTATGTCCGTCTGTTTGGTCTTGGATAGGAGTGTCGCATCTATCAGGAAGTAGTCGAGTCTAGAGTAGGACCCGTGAGGATACGAATAAAAGGAGAATTCTCTTTCTCCAGGGTGTTGTTCCCTCCATGCATCAGTTAAATTTAGTTGGGCCATTAGGCCTCTAATTTTTTTAAGTTTGTTGGCGTAGCGGTTGTCCTTTTGACCACAGGTTCTGTCTAAAATTGGGTCCAATATCAGATTTAGGTCCCCCCCATCACTATTTTGCCATTGTCTAGCTTCCTTAAAGTCCTGAGTAAGGCTATCACGGAGTTGTGGGGAGTTGTCGTAGGGGCATAATATGAGACTAACGTCAGCTTGATGTCATGGACCTTTCCTGTCAAAATTATGTAGTTTCCGAGGGGGTCTACCTTTTTCCCTTCTAACGTGAATGGGAAATGCTTGTCTAGGAGGATAGCCGCCCAGCTTTTTTGGTGGTATGGGCCGTGGTGAAGAAGGTGGGGTATTGCCTGTTCAGGAATGTGGGGATTCTCCCTTGTTTAATGCGTGTCTCTTGCATGAAGATTACCAAGGGTTTATGTTGTTTATATATTAAGAACGCTTTACAGCGTTTGTTGGGTAAATTGAACCCCTTTACATTGTGTGTTAAAAATGTATATCCCCAACTACTCATCGGAAGGTGTATAGGTGAGGTGGCTTATTCTTGCTCTTTACCTTAGACCCCCATTGTACTTGTGCCCCATGCTGAGACCAGGTGACCCGGTCAGGCGCCCCCCGTTGGCCGGCAGTAGGAGTGAGGAAAGCTCTGTTAATTTGCACCCTAAACCTTAAAATAGAGAAGCATGTTAATAGGAGAAATGTAATAAAGCAAAACCATTCGACAACTTTCAATGTCAAACCTCTATCTCTTCCCAACCTTAGTGTAACCAATTGTGCACCTTCGTGCCTACTTGCACCGACGTGCCTAGGGTTGTGAGATAATTTACCTTCACTAAACATTCCCCTAGAAAGAGGTGGGCTTTTCAACTACCTCAATTAACGTATGTAAATTGTAAATGTATCTGGCTACCACTACTGTAGCTAGCCAATTCGTTAACTCTTTAGGTCTTTAACTATCCTTAACATACCAGGGAGTCCCTCCCCTACTCTAGCCTTCCTATATCTTCATTATAAACCAAGGTATATTTACTGGTTCTCTTTTATCCTTGTCTCTCTTTTTCCTCTTTCGCAAAAGAAATCTTCACCAACTTAGCTTATATACATAAGACATTTAACTTTCTAACAAATGTAACTGGTGCGCTAATACAGCCATATGTTCATTTATTTACAACCCTCATATCTGGAGTGTTCTTTAAGTCCTTAAGGCCCGGTGGTCCCTTCCACTGGTGTGGTATGGATATTTACCAATGTCCCAAGAAGATTCAGGGCTACTTATGGGCCCTGTCCGCGTCTATTGTGTTTCTTGGCGACTCCTCACTCCGCCTGGCTTTGGCTGGTGTGCCACTCGACCCTGGTTGGTCCTCTATTGGGTTAATGCCACTTGCAGAGTCTCTTTGAGTTGAGGCATTGCCTGGTGGGACGTTCCCCTTTTGATGTGTCTGTATTCTGTGTGTAAGGACCCTCTTGTAGCAGGTTTAATTTGATGAGTCTTTGGCGACATTCCTCCTCTGACTGTGAATTGGAGGTTGAAGGGATATCCCCACCTATAAGGAATCTTATGGCGTATTAGGATGTCCAGAGCCGGTTTAATTTCTCTCCGACGTTGCAGAGTGGCCGGGGTCAGGTCGGCATAGATCTGAATCTGAGTTCCGTCCGGACCCATGATCTTGGAGGACTTCCTGGCGGCGTAAAGGATGTGATCTCTCGCCTGCTGGCGTAAAAAACGGGCTATTACATCTTTTGGGAGAGTTGCGTTAGCTGGTCCCCCTAGCACTCGATGAGCCCTCTCGATCTCCAGGTGTGCCTCTGATGCCCTGGGAAGCAAGCGGTGGAGCATTTCCAGTATATAGGACGTCAGATCCGTAATGGCCCTGGGGATGCCCCGGAAACGAATGTTGTGCCTTCTGGATCTATTCTCTAGGTCTTCTATTTTTAGTTCCAGAGCACCCAGTTTGTCCGTGTTATGATTGATGTCCACTGTGTCTTGATTCTGCGTGTCTATAATTTTATCCACAGTCTTTTCTAAATTGTGGATTCTTTGGCCTAATTCTTGTATGTCTTTATGAAGTGGAGCTATGGCTTCTACTAGTTGTATTTTTAATAGGTCCGTGAACCAGGTTTTAGTCCCCTGGGTGAGATTGATGTCTTGTACCACTTCAGATTGTGTCTCCTCTGCATCCGAGAAGTTGGAGGTGTAAGAGATCGAGTCCAGTGGCAGCGATTGCTCTGCCGCTTCTCTGAAATGTTCAGAGATGCTTTTCGTCCCCAAGCTCTTTTTTGGTTTGGAATATTTGCCCATGTCGATTTTGGAGATGCGATGCTGGCCTCTGTTCCTTTATTAATCTTCTGTGGCCCCGCCTTGTAATGCCTTTGCCGCGTGTCTTGGCTGTAAAATGTTGTCAGATGATAAGTCAAGGAAGATTATGTTGTAGTGACCTTGGCGTGATGAGAGATGGACCCCCCCGGTTGTACTGGTTAGTTCATGTCCAGCTGTTGGGTGTCCCCTGGATCAGGAGCTTGTCCATTAATTTCTTTTGTTGCTTGTTTTGTATGCTGATTAGTAGGGATCTGGTGGCAGGGGGTTGTGGGTGCCTTATCCAGTATTGTCTTTTCAAGCTGGATGAAGCTAATGAATTGATTTATTTACAGTGTAGTTGCGTGGACCTGAGATAACCTCCGTTAGTTAAGATATGTAGTGTTCCTAAGCCGGACTGTCTATTTTTATGATTGGGCAGCTTACAGTCTGATATTGTCCATCCTATTGTAGATACAGTTATACCGGCATAAATAGTCCGCCTAGTAGATAATGTTTCCACTTGCTTAGGCCAATGTCTATAGTCAGACTTAGTGTCTTGTAGGAATAATGTTGTCTTTATGTGATTTCTCCGGTTGGCCACCGTGTGGCGGTGTTGCACTGTTTTCAGCGTCTGGTCTCAAGTCCTGATAGTCTGTTTAATCCTGATTTTTATATATGGCAAACTCCTGCTATATTTGTATTGATTGATCCAAATTTCTCACTGTTTTATACTGATATTAGCATATATAGAGTGATCACTTTATAATATGCTACTTCAAAGTCCTGCGTTAGTGCCAATCAAATGGTGATAGTTGTGATAAATTCAGTCCATAAGTTGAGATCTTTATAGTGGCACGGTAAGCTTAGCATCTATTATTGTATTTTTCCTGAATGGCCCCTATGTGGCAGTGTGGATATAGCTATTCAAGTTACACCGCACAGTCCATGTATCTAAATTTGGAAGAGTCGGCCAGTCTTTTTCCCTTTATTTTCGCTCTTCCTCTCCCCACCTTTTCTCCTTCTCCCTTCTCCATAAAGTCTCAAATCTATTCAGTACAATAAGAAATTTTTAATGGTACCTTTCAAGTACCATCAGCTGTGGGTTCAAGCTCAGGGGAATCTTTTTTGTCAGACCTTAGTAGCTCAGTCAATAGATCTTATGCAGAGTGACTCTTTCCCCTTTAGGGCTCAACAAAGTCTAGTTCCTTCAAACTTTAGCTCCCACAGGGCCTCCTTATTTCCAGATTTTAGGGGGAGAAGCTGTGTAATAGCCTCCACACAGGTGTGCTGTCTGTTACAGGCTTGAGCAGCTTATGTTTAGGCAGCCGTGGGCCTCCTTAGATGTGCAGTGTCCACCACAAGAGCCAGTGGAGCTAGTACAATCTTCAGGGTACTCACTGTTTGTAGGCCTCTTTCTCAGTCCTGAAGCCTGTCTTCCAGAAATCCAAGATGGCCACCGTCTCTCCTGACCTTACCCTAAGATGGCAACTGGAGCTCCCAGGCCCCTCCCGCACCTCTCCTTTCCTCTCACACAGCCCCTCTGATGCCTTGTGGCTCCCCCAACCACACCAGCCACCCTTGGGTGCACCTGCAGGTCTGTTACACAGGTTTTTTGCCTCTCACCACGGGGTCTGCTGGGCTGGCTGTCAGGCTCTGGCTACACAGCTACTAGCTCTGTTGTCTTTGGAGATGCTTTTTAGATGTAGAAGGCAAGATTTTGTCAATGTATGTGAGGGATAAAAGAGAGGGCAGGGTACAGTAGAATCCCAAGACAACGGGCTTGGGAGGTGGGAGTGATAATGGCACTGTAAAAAGTAAGATAGATGAGAGAAAATTGAAGCTGTAGTAGAGGGTGGGAAGATTAGGGTCCAGTATTAGACATGTTTAGTTTGAGGTGGTGGGCAGACATCTAGGGGAATAAACTTGAGAGGCAGTTGTGTACATCTGTTAGAAGAGAGGGGGGTAGATCTTTTGCAGCGAGATGGATTTGAGTGTCATCTGCATAGAGATGATACCTGATACTGAAATCCAAAAGTGTTTATTAGGGTAAAAAGTGAGGATGTGTAGATGGAGAAGAGGAGGGGGCCTAGTACTGAACCTTGGGGTACACCAACAGAACGAGGATGAAGAGAAGAAGAGGGGCAAGAGACAGATACACTAAATGTTTGATCTTGTACGTATGATGTGAACCACGAGAGAGCAGTGTCTCATTGCCAAGGGAGATGAGGATTTGGATTAGATGAGGGTGGTCAACTGTGTCAAAAGCATCATAGAGAAGAAGAATAGAAAAGTGACCTTTTGACTTGGCAGTGAGCAAGTCATTAGTGACTTTTGTGAGAGCTGTCTCAGTAGTGTTGGGGCCGGAAGCCAGATTGGAAGGTGTCAAGAAGGGAGTTAAAGAAAATAAATCGGGTAAGGCGATTGTACACAAGCCGCTCAAGTAGATTAGAAGCCAGGGAAGTAGAGAGATATGGCGGTAGTTAGCTGCAGCATCAGAGTCAGATGAGGGTTTCTTAAGAATGGGTGTAATAATGGCATGTTTTAGGGAGGATGGAAACATGCCAGTATTTAGGGAGAGGTTGAAGAGATGTGTGAGAGGTGTGATTAGTGTGGTAGAGAGGGGAGGGATAAGCTGTGATGGAATAGGATCCAGAGGGCAGGTAGTGAGGCAAGAGGTTAAAAGTAGACTGGAGAGTAAGGTTTGAGAATGGCCAGTCATGGGTCATCAATTTCAGTATTATCCTGTGGATTTTCATAGAATATGGTTTGAAAAAGGCAGCCCAATAGATATGGAACATAATACTCTCTCCTCAACACTCTTCCCAGCATTGGTCCAAGGCATGAGGGATGATGAAATGGATTTTGTTAAGGAGACTTATATACTTTTTACTTTGTATTTTGTATTTGGTCTCAAAGATCAAAGAAGAGGCTAAGGATAAGCTCCTAAGCTCCCTCCTGTGCACTTACAAAGGGTCATTTTGTGTCCAAAGTATCTCTTCCTTTTTAAAATGAGTTCTATTAATTATTGCAGTCAAGGTTTTCCACTGCTTTTTAGAGATTTATATGATATGTTTCTTTGCCTGATAAGACCTGGGTCATCTTGGACTATCCCTAAATAAATCACTGCACACTTGCAGCATTGTGCACATAATACAGTCAAAATAAATATAACACAAACATTGCATGATTATATCCAAGAAAATAATATATCAATTTTATATTTGACTATATATAACTAAACAATGTTACTATTTTATACAGTGAATGAGTTTAGGAATTACTTGGCAAACACAATTGTCCTTATTACAGTGGGTGGTGTTTGGGCACATTAACTGGTACAGACACAGGCTGGGCATATTTGGCTCTTCCATACAGAGACTGGGCACATTAGCTGATACAGACACCTGGGTGGGCACATTGGGCTCTTACATAAACAGAATGGACAAATTAGCTGGTACAGACACAAGGCTGGGCACATTGGTACTTACATACACAGGCTGAGCACAATAGCTGGTACAGACACAGGCTGGGCACATTGGTACTTACATACACAGGCTGGCACATTAGCAGGTATAGACACGGGCTGGGCACATTGGGCTCTTGCATACACAGAATAGGCACATTAGCTGATACAGATACAGTCTGGGCATATTGAGCTCTTACATACACAGGCTGGTACAGACACAGGCTGGGTCAAGGGTGTAGGAACCCAAATAATTCTGCGGGGGGTAGAGTTTTAAAAGGCAAGCTCATATTTATGATAAAATGAACATGGGCCTAAATACTGCACTGGAGCATATCTTATCTGCAATATAAGGGCCTCATTCAATTGAGTAATTGTAGCTTGCAGGAGCCTGTAACGTTGCCTGTAAACTAATTTGCTATTCAATTGGTGTCTTTTTGCAAGCCCCAAATGATCCACGGGTAACGGGCTAAAAACCCCTGCGGTTGTTACAACCGTAACTTACAACCCATCTAAGCCTTTGATCTTTCAAGGCCACAGGAGCTACAATCGCAAATCACTATTCAATTGCTACAATTCCTCAAGCCCGCAAATATTTTCATACCCAGTAAATAAATGTCAAATGTAGAAGAAAATCCTACAGGTACCAGATAGGACTCGCAAGGGTGTTTAACCCCTGTTCCTGGCACTGTAAATGCAATTTAAAAATCAATACTGCACTTTAAAAGACATGAAAGCAATGAAAGACATTAGAATTGATTGCACAACAGTCTCAGGCTCGTAAATCTGCAATCAAAAATATATATTTTTTAAGTGTCATTTTATTGTTATATCAGTCTCGGGAATCAATGAAATAATAAATATCAGGCCACCCACATGGACTAGAACATTTCCTTCATTCTAAAGGTTAATTGGTTGACGTTTAATCTCCATGTTTTACTGACCTAATGATGATGGTCTGATGATTTTCTATTGGTTGTTTCTAAATGGGTAGGTATGACCTTGCTTAATTGATCATGTTCACGCTCTGAAATGCTACATACAATTGCATGGTTTACGGTTTAAGCTTTCGGCCCGTAACTTGCGGGCTTGTTCAATTGAATTGCTCTGTAATTGTAGCAAATGTAAAGCCTGAAGACATACGGAATGAAGCCCTAAGTGTTTTTAGCGGTAGGTCAGGAGTGTGCCTGTTCCACAGTGCAAACACAGAAAGGGTATGAGTATGTCTGTTCTGAGGTAAATGTGGGTTTAAAGGGAGACCAGAACTGGTACACCTATGGTACTCTTTAGTATACTAAACAAAATTCATTTTTAATGCAGGGTTATGAAGAGTTAAATAAGAAACGCTGTTTTAAGTTAACAACCAGTCCTGTTGTCTCTGCATTCTGAGGACTGGCAGATAAGGTCTCAAACGAACATGAGAGCCTCGTGAAGCATGTCAAGTAGTTGCGGCACGCGGGACCTACAACCGTTAGGACTTAGGACCGAAACCCATACATACACTATACACCTGGCAGAAATCCGACTATAAACGGCCGAACCACAGAACTGGAAAGACCTAAAAAACAAACAAATATGCCTCAAATTCACTTACACAGTCACACACACCACAGTGGGAGAGTTGGGAGAGCCAGTAAGCCTGTGAGAGAGGTTGCAAGTTAATTGGAGGCATATTTGTGGTTTTTTCACGATACAAAATCTCCTAACGAGGAAAAAAATGGCTGCCGAAAAAACGCAACACGGCGAAAACGAGGCCGTAGGACGTAAATGTAGCATGAAGGAAGTAAAACTAACCCGAAGGACGTAAAAAATAGCCGTCAGCAGTAACACTTCATCCAAGCCACTAACATTTAACACAAGGTAGTAACACTTAACACAAGGCACTAACACAACCAAACACAGTAACACTTAAGCGCGAGACCTATAAACTACACAGGAGGAGATGCTTGCAATGAGCACCGAAGGTGCGCAGAGGGCCCATAGCCTCGCATTGTGTGGCAAACAGTATTGCCAGGCTTACAATTTTATTCCCGTCATTTTTGTCAGGCAAGTAGCTAGTTAAATATAATACTGGTTCATAGTGAATATTTTCATATAGTGCTATAACATGAAGTATGTTATTAAATTTTTATTGTAAGCATAGATAATTTAACCATTAATGAAATATCAATTAAAATACATAAAAATTAAATGGATTGCTATTTGTCATAAAACATACACCCATGTAGTATGTAATAAAGAGACATGAAAATATTCATACACCTAAAAATGACTGAAAACAATCATTCACAATAGTGTTTTCCCCAGCCCAATTTAGTTGGGTGCTCCATCCACCTAATCTGAAGCCTCGCTCGGCTTGAGAAGCAAATAACACACATTACAGAACTATATACCAACCTGGTACTCCTTCATGCCACCTGGCTGGTAGCATTTTCTGGGGCGAACACTGACATGATAAAATTATGAAATATTGTATATATTTACATACCTTTAGTATACATCAGTATATGCAGGATTTTGCCTCTCCATACTTTGAACCTTCCACATGCAATACCTGGTACATATTGTCGATTTATGTGATCATTTTTATCAATTCTGTTTACAAGTCAATTATTGTGCCACTTCTTCATAACATTTTGCTATTGTTGTCACATCCATATTTTTATTTAAACCGTGTATTAAAATAAAAGTAAGGAACGTTGAAATAAAACCATTTAAAAAGCAACAACAAGATTATCTAGTAGTGTATATAAAGGCACTAATTCTGAGATACAAGTAATCTGAATGCTTATAGTATGTTTTTTGGGCTGAGAAACTGGCAAGACATATGGAAATACAGTCGAACTATATGCTTAGATATATACCTTAGATTAAATAAATCTTCAATAAATATATATATAGCCAATGGTATGTACTGCTATATATTTAGACATTAATCTGCAATTTATATGAATTCAGATATAAATGCTGATAATATAGTAAATGCCAGCATTTATGTATAAGGAACACTGGTCCTAAAGTTCCTCTTAATTAATACATAATACTTATATTCAAATGGTCTTCAATTATGTTAGAACTATGATCAATTAGACGTGCGCTTCAAATATCTTGAGTTTGCAGCTTAGGTTGCAGTTTATTAGTCTCTGAGCCTTCACTCTGAGGCGCCTTATTTATAGTAATCAATCTGTAGATATTGAGGTGACACTTTATGTAGGAGCACTTTCCTATTGTATTTAGGCTTGTTTGTTAACCATATATTTGAAAAATTGGTTAAATAGGAATTACAGCCTTTTGTACTAAAGTCTTCTACAGGTATGCTAAAGGAATTACTTTGTTACTAATTTGCAGGTGTGAATTTAGCCTTAATCCCAACTCTTTATTAATAAAGATTTAAAAAAAAAGATATAAATATCATGGCTGTTAGTTCATAAACATATTATCTGTTGTAGTATCTTTTTCTAGTGTTGTTTGTCCTATAAATAAATGAAGTATCTTACCTTTCAAGTCTTTTTATGTGTCTGAAAAAGGCTATTACTGTCTCAGCTTTAACACTGCAGTGCTTCAGAGGTTTTTTCTTCCCAATAAAGCCTTTTTCTGCTTTTTGTTACTCTCTTGTGTCAATGGAGTACTATTTAAATTGAAAGTATCCATTTTGTGCCTGTTTACATTTTGTGGAGATATATATCTAGCTTAATGCTCTTAGATGTTATTTGCCTGAGGACGCTCCACTGATGGAGGATGGAAAGAGATTGAAGGCGCCAATGTCGATGCACGTGAACAGCGACGGCCTCGCAATGAGCGCCATAGACGCTCATCACCAAAGGGGCCAAAGGTGCTCATTGCAGGCCTTGTGATGAGCACCGTAGGCGCTTATCAAGAGGCTTGCACGACTTTGCTGCAATGAGCACCATAGTCGCTAATTGCAGGGCCCGTAAATGCACTCATTGCAGCCCTCACAATAGTCACTGACTATAGGCATCATTGGCCCCCAAGGCTATTTACAAGACCCATAGTCACTCTAAATCTCATATTGAGACAACCAACTTCTCCAATCTTATATTCCATGATTAACCAGTAAGTAATTTTTATCCTATTAGATTTCAGTACCAAATCTAAGTCACTAATCACCAACCACCTTCAGACGTGCACCATTGGTCCCCAGGCTACCATCAAAGTCTCATAGTCGCTCATGTCACACATGGAGACTATACATTTTAGACGTATATTCCCAGATAAATAATTGTACCCCTTTTCAGACACTATGCAATATCGGATATGGCTAGCCAAGCACCATCAGACTTTTAGAGTGTCCCATACAAATCTTCCTTTTTACTCAATCACATCCTCCATCCATTGATGGATGTAATTTCCCCCCATCAAATGTGAACCATACAAGAACTCCTAGCCAGAAGTTGTGACTGTTTATGGAACATGTGCTGTGCTGTGGTCATTTATGCCTGTACCTTCCAGTACTCTCAATCATGGCACTGATTATCTCAATTGTTGCAATGTTCCATGCTTTTGGTCTTTTCCCACATCTCTCATGAAACCTTCCTGGTCCACATTCCAAATGTACCATTTTACCATACTAGCGGGACTTCAATACCATTTTCCAAGTCGCTAACCATCAATAATTTTCAGTCTCTCATTTGTCCACCAGGCTACCATCAAAGCTTCATAGTCGCACAAACCTCACATAGAGACAATCCATTTCACACGTATATTCCCAGATGAATAATTTTATGCCTCTCCAGATGCTAATCAAGATCTAACATGGTTGACCAAGCACCGTCAGATGCTGAGAACTTCCCTTCACAAGCCATATCCTCCCCATCACTCCTCGCTCCATTTGCCAAAGGTAAATAAACTACTAGGTCACCTGAATTTACGCCACTTATAATCTCCCTCAAGGTAGAGTGTTTGTCAGCAATTTACTAACCAAACACACACCAAGGCCAATATTCCATCAACCATTCCTCTTAGAAGTCCAAACCATTGCCGATATTACCTGCTAGGTCTCTTTTTCCACTCTCACTGGAATGGAAGACCATTCATGTTACTAGACCTACCGCAGAACTTACCCTGTTCTATGTATACATCTTCGAAGATCGTTTAAAAATTTAATTTTACGATCTTGATATTATTACCACTAGATGGTCATACTCACACAGGGAGTCAAGTACTTGGGGCGGAGGCTAGTATTCGGGGCTACCTATTTACCAGCTATGCAATACAGCTTATAATCACCAACGATCCCACTCGTACGATCATATCCAAATTAAGATACAACGTCAAATCCACAATGTCACTCCCGAGGGAATTAGGTTTCAGCACACTACGTTTCTAATTCCAAGTCTATTCGTACCTTCAGGTACTACACCCATATGACCCTAATTCTCTCCACAGAACTTCAGCTCAGTCCCTGTGGGATATTTCATCCTCCTATCTACCCCAAGCACTAGATTAGTTCCTCTATTAAAGGCAGCTCGAAATACAATGTACTCCAGACTGGTCACTAATACTAGTATGAAAGAGCCTGGCAACTATTTGTTTTTCCACAAATCACAACTTAATCCACCTACAATATTTCATCTTTTTTAGTCTTTGCTGCACATTGTGACATACACCAGAAATTATACTTCAATAACTTTAGAGACCTGACATGTATACAATTACATTTGATCACAGAAAACACGACAGAAACATCCACACTCAAATCTCCCCCTATTTTTTTTTTCTTCTTTTACTTGGTTTAGCAACTAGAACTTCACCATCTAAACCACAATGTCTACATATAGACAGCGACAAATTCAAAAGACTTATTAATATCAATACTCCATTCAAGTAGAGAATCTTCCTTCACAACCGCTGTAACGTTAGCTTTCTACAGGTTTTTTCTAATTCACAAAACCACCCTTATTACATCTCTAAACAAGACGTAATTTTATGAAATTACTACTACATACCCACACTTCATTCTCTAAAAAACTAGCAGTACGCCAATCCAGGTATTCTATTATCCAACTTATAATTTCAGGTGTCCTTTCATATCACTCAGAACCCTTCTCATATATTTACCCACCAAACCTACTTACCACCCACCACCTAGCCTATCAAGTCAGCTTTTTGCCTGCTATAACATTAATACACTACATATGGCTTCTATACATCAGATTAGGACTTAACACCTCCTCATACTATGGTCACTCATTCCACATAGGAGCAACCACATCACTATCCAGATCTTATACTCCTGCCACATCATTGAAATACAGGCAGGTTAAAATCCAATGGCTTTACAAGATCCATACCACATCCATCTATATAAATTAAAGAGGCTTTATATAACATAACTTCATAAAACACAATTACCACAGCAACCCTAAATTCGATATTATAGGCCTTTAAGCAGGCTAAGGGGTTACGTAGCATTTTAGGACACCATCACCTACTATACCATCAGCTTACAATGTAGAATTTAGAGAAGCTTTTCACAGCACAACTTCACAACGAATACTTACCACATCATTCCTTCATTCTATATTATTGGCCTATTAGCAGGGTAAGGGGTTAAGTAGTTTTGCCCCACCATCAGCATACAATTCTTAAGAGAAGGTGACGACCATATACAGTATCTCACAAAAGTGATTACACTCCTCACATTTTTGTAAATATTTTATTATATATTTTCATGTGACAACACAGAAGAAATCAAACTCTGCTACAATGTAAAGTAGCAAGTATACAGCCTGTATAACAGTGTAAATTTGCTGTCCCCTCAAAACAACTCAACACACAGCCATTAATGTCTAAAACACTGGCAACAAAAGTGAGTACACCACCAAGTAGAAATGTCCAAATTAAAACTAAAGTGTCAATATTTTGTTTGGCCACCATTATTTTCCAGCACTGCCTTAACCCTCATGGGCATGGAGTCCACCGGAGCTTCACAGGTTGCCACTGGAGTCCTCTTGCACTCCTCCATGATGACATCACAGAGCTGGTGGATGTTAGAGACGTTGCACTTCCCCACCACTTCTCTTTAAGGATGCCCCACAGATGCTCAGTAGGGTGTGGATCTAGAGACATGCTTGGCCAGTCCATCACCTTTACCTTCAGCTTCTTTAGTAAGACAGTGGTTGTCTTGGAGGTATTTTTGGGGTTGGTATGTTAAATACTGCCTTGCGGCCCAGTCTCCAAAGGGAGGGCATCATGCTCTGCTTCAGTATGTCACAGTACATGTTGGCATTCATGGTTCCCTCAATGAACTGTAGCTCCCCAGTCCCGGCAGCACTCATGCAGGCCCAGACCATGACACTCCCACCACCATGCTTGATTGTAGGCAAGACACACTTGTCTTTGTACTCCTCACCTGGTTGCCGCCACATACGCTTGACACCATCTGAACCAAATACGTTTATCTTGGTCTCATCGGAACACGGAACATGGTTTCAGTAATCCATGTTTTTAGTCTGCTTGTCTTCAGCAAACTGTTTGTGGGCTTTCTTTTGCATCATCTTTAGAAGAGGCTTTCTTCTGGGACGACAGCCATGCAGACCAATTTGATGCAGTGTGCGGTGTATGGTCTGAGCACTTACAGGCTGACCCCCCACCCCTTCAACCTCTGCAGCAATGCTGGCAGCACTCATACGTCTATTTCCCAAAGTCAACCTCTGGATATGACGCTGAACACGTGCACTCAACTTCTTTGGTCGACCATGGCAAGGCCTGTTTTGAGTGGAACCTGTCCTGTGATACCGCTGTATAGTCTTACCCATCGTGCTGCAGCTCAGTTTCAGGGTCTTGGCAATCTTCTTATAGCATAAGCCATCTTTATTTAGAGCAACAATTCTTTTTTTTCAGATCCTCAGAGAGTTCTTTGCCATGAGGTGCCATGTTAAACTTCCAGTGACCAGTATGAGAAAGTGTAAGAGCGATAACACCAAATTGAACACACCTGCTCCCCATTCACACCTGAGACCTTGTAACACTAACGAGTCACATGACTCCAGGGAGGGAAAATTGCTAATTAGGTTCAATTTGGACATTTCCACTTAGGGGTGTACTCCCTTTTGTTGCCAATGGTTTAGACATTAATGGCTGTGTGTTGAGTTATTTTGAGGGGACAGCAAATTTACACTGTTATACATACTTTACATTGTAGCAGTGTTTTCACGTGAAAAGATATAATTAAATATTTACAAAAATGTGAGGGTTGTACTCACTTTTGTGAGATACTGTATACATATATATATATATATATATATATATATCATTTTTTAACTTGTTTTAGACATTCAAATGTGAACACAGATGTACTATTTACTTACTGTACTACTGTATGGTGAAGGGCTTCTATCACTCTTTTGCCCACCATATATTAAATGATTGTTGTGGTGAACTACCTATTGAAAATATCTACTACACAAACTAAGGATCCGGCCCCAGGCTGATGATAGGCAGTAACCTTGAAACAGCTGTACATGGGAGGGATTCCTGACATTTGTATAATCCAACCCTTGCTTTACTCTGCTGTTTGATACAGAGGGCAAATGCTTAAGGGAAACCATGTTTCATATGGTTATGGATTGCAAGAGCGTAACCTTTGTGGGTACATTTGCATGTCCTGGCCCAGGTTCCAAGAATGCAGTATAATAACTGTATTTCTCGGAATTCTGGGCATGAAACAAGTTTTTTAACTAACCCTCATCCTAACCTCAACCCTAGCAGTTTACACAAACCTTGGCTCTATTATATGGCACCGGAATATCGGCAGTGCCATCTGGATTAGCTCATTAGCTGGTACAGACACAGGCTGGGCACATTGCTGCATCAACATAACAGGATAGGACCTAAATAAATACCCACTGTGCCTTCAGTGGTCTGGGGGCTGCTGCATCACATCTTAATATACAGATAAAAGCCACTCGTCAGTCAAGTTCTGCAGGTCCTGAAAGGACCAGGAGAGAGCGTGCTTGCATTATAGAGTTCTGCATGTATCTCTCTTAAATAAATAATACATTTATTTGTTCTGCTATCCTGCATTGTATGATTGCTTTAATCTCTCTGCTGGTTTACTAATGAGTCAGGATACCTTCAACTGTTCTGAGTATCATGACAATCAGCTGCCAGTCAAAAAAGATACACTTATAAGTACATAATATAGGCAAATATCCTTATAATATATTTATTATCATCCTGTGCATCTTCTGATTGTATCTATAATCTCCCCAGGGTAGAGTACCTTCCTCTCTTGCTTCTCAGGAAAACAGTTTTCACTCCCCTGAGCTTTGCAGGGAGTCACACCTGCACATGTCACAACAGACAATAAGGTAGTTAAAGGAAAGGGGTGTCCACGTGTGATTCGTGATCTCTTCTAACTCACTTTACAGATACAGAGAGCAACGTTCACACAACCTGTCCCAGCCTGCTACTGCACACGCCACATGTGCCCGGGCAGTCAGCTCAGACATGTAACTCTGTCTTTTAATCTCATTGAAAAGATTTTTTAAATGGGGGACTAAGGTTGTTACCAAAGACCTATAGTAATGATTTCCAAAACCATCTGGGCCTTCAATTTAGAAATAACGTCACAAATCTCTTTTTCAGAAAAATCATTATTTAATGTTAAAACTTCCTCTGGTGAAACTTGCGTAAATCTATTTCATTCAAAAAATGTTGAATGACCTCCAGAGATGGCTTCTGAAAAGAAGGATCCAATTCCAAATTATATAACCTAGAATAATACTGTTCAAATGCTTCTGCTATCTGGACTGGGTTATTAAGATAGGTTCCATTGTGATAAATATAATCAACCCTTTTTTTAGTAGCATGAGATCTAAGTTTATTTGCTAAGATTTTACTTGGTTTACACCCATAATGGTAAATTGTTTGTTGTAAAAGCCATATAGACTTATCATTTCTCATCTGATTGATGGATTTAATCTGCAATTGGATTTTTTTAATCAACATCGAGTCAGAAGCATTAGGATTAATTTTATTTCTTAGTTCCAGATTATATAATTGGATATATAATTCTCTCAAAGGAGTTCCTCTTTCTCTCTTCCTTTGACTTTTCAATTTAATCAGGATCCCTCTTATAAAAGCCTTATGTGTGTTCCAAAGTATAATATTAGATTCTACTGAAGCCGAGTTTACTTGATAAAAGAAATCAATTTATATTTAAGATAATCCCGACTTGTCTCTGAGTCAATGAGTGAGGAATCAAATCTCCAAGATTTTGAGTTAATGGAAGAATTTTTCGAAAACAATTCCAAGTTAACTAGAGCGTGATCCGACCACACTCTTGGCCCAATATAAACTCTCAAAGTTCTTTTAAGTGTATTGATATCAACAAAAAAATAATCTAACCTAGAATATGTATGATGTCTTGGAGAAAAACAAGTAAAATCCTTTTCATTGGTGTGCAATACTCTCCAAACATCAATTAAATGATATTTTGTCATCAGAGAAATAAACTGTTTCGACAATCTTATCACTGATGAGTCTGGAGGTGAACGATTTTCTGATTTTCTATCTTTAATTGGGTCTGAGAGCATATTGAAATCTCCACAAACGATAAGACATCCCTGTATCAGTTTATTGAACTTTTTTAAAATTTTACTAAGGAATTTAATTTGGGATCTATTCAGCACGTATACATTTAATATTGAGTATTTTTGGTGCTTAATTGTGCCTATCCATAATATATAACGACCCTCCTGATCTATTTCCACAAATTTCCTCTGTGACCATAAGTTTGTTACTAAAAAAAATTGAGGTACCCCTTGCCTTTTTCTTATACATTGAATTTTATGCGACTTTATAATGTGTATTAAAAAATGTAATTGGAGCTCCCTGCCAATGAGTCTCCTGCAAGCAAATTATATCTGCTTTTTGCTGCAGAAAGCTCTTTAGGAAAAAACTACGTTTAGCTGGATGATTCAGTCCCTGAACGTTTTGCGTTACTATCTTTAATGACATGCTGTTAGCATCACAGTAGAAATGATAGTCAGTCCCCGTTCCCCTGGAATAACTTTAATTCCAGTCCACAAATACAGATATACACCAATACATAAACCAAACATAAAACATTCATCCCTCCTCAACTCATTGAGGCATATCGGGAGGCAGTCCTCCTTGAAGAGGAAGAGTCCCTCCTGTGATGCAACAATGTCAGATGAATACATCTGAGAGCCTTAGCCGAAGCTCTATTGTACCCTCTATCTATTTTTTTACTATTATCTTGGGTGTCCAAGCTTTAAATCCTACTCTAGATGTTTATATTGTTCCCTTTAATTTGAGAAAATTTCAAATAGAACTCTCCCTTTAAATTCCCTACTCCAGTTGTGAACCCCTTCCCTTATAGCAATCAACTACTGAATTGTATTTTGCTCACTAATTTATAAAAGTAAGTTTTCTTAGTGTCGTTATTAAATACTAATATATTTTACCCATTATCTAGGTTAGTGTTTTCTTTATTATTTCCCTCATGTTAATATTGTCAGAAAAAAAAAAAAAAAACACCCGACAATTTAAAAAAATATTCCTTCAGAAATGTCAGAGGCTCTGATTATCACTATACCAAAAAAAGATACAGGTATATTGGAATGTAAAGACTTCCGCCCCATTTCACTTTTGAACGTTGATGTAAAAATGTATGCTAAAATGCTGGCGGATAGATTGAGTGAGGTTATTCACAAACTTGTATCAATAGATCAAACTGGATTTGTACGGGGATGTTTGGGCTCCGAAAATACCAGACGCATGTTGGATTTGATTTCATATTCTAAACACAAACTTCTCCCAACGGTGTTTCTATCATTGGACGCAGAGAAGGCCTTTGACCGGGTCAGATGGGATTTTATCAGGTGTGTACTCCAGAAATACGGCCTTGGCTCTTTTGGATCTAAGTCCATTGGAGCATTATACTCTTCCCCATCCACTTCGTTCATTGGAAATGGGTTTAAAACGCAGAGATTTGCAGTTACTAATGGAACGAGACAGGGGTGTCCCCTTTCTCCGACAATCTTTGCATTGATAATGGAGCCCTTGGCGGTTTCTATAAGAGATAACCTCTCTATTCATGGAATTACAGTTGGTGGGATACAGCATAAAATAATGCTGTATGCCGATGATGCGGTTGTGTTTGTGTCTAACCCCATTGACTCTTTGAAAACCCTGCATGTAATAATAGATAAATATTCTAAAGCCTCTAACTATAAAATTAATATCTCCAAGTCACAGGTTTTGGCTCTTAATTTAGCTAGTCTGGAAAAAGATTACTTAAAATCCATCTACCAGTATTATTGGCATTCTAATACCATAACTCATATGGGAATCATATTTTATAATTCTATCCAGTTAATAATTAAAAACAACTATAAGGAGCTATTAAATAAACTTACGAAAATTGTTTCCTCTTGGAGACCGTTGAACTTAACTTTAACAGCTAGAATAGCTGCAGCCAAAATGTCACTTCTTCCAAGATTAAGCTATATATTTAGATCTATTCCTATACCTTTATCCAAAACTTTTATAGTATATTTTCAACAAATAATAGACAAATTTATCTTTTAGGGGAAAAAACAACAGAATAAAGAAAGTTATAATTTCCAGAACATTTAGGAAAGGGGGACTAGCATACCCAATGATTCAGACCTATCATGACGCTACAATGTTTTCACATGCAGTCAAATGTATAGAAAGTTTGAAAGTGGCAGGTTGGCTGCAGGTTGAAAGATGTTCAGTAGTTAAGGATTCTTTAGGCTGGTTGATGTTTAGGAAGGACTTAAAAAAAGAACTCTTTTTAGAAGGTTCTGATATTGTTCGTGAAATACTTGAATTTTGGGAAAACATAAATTGAGATCTCAATTAATGCCTTTTCCTAGCCCTTTCCTTCCGATTTTATTATTAGAGAGAGAATTGAACTTATCATTTTTGGGTGGATTGGAGAGTGTTTGGCATTTGTTGTTTGAGAGACTTATATATGGGCAACTCTTGGGCTTCTTTTGAAGACTTGAAAGAAAAATTTGGGCTTCCACATAAAAGTTGGCTTGAATATAATAGACTTCTGGCTGCGTTCAGAGATTCAATCTATTCTAGTTTTAAAGTTAGATCTTTAACTTCTTTTGAAAAACTAATGTTTTTAGAAGATAGAAAGCACTTAATATCTAATTGTTATAACATATTGCGGGAGGAAATGGATAAATGCCCTTTTAACAAATCTAAAATTTGGCAACATTCTTTGAATCTCTCTTGGTCAGAAGAAGAATGGTCCGATTCATTTATTATCACAGATCAAATAATTAAAAATACATCATTCAGAGAGCTACATGTTAAATAAAGTACTCAATGGTATTATGTTCCAACAAAAATGGCTCAGATTACTAAAAAAGATAATCTGAAGTTTTGTTGGAGGAACTGTGGTCTGGTGGGTTCACATGTCCATATATGGTGGAGTTGCCCAATAATTCAACAATGTTGGGAAATTTGTTTTGGGCATATTAGGATTATTTTGGGTATTACCATTTCCTTTTCTGTAGAAAATGTTTTATTTCAAATTTTTTCGAATCAGCTTGCTCTGGACGTAATTGCATTTTTACTTCAGATATTCATGGCATCTAAACTGTTGATAGCAAGGAGATGGGGTCAGTCTTCCGTTCACTCTTGGGGTGAAATCACAAATATGGTAGATAGAAACAGAAATCTTGAAAAATCTCTTCAAGAGCAAGGTCTTATAAAAATAAAACTTTATAAATGGAAAATTTGGGATCAAAACAAAGATCTCTCTCGGTTATGATCTAAGCTTTAATATCTCTGGGACTTAGCTCCCAGAAATTATAATTTCTGGTACAAGTTCACAATATGTATTGTAAATGTATGTATTGTCTTTTTCTTTTGTTGTTCTTTTTTGGTGTGTATTCTGTTTTATATATTTATATTGTAATTGTCTATTTTTGATACCAATAAAAAAAAAAAAAAGACATGTAACTCTGTAATGTCAGGGATCTGCCAGTGGAGGGGGAAGTGCATTGAAGGCAAAGGCATGCACTCCTATGCACAATATGCTTGCAATTTAGACCCACATGTTTAAAAAACATTCCCTTAAGTTAACCCCCCGCCCAGTTCCTATGCCCCTGGGCTGGGAACATTGGTACTTGCATAGCCAAGCTGAGCACAATACCTGGTACAGACACAATCTGGACACATTGGTACTTAAATTCACAGGCTGGGCACATTGGCTGGTACAGACACAGGCTGGACACATTGGTACTTAAATTCACAGGCTGGGCACATTAGCTGGTACAGGCACAGGCTGGGCTCATTGGTACTTAAATACATAGGCTGGGCACATTGGCTGTACAGACACAGGCTGGGCTCATTGGTACTTAAATACACAGACTGGGCACATTAGCTGGTACAGACACAGGCTGGGCTCATTGGCACTTACATACACAGACTGGTAACATTGGCTGGTACAGACTCAGGCTGGGCTCATTGGTACTTAAATACACAGTCTGGGCACATTAGCTGGTACATACACAGGCTTGGCACATTGGCTGGTATAGACACAGGCTGGGCTCATTGGTACTTAAATACACAGGCTGGGCACATTGGCTGGTATAGACACAGGCTGGGCTCATTGGTACTTAAATACACAGGCTGGCACATTGGCTGGTACAGACACAGGCTGGGCACATTGGTACTTACAGTGGATATAAAAAGTCTACACACCACTGTTAAAATGTCAGGTTTCTGTGCTGTAAAAAAATGAGACAAAGATAAATAATTTCCGAACTTTTTCCACTTTTAATGTGACCTATAAACTATACAAGTCAATTGAAAAAAAAACTGAAATCTTTTAGGTGGAGGGAAGAAAAATAAAAAATAAAAATAATGTGGTTGCATAAGTCTGCACACCCTCTTATAACTGGGGATGTAGCTGTGTTCAGAATTAAGCAATCACATTCCAAATCGTGTTAAATAGGAGTCAGCATACACCTGACATCATTTAAAGTGCCTCTGATTAACCTCAAATAAAGTTCAGCTGCTCTAGTTGGTCTTTCCTGAAATTTTCTTAGCCGCATCCCACAGCAAAAGGCATGGTCCACAAAGAGCTTCCAAAGCATCAGAGGGACCTCATTGTTAAAAGGTATCAGTCAGGAGAAGGGTACACAATAATTTCCAAGGCATTAGATATACCATGGAACACAGTGAAGACAATGCCCTCGCAATTTGACAGATTTGGAGTGTTTTTGCAAAGAAGAGTGGGCAAATCTTGCCAAGTCAAAATGTGCCATGCTGATAGACTCATACCCAAAAAGACTGAGTGCTGTAATACAATCAAAAGGTGCTTCAACAAAGTATTAGTTTAAGGGTGTGCATACTTATGCAACCATATTATTTTATTTTTATATTTTTTCTTCCCTCTACCTACAAGATTTCAGTTTGTTTTTCAATTGAGTTGTACAGTTTATAGGTCACATTAAAGGTGGAAAAAGTTCTGAAAGGATTTATCTCTGTCTCATTTTTTTACAGCATAGAAACCTGACATTTTAACAGGGGTGTGTAGACTTTTTATATCCACTGTAAATACACAGGCTGAGCACATTGGCTAATACCGACGCAGGTTGGGCTCATGGTGCTTAAATACACAGGCTGGGCACATTAGCTGGTACAGACACAGGCTGGGCACATTGGTACTTACATAAACAGGCTGAGCACAATAGCTGGTACAGACACAGGCTGGGCACATTGGTACTTAAATACACAGGTTGAGCACATTGGCTGGTACCAACACAGGTTGGGCTCATTGGTACTTAAATACGCAGGCTGGGCACATTAGCTAATAACGACGCAGGTTGGGCTCATGGTGCTTAAATACACAGGCTGGGCACATTAGCTGGTACAGACACAGGCTGGGCACATTGGTACTTACATAAACAGGCTGAGCACAATAGCTGGTACAGACACAGGCTGGGCACATTGGTACTTAAATACACAGGTTGAGCACATTGGCTGGTACCAACACAGGTTGGGCTCATTGGTACTTAAATACACAGGCTGGGCACATTAGCTGGTACAGACACAGGGTGGGCACATTGGTACTTACATAAACGGGCTGAGAACAATAGCTGGTACAGACACAGGCTGGGCACATTGGTACTTCACTATACAGGCTGAGCACATTAGCTGTTACAGGCACAGGTTGGGCACATTGGTACTTACATACACAGCCTGAGCACACTGGCTGGTACATACACAGGCTTGGCACATTGGTACTTAAATACACAGGCTGAGCACATTGGCTGGTACAGACACAGGCTGGGCACATTGGTACTTACATACACAGGCTGAGCACAATAGCTGGTACATACACAGGCTTGGCACATTTGGCACTTAAATACACAGCCTGAGCACATTGGCTGGTACATACACAGGCTTGGCACATTGGTACTTAAATACACAGGCTGAGCACAATAGCTGGTACATACACAAGCTTGGCACATTGGTTCTTAAATACACAGGCTGTGCACATTAGCTGGTACAGACACATGTTGGGCACATTGGTACTTAAATACACAGGCTGGGCACATTAGCTGGTACAGACACAGGCTGGGCTCATGTGTACTTACATACACAGGCTGAGCACATTGGCTGGTACAGACACAGGCTGGGCACATTGGTACTTACATACACAGGCTGAGCACATTAGCTGGTACAGACACAGGCTGGGCACATTGGTACTTACATACACAGGCTGGGCACATTAGCTGGTACATACACAGGCTTGGCACATTGGCACTTAAATACACAGCCTGAGCACATTGGCTGGTACATACACAGGCTGGGCACATTGGTACTTAAATACACAGCCTGAGCACATTGGCTGGTACATACACAGGCTTGGCACATTGGTACTTAAATACACAGGCTGAGCACAATAGCTGGTACATACACAAGCTTGGCACATTGGTTCTTAAATACACAGGCTGAGCACAATAGCTGGTACAGACACAGGCTGGGCACATTGGTACTGAAATACACAGGCTGAGCACATTGGCTGGTACAGACACAGGCTGGGTACCTTGGTACTTAAATACACAGGCTGAGCACATTGGCTGGTACCGACACAGGTTGGGCTCATTGGTACTTAAATACACAGGCTTGGCACATTAGCTGGTACATACACAGGCTGTGCTCATTGGTACTTAAATACACAGGATGGGCACATTAGCTGGTATAGACACAGGCTGGGCACATTGGTACTTAAATACACAGGCTGAGCACAATAGCTAGTACATACACAGGCTTGGCACATTGGCACTTCACTATACAGGCTGAGCACATTAGCTGTTACAGGCACAGGTTGGGCACATTGGTACTTACATACACAGCCTGAGCACATTGGCTGGTACATACACATGCTTGGCACATTGGTACTTAAATACACAGGCTGAGCCCATTGGCTGGTACAGACACAGGCTTGGCACATTGGTACTTAAATACACAGGCTGAGCACATTGGCTGGTACAGACACCGGCTGGGCACATTGGTACTTACATACACAGGCTGAGCACAATAACTGGTACATACACAGGCTTGGCACATTTGGCACTTAAATACACAGCCTGAGCACATTGGCTGGTACATACACAGGCTTGGCACATTGGTACTTAAATACACAGGCTGAGCACAATAGCTGGTACATACACAGTGTGGGCATATTGGTACTTAAATACACAGGCTGAGCACAATAGCTGGTACATACACAGGGTGGGCACATTGGTACTTACATACACAGGCTGAGCACAATAGCTGGTACAGACATAGGCTGTGCACATTGGTACTGAAATACACAGGCTGGGCACATTGGTACTTACATACACAGGCTGAGCACATTAGCTGGTACATACACAGGGTGGGCACATTTGGCACTTAAATACACAGCCTGAGCACATTGGCTGGTACATACACAGGCTTGGCACATTGGTACTTAAATACACAGGCTGAGCACAATAGCTGGTACATACACAGTGTGGGCATATTGGTACTTAAATACACAGGCTGAGCACAATAGCTGGTACATACACAGGGTGGGCACATTGGTACTTACATACACAGGCTGAGCACAATAGCTGGTACAGACATAGGCTGTGCACATTGGTACTGAAATACACAGGCTGGGCACATTGGTACTTACATACACAGGCTGAGCACATTAGCTGGTACATACACAGGGTGGGCACATTGGTACTTACATACACAGGCTGAGCACAATAGCTGGTACAGACACAGACTGGGCACATTGGTACTGAAATACACAGGCTGGGCACATTAGCTGAGACAGACACAGGCTGGGCACATTGGTACTTACATACACAGGCTGAGCACATTTGCTGGTACAGACTCAGGCTGGGCACATTGGTACTTACATATATAGGATGAGCACAATAGCTGGTACATACACAGGCTTTGGCACATTAGTACTGAAATACACAGGCTGGGCACATTAGCTGGTACAGACACAGGCTGGGCACATTGGTACTTACATACACAGGCTGAGCACAATAGCTGGTACAGACACAGGCTGGGCACATTGGTACTTACATACACAGGCTGGGCACATTAGCTGGTACAGACACCGGCTGGGCACATTGGTACTTACATACACAGGCAGAGCACAATAGCTGGTACATACACAGGATTGGCACATTGGTACTTACATACGCAGGCTGGGCACATTAGCTGGTACAGGCACAGGCTAGGCACATGTGATGTGCTGTGAAAAAAGTTTATGTCTAATATTATTACTTTTACTTTTAAAGAAGGAAATTATAATGCTATCGACATACCTGCCTCCTTTGATAATGCACTATAGGAAGTAGCTATTGGCCCTATGTAAATCCCTGAAAAAGCATTTTTCAAGTGCCCCAACTGCAGAGTAAATCCTACCTAGCTATGTTAATCTCTCATGCTTAAAACATTGCAGGGAAATTACTATGGGTCACTTGCTACCAGTGAGTCCCCATCAGAACTCCCTGGCAACTAAAGTTAACCCCCACCCACAGAGCGGGTCCTTAAAGGACATGCGTCATTAATTAAACCCTGCTGCGCGTTTTTAAATTACTAATTACTACATAATTAACCCCTCTTTACCTAATTAACACCCTCTATCTACTTAATGCCCCTCTACCTAAATAAGCCCCACTCTACCTACTTAACCCCTCACTACCTAATAAACCCCACTATTAACAATGTAACTCCAAGTATTTAACTATTTATCCCCCACTTATTAACTATTAACCCCCACTAATTAAATAAGTTAAACCCCCACTAATTAATTATTAACCCCTACTAATTTACTATTAACCCCCATTAATTAAATAAATTAAACCCCTCTAATTAACTATTAACCCCCACTACCTAATTAACACTCGAATTAAGCTACCCAACACCCCACTACCTAATTAACCCCTATAATTAAGCTACCCAATACCCCACTACCTAATTATCACCTTAATTAACCTACCTATCCCTCCTAATTAACTTACCTATCCCCCTATATAACTACCTAACCCCTCTAAATAACTAATACCCCCTAATTAAATAACTAATCACCAATTACCTAAATAACACCCCCTAATTAAATTATCTAACACCCTAATTAAATAACTAATCCCCTAATTAACTAACTAACCCCCCTAAATAAATAAAATAAACCCACTAATCACAAAAAATAAAAACATTCAACTAATTCCCAAAAAATAATAAACCTATATAATAAAAAATGACTTATAAAATACAATAAAAAAAACAAACACTATTAAATAAAAAAGAAATATAACCTATACAAAAAAGAAAGGATTCATTATGCCATGTACTTGCCCAAAATGACCCTCCAGCGAAGTTCAACTCTGCCCTGGACTAGGTGAGCTATCCAGCTTGATTGAAGGAGGTCCAGTCCTCTTCTTTCTTTCTTGCTTAAAGCCCATGTCGTCATCTTCTGGGCCAAGAAAAGGCCCTCCATAAAAAAAAAAAACTAACGTTCTAGCAAAAAAGTGACCAAGCTAACGGAGCTCACTGACGCAAATGGTGGGTGGCGCTTGCTCCTGCATAAAACATGCATTGGAGAGTTCTGATTGGCTGAAATAGATGTCAATCATATCAGAATGGGTTAACTCTTTAGATGCCGTGGGGCAGGGGTTAATTTCATAGTACAGGTCTTTTAAGGACCTACCTTGTGGGTGGGGGTTAATTTTAGGTCCCAATCCACACTCCCTGGCTTATGGGTGTTAATGGTAGTTGGCCGAGAGTCCTGCAGCATGGGGGGTTAATTTTATGTACAAGGGGGGTTCTTTAAGAACCCCCCTTGCAGGGGTTAATCATATTTCCCCCCAATGTTTATGTAGATGGGGTGATCGGCGGTGAGCTGCGGTAGGGTATGCCTGGGGATTTAAATGGAAGGAATCCCCAGGGCCTGACATTTTCTATTGGCTCCTAGAGCCGTTTCTCATTCGTGAATCTTGGTTTGGGTGCCTCCGAAACTGAAATCTCTTACTAACAATGGCAAGGGCTCACGGATGTGAACTGAGTCCCCTAACGTAGGGGATCAAAATATATACATATTGCTGTAAGTTGGAGGAAAAAAAGCTCCTACAGCCGATTTATGGCAGAGAACCTGATTTTAAAGTCAATACTATGTAAAACCACCTTTTGCGGCAATCATAGCTCCAAGTCGCTTTGGACAAGTCTCTATGAGCTTGCCACATCTTACCACTGGGATTTTTGCCCATTCCTCCTTGCAAAACTGCTCCAGCTCCTTCAAGTTGGATGGTTTGCGCTTGTGAACAGCAATCTTTAAGTCTGACCACAGATTTTCTATTGGATTGAGGTCTGGGCTTTGACTAGGCCATCCCAACACATTTACATGTTTCCCCTTAAACCACTCAAGTTTTGCTTTAGCAGTGTGTTTGGGTCATTGTCCTGCTGGAAGGTGAACCTCCGTCCTAGCCTCAAATCACGCACAGAGTGATACAGGTTTTTCTCAAGAATACCCCTGTATTTAGCACCATCCATCTTTCCCGCAACTCTGACCAGTTTCCCAGTCCCGGCTGCTGAAAAACATCCCCACAGCATGATGCTGCCACCACCATGTTTCACTGTGGGGATGGTGTTCTTTGGGTGATGTGATGTGGTGGGTTTGCGCCAGACATAGCGTTTTCTCTGATGGCTGAAAACTAAAATTTTAGTCTCATCAGACCAGAGCACCTTCCTCCATACATTTTGGGAGTCTCCCACATACCTAGGAACATAACTGCTCTTGGGCACTTGCTCTCTGGCAGCCAATCAGATCTGAAGTATGCTCTCTGCATTTCCAGTTAGTTTCAGTAAGGTTTAAACAGGTTTTACTTAATCTTTTTTTTCATTCAAAAACACATTTTTTAATGTTTAAAACACTTTTTAATGCTTGCAAAACATGCCCCTTTTAATATTGAAAACTGTGTTTTGATCAATGCCTAATTAAAGCATCTAAGTACCAGAATAGGGCATTACAGTGGGCCTTTAATGTGCTAAGCAAGCTTGATGATGAGAAGCAGTATATCACCAAAATTAGGTTTCTTTATTAATCAACATGCCAGAATTCTGATTATGTTTAGTAAAAAGTAGAAAGAGCATGTTTCTGTAAATAGTAATACTATCCACAGAGAGAAGATTGTAAGCAGTGGAAGTAAAGAAAGACATTATAACTTTTGTTTGACTAATAATGGATTTATGATATATACTTTTTTTGCCTCAAATATATTCTGTGATTAACACGTGTACTGTGCATGGTAATTGTGATTAGAAACCAATAAAATGCCTCTTCTGGACCCTGAAGTGAACCACACTTTGTGTGTGTGAGAGATGTATTTAGATTTCTGAAGAGCAGGATTTACATTTATTGATGCATATTTATTGATCTGTTTCTAAACATTGGACGGAGGGAGATAACTGTCAAATTATATACAATTATCTAACAAACCATCTTCACCCCTCCCTCTTCCCTCATTCCCCACTATTCCCTCTAGTGGTAAATTTAAAAGCACATCCTCTCACGTTCCAAGACAAGATGGAATGCTCTATACATTGAGAGTCTTCAAACAAATCAGATTTTCTGTCAAATTGTTTTGATGTTCTCAGTAGTTGGAAAAAAACAAGCTTTCAGTGCAACTTAGGTTTTTTCTTCTGGCAGATTTTGACATTAGGACCATCATGTTGGAGTATTTAACAAAACTAGCAACTATGTAACCCATGAGCATATAAGTGTTTTTCAAAGAAACTCAGAATTATAGGAGACTCCAAATATGCCTTTCATGTTGGCTGTACTCTACACTTGGCTGTACTCAACACTACTCAACACTACTGGCTTGTAACATGAGTGGATGTGCTCTACTATTTTTTATCTATTCAGGAATTGGAATTGTTGCTGCCATTTTACCTATTTTCACCATATTGGTCCTATTTTTCCCTGACGTGAGAAGCCCAATAGATGGGTCTTAATTAGATCCACCATTATACAATTAGAGCAAACATTATATGAATTGTCATTTGTGCTGACCCTAAACTTATATTGGAGCATCTTATGTGAGGCTTGCTAACCTCAACAATAGATGTCTCAGTCTGGGGAGTGAGGTCTGGATCTGTGCGTGGACACCGAAGCACTAAGACAGTTTCTATTATTTATTTTCTATCTTTAATTGTAGAAGTATCCCTGTAACAATTGATATATTGGATTTTGGACTATTGAGACACTGAACATTGGGCTGTCTGGATTAAAAACACCAAGCGACATAAGGACGACAGGACAATATCTGTGTCATCTCATATATAATGTGAATTGATATCATATTGAATGTGAGTGTAATCGTTTTAATTATTTGTTATAATAAACCTTGATGTACATACTTCACGGTTGGTTTGGCTTTGTGCTTGTCCCTCCCACCCCTCTTCTTGTTTTTTGGGGAATGGAAGGGGTGATGAGGAAAAGAGAATTTGCTATCTCACTGGATGAATTATTAACTGTCATGTTAAAATTAAGGTTTTCTCTAAAAAAACTTTATGCTCATCTTGTTAGTTTGTTACATACTTCACAAATATCTGATGTGTATCTTCAACTACAGTATTCCTTTAAAATAATTGATTTGTGTGACATTAATTTTATGTACAGTATATTAATTATACTGTTCCAGGAGGCATTTAAATGTTAATTGCATAGCCTCTAAGTGTTATTCAATGTTATTGAAGTCTTGCATTCTGTCCAGTTAGCCAACCCTCTATGTAAAAAAATAAAAATAAAAATAACATGAAAACATGAAACATGGTTCTATTTTTCTCAATTTATTGGCCATAATTAGATTATACAGAAATAGTTTTGTCCTTCTCTGTGAGCAATGTTGGCTCAGTTAAGAGAAAACACATAGTCAGATATCACTGTTGGGAAGTATGAGATGGGTAAGAAGAAGAACTTGCAGACCCAGCCTGGAGAATATCGTGTCCAGGGATAAACCGCAGTTATGGCGTGCTCCATGCAGTCTGAGACCATGTGTATCTTTGTACTCCCACTTTCAGTTAATTTTTTCAGCATAATAGTATCTGTGTGCAAGTAAAACAAAAGTTATAAGCACTACCTTTTGTAAACCAAATATGTCTGAGCACAGCATAGGTAAAAATGTATCTGCAAACTATGTAATACAAAAGATATGCTCATTTCCCTCATTGCTGGTGACAATGGAGTGAATCTCACAGTCCATAAATATCTTCTTGTTTGAAATCAGTTTTTACCTATGCATTGTTGAACTCAATATTTCCAAACAGATCTTGTCATTGCTAATTTCAGCTTCTCCTACTGAATATATTGGTTCTCTACTTTTTTCTACTCACCTTTCTGCCTTAAGTCAATTTTACCTCACTGTACTCAAACATAGGGTATCAGTGGTTCATCTATACAATGCTATATAAAGCTTTCCTTTACTTAATTCTTTAAGTGGCAAATTACATGTCACAAAGTTGCTTTTTTGATTAATAACATACCCTGCTTATACTTTTTCTATTATTACGGTGTACCCTCATAATAACTAGACTAGTAACTTATTCGTCATAAATGAATGTATCATAGATTGTTATTTTGAATTGTCTGTGCTGTCTTTATGTGCTGTCTCTGTTTTATGTGGAGAGTATGCTGTCTCTCATTCTCTGAGCTGTCTGACTGCATGCTGTTTGTTTCTGTGCTGTCTCTGTGCTGTGTTTCTCTCTGTGAGATATGTAATGGTGGTTGTTATGCCTCTTGCTGTGTTGTGTGGGAGGTTATCTCTCACTTTTTGCTTTCTTTCTCTCTTCCTCTGTCCTGCCTCTCCCTGTATGATATATCTACCTGTATGTTGTCTCTCTCAGATGTGCTGTCTCTCTCTCTCTCAGAGGTGTGTAAGGACAGCTGGTATGTCTCCTGCTGTGGTGTTTGGGGGAACTTGCACTTTCTCTCTCACTCTTTGCTGTCTCTCTCTCTTTGATGTCTTTCTCTCTCTCTGTGCTGTCCATTTCTGTGCTGTCTGTCTGTGTGCTATATCTTTCTGTGCTGTCTCTCTCTGTGCTGTTTCTGAGATGTGTAATGGCGGCTGTTATGCCACTTGCTTTGATGTGTGGTGGTGCTTGCTGTGATCTGTGGCGCGCTCTCTCTCACTCTTTGCTAATCTGTCTCTGTATCTCTGTGCTGTCTCTCTGTGTGCTGTCTCTCTCATTTATGTGATGGCGGTGGTTATGCCACTTGTGGTGTCTCTCTCTCTCTCTCTCTGCTGTCTCTCTTTCTCTCTGTGCTGTCTCTCTCTCTCTCTCTCTCTCTCTATCTATCTATATGTGCTATCTGTCTGTGTGCTGTGTGTCTCTCTCAGGTGTGTAATGGCGGTAGTTGCCACTTGCTGTGGTGTGTGGTGTGTGGCAGAGCTTTCTTTATTGTATGGTGGGTTCTCTCTCTCTCTCTGCTGTCTGTCTCTCTCTCTCTACTACCTGCATCTCTCTTTGCTGCTTGTCGCTGTGCTGTCTATCTTGGGGCTGTGGCTCTTTCTCTCTGAGATGTGTAATGGCAGCGGTTATGCCGCTTTCTGTGTTGTGTAGCACGTTCTCACTCTGCTGTCTGTCTCTCTCCTTGCTGTCTCTCTCTTTGCTGTGTCTCTCTGTGCTGTCTGTCTGTGTGCCACCTGTCTCTCTCCGGTGTGTAATGGCGGCGGTTATGCCGCTTTCTGTGTTGTGTGGCACGTTCTCACTCTGCTGTCTGTCTCCCTCTCTGCTGTCTCTCTCTTTGCTTTGTCTCTCTGTGCTCTCTGTCTGTGTGCCGTCTGTCTCTCTCAGGTGTGTAATGGCGGCGGTTATGCCACTTACTGTGTTGTGTAGCACATTCTCTCTCACTCTTTGCTGTCTGTCTCTCGCTTATCTCTCTCTCTCTCTCTCTCTCTCTCTCTCTATCTATCTATCTATCTATCTATCTATCTATCTATATGTGCTGTGTCTCTTTCAGGTGTGTAATGACAGAAGTTGCCACTTGCTGTGGTGTGTGGCGTGTGGCAGAGCTTGCTTTATTGTATGGTGGGTTCTCTCTCTCTCTGTGCTGTCTGTCTCTCTCTCTATCTACTACCTGCTTCTCCTTTTGCTGCTTGTCGCTGTGCTGTCTATCTTGGTGTTGTGGCTCTTTCTCTCTGAGATGTGTAATGGCAGCGGTTATGCCGCTTTCTGTGTTGTGTGGCACATTCTCACTCTGCTGTCTGTCTCTCTCTCTCTGCTGTCTCTCTCTTTGCTGTATCTCTCTGTGCTCTCTGTCTGTGTGCCGCCTGTCTCTCTCAGGTGTGTAATGGCGGCGGTTATGCCGCTTTCTGTGTTGTGTAGCACGTTCTCACTCTGCTGTCTGTCTCTCTCCTTGCTGTCTCTCTCTTTGCTGTGTCTCTCTGTGCTGTCTGTCTGTGTGCCACCTGTCTCTCTCAAGTGTGTAATGGTCGGCGGTTATGCCACTTACTGTGTTGTGTGGCACATTCTTTCTCACTCTTTGCTGTCTGTTTCTCGCTTTGCTATCTCTCTCTCTCTTTGTGCTGTCTCTCTCTGTGCTATCTGTCTGCTGACTGTGTGCTGTCTATCTTTCTGAGTTGTGTGGCTTGTGACAGAACATATTCTCTTTCTTTCTGTCTCTCTTTACTGTGTCTCTCTATGCTGTCTTTCTGTCTCTGTGTACTGTGGCTCTCTCCCTCTCAGTTCTGTAATGGCGGCGGTTATGGCACTTTCTGTGTTATGTGTCATGTGACAGTGCTTATGCTCTTTCTCTCTCTCTCTCTACTGACTCTCTGTCTTTCTGCTGTGAGTGTGACTGTTGCACAGCAGTTACGGCAGCGGTTAGGAATAGACTGAGACTTATGTGCATGCGAGACTGTGGTGGGATAAAAACATTCATCCAGGCGTGACAGACATTTTTTTTTCACCAGAAGAAGTTTATTCCACTATATTCATTCTTGACTATATGTGGGAACAGCAACAATGTAATTACAACTGTTAGGTTATTATAGTGTCCAAGCTAGCTTTGGGGTAGCAGACATCTACACCTTCCAGATAGGAGGTATCCTTGGGGGATCATAGCTATTTGATATATTTTCCATATATTTATTATATGGACATAGTGTCTCTTTGACTTGAGTGCATGGTACTTTTTAATTGTGATGTGATTTATATTTATATTATTAAAGATAATATCTTCCTACTTTTGTATGCCTTAGTTATTCCTATAATCAGTTTTAACCACTGTAAAAATATTTGTATTCTTTTTTTCTTAATTTAAAATCTTAACACATTTTAATTTCCTGAAAGTTTTCCTTTTCGCTATTGTTTGATTTAACTGTTGAGAGTTAGGCACTTTGGGAATTATATATATACTAGCGACTTGCCCGTCAAAAATGACGGCAAAAAAATTTGAAGTCTGGCAATGGTGTTTGCCACACATTGCAAGCCTCTCCCCCTCTACTTAACTGGCCTTGCGATGAGCGCCTTTGGCGCTCATTGCGAGCCTCTCCTCCCTTTACCTCTTACCCATTTACTTGACGTTAGGCTCTCAATGAGAGCCTCTCCCCCCTCTACTTTACTGTCCTTGCGTTAAGCACCTTTGACGATCATCATGGGCCTCGGAATGAGCGGCAAAGGTGCTTATTGCGAGCATCTTCCCCCATGTGTCTCTTCCCCCCTCTCCCTCCTCTGTGTCTCATCCCCTCTCTCCCTCCCCTGTGTCTCATCCCCTCTATCCCTCCCCTGTGTCTCATCCCCTCTATCCCTCCCCTGTGTCTCATCCCCTCTCTCCCTCCCCTTTGTCTCATCCCCTCTATCCCTCCCCTGTGTCTCATCCCCTCTCTCCCTCCCCTGTGTCTCATCCCCTCTCTCCCTCCCCTGTGTCTCATCCCCTCTCCCTCCCCTGTGTCTCTTCCCCCCTTTCCCTCCCATGTGTCCCCTTTTCCCTCTCTCCCTCCCCTCTCTCACTCCACTGTGTCCCCTTTCCCCTCTCTCCCTCCCCGGTGTCTCTTCCCTCCCGTTTCTTTTCCCTTCCTCTCCCTCCCGTTTCTTTTCCCTCCCGTTTCTTTTTCCTCCCTCCCTCTCCCTCCCATTTCTTTTCCCTCCCTCCCCCTCCCGTTTCTTTTCCCTCCCTCTCCCTCCAGTTTCTTTTCCCTCCTCTTCCCCCATCTCCCTTTCCTGTGTCTCTTCCACCCCTCTCCCTCCCGTTTCTCTTCCCCCTCTCCCTCCCCTGTTTCTCTTCCCCCCTCTTCCTTCCCTTGTCTCTTCCACCCTGCTCTCCATTCCCTTGTCTCTTCCACCCCGCTTTCCCTCCAGTCTCTTCCACTTCACATATCTGTCTGTCACTCCTTCCTGTCTGTCTCTCTGTCCCTTCCTCCTGTCAGTCTCTCTCTCTATTGCTCCTTCCTGTGTATCTTTCGCCCTGTCCATCCTTCCTGTCTATCTCTCTGTCCCTCCATCCTGTTCTCTGTCCCTCCTTCCTGTCTGTCTCTCTCTCTCTGTGTCTGTCCCTCATTCCTGTCTGTCTCTCTGTCCCTCCTCTCTGTCTCTCGCTCTGTTTCAATCCCTCCTGTCTCTCTGTCCCTCTCTCTCTTTGTCCCTCCTCTCTCTCTCTCTGTGTCCTGCCTGTCTCTCTCTGTCCCTCCTGTCTCTCTCTATCCCTCCCGTCTCTCTCTCTCTGTCCCTCTGTCCCTCCTGTCTCTCTCTCTCTGTCCCTCATCTCTCTCTCTGTCCCTTGCTCTGTCCCTCATCCCTCTCTCTGTCCCTTGCTCTGTCCCTGCTGTCTCTCTCTCTGTGTCCCTCCTGTCTCTCTCTGTGCCCCCTGTCTCTCTCTGTGTCTCTCCTGTCTCTCCCAGTGTGTCCCTCCTGTCTCTCTCTGTGCCCCCTCTCTCTCTCTGTGTCCCTCCTGTCTCTCTCTCTGTGTCCCTCCTGTCTCTCTCTCTCTGTGTCCCTCCTGTCTCTTTCTCTCTGTGTCCCTCCTGTCTCTCTCTCTCTGTGTCCCTCCTGTCTCTCTCTCTCTGTGTCCCTCCTGTCTCTCTCTCTGTGTCCCTCCTGTCTCTCTCTCTCTCTGTGTCCCTCCTGTCTCTCTCTCTCTCTCTCTCTCTCTCTCTCTGTGTCCCTCCTGTCTCTCTGTCTCTGTGTCCCTCCTTTCTCTCTCTCTCTGTGTCCCTCCTGTCTCTCTCTGTCCCTCATCTCTCTCTCTGTCCCTTGCTCTGTCCCTCATCTCTCTCTCTGTCCCTTGCTCTGTCCCTGCTGTCTCTCTCTCTGTGTCCCTCCTGTCTCTCTCTGTGCCCCCTTTCTCTCTCTGTGTCTCTCCTGTCTCTCTCTGTGTGTCCCTCCTGTCTCTCTCTGTCTCTGTCCCTCCTGTCTCTGTCCCTCCTGTCTCTCTCTCTGTCCCTCCTGTCTCTGTCCATCCTGTCTCTCTCTCTCTCTCTGTGTCCCTCCTGTCTCTCTCTCTCTGTGTCCCTCCTGTCTCTCTCTCTCTCTCTCTCTCTGTGTCCCTCCTGTCTCTCTCTCTGTCCCTCCTGTCTCTCTCTCTCTGTGTCCCTCCTGTCTCTCTCTCTTTGTGTCCCTCCTGTCTCTCTCTCTCTCTCTGTGTGTGTCCCTCCTGTCTCTCTCTCTCTCTGTGTCCCTCCTGTCTCTCTCTCTCTGTGTCCCTCCTGTCTCTCTCTCTCTCTCTGTGTGTGTCCCTCCTGTCTCTCTCTCTCTCTGTCCCTCCTGTCTCTCTCTCTCTCTCTCTCTCTCTCTCTCTCTCTGTTCCTCCTGTCTCTCTCTCTCTGTGTCCCTCATGTCTCTCTCTCTCTCTCTCTGTGTCTCTCATGTCTCTCTCTCTCTCTCTGTGTCCCTCATGTCTCTCTCTCTCTCTCTCTGTCTGTGTCCCTAATGTCTCTCTCTCTCTCTCTGTCCCTCATGTCTCTCTCTCTCTCTGTCCCTCATGTCTCTCTCTCTCTGTCTGTGTCCCTCATGTCTCTCTCTCTCTCTGTGTCTGTGTCCCTCATGTCTCTCTCTCTCTGTCTGTGTCCCTCATGTCTCTCTCTCTCTCTGTGTCCCTCATGTCTCTCTCCCTCATGTCTCTCTCTCTATCTGTGTCCCTCCTGTGTCTCTCTATCTGTGTCCCTCCTGTCTATCTGTCCCTCTTGTCTCTCTTTCCCTCCAGGCTGTCTCTCTCACCTCAGTCCCCAGCATGTCCACCGGTCCCTCCCCAGGGAGGAGTTGAGAGCAGCCGGGGGAGGAGTCGAGAGCAGCCGGGGGAGGAGTCGAGAGCAGCCGGGGGAGGGGTCGAGAGCAACGGGGGAGGAGTCGAGAGCGACGGGGGAGGAGTCGAGAGCGACGGTGGAGGAGTTAAGAGCGTCAACCCGCAGCGCATTGTCCCCCCGGACAACTGATATATGTGGGCCGCTCATCCCAGCAACTGAGGCCCGCAGCCCTCGCTACGCGAGGTTCGCGGCTCGCGCTCCATGCCAGCAACCGAGGCCCTCAGTTGCTGGCATGAAGACATCACATATATGGTGGGAAGTTTCCCAGCATTACATGAAGGTCTCTCACACGCAGCATGGAGGCAACTGCATGGTGTACAGGGTGACAGGGACACCGTATATACCGCAGGAGCCTGTGCCACGGAGGGGGCAATCACCGGCAAAATACAAAAACATTGCCAGCGCTCCAGCGTCGGGGCTACGGGTTAGATGGGTTGGGGCTACGGGTTAGAGGAAGGGGTTACATGTTAGATGTAGGGGTTACAGGTTAGATGTAGGGGTTAGATGTAGCCGTTGCTCACGCTTGCGGGCTCGCAGTTGCTGGCAAGGAGCGCCTTCGGTTCTCCATACCAGCAACTGCGAGGGCCGCGGCTCGCAACGCGAGCCCGCAAGCGTGTGCGAGCAGCGGGTTCGGCTAGTGGCAGTGGCGGCGTGTGGATCCCCCTCCGGAACCCGAACTGGGGCATTGTGGGGAGGAGGTGGCTGCTCCATCCCATCAACTGAGACCCTTGCCCGCAGCCCTCGCTACGCGAGGGCTGCGGGCAAGGGCTGCAGGCAAGGGCCTCAGTTGCTGGAATGGAGCGCCTTCGGCGCTCGCGAGACCGCAAGCGTGAGCAACGGCCCGTACGCTCACAACTATATATGTGATATATTTTTTGTGATATATCAAAATGTTTGCCAAAATTATACACCAAACAAATAAAATAGCAGACCTAGCTACACCAAAGCTTTACCTTTACTTATAGACTATTCCCTCACTATCTAGCTGCCATCTAGCTAAACATGTGTGGAGGTTCCAATCTGCTGTCTCTTTGACTCTGCCTTTTCCCAGCTTCAGACATAACATGTATCTGTGTTTCTTTTTTTCTTCAACTCAGAACTCAGCACACACCATTCTGTGTGTGTCTTTCTTCAGCTTTAGGCAAACTGTGCACACAGCCTCACACAGGCTGCAGGCCATAAACACACAGAGACAGTCAGCTGCAGTCCAAAAGGCTGCATCCAAATTCCAGAAGCAGTCTTAAGTCAGGTCTCTCCAGCTGCATTTAATCAACTGCTCAGAAAGTTAATATTTGCAGACCTCCTGAGGAAAGGAAGCTTTATAAAGTATGTGGCTCACACAAACCCTTGTATCACTCTGTCACAATTATTACTATTATTATTATTATAGTATTATACTTATTATTATTATTATTATTATTATTATTATTATTATCATCACTATCATTTATTCCTAAAGGTAGTATATTCCATACTGCTAATTACAGGCCTATGAATGAATAAGCCAAAGATGACAAATGCTCATAGAATGCATAGAGGTTCCTGTTTTCTTTGGATAAAATTTAAAATTGGGATGCAGTAATTCTTTTCATTGCATAATAAAATTGGATTCTTGTGCAGATTCATTCTAAGATGTAGTAGTTTTCTCCAGTATCACATCCCTCTTCACATTTGTTGCATGCTAAAAATGAATACTACTACTAATACCTTGTATTGTTTTAAGTCTCATGTATATATTATTCACCTTGTATGTAGTGCTGTGGAGAATTCATAAACTAAATGAAAACAATCCACTTGTCCTAGTGAAAACATTTACATCTAAGCAGAACCGACCATAAGTAAATATACTCACATTGCTGATAGTAATGTTCTCCATAACTTTCCTTGATCTCAGCAGGTTGATTATTCCATACCTGCTCCAAGCTCTTCTTATGGGGTTCATAGGTAAACATTGAAGTTCTAAAGGGACCGGGCTCTATTACAGAAACTTTTACATCAAAATAATGCATCTCCCTTCTGCAGAAGAGGGTACAAAAAATAAACAAAAACAACAATTTACTGATGTCATATTGATTATTCTCATATTTATACAGTACAGTAATCAGTATTAAGGATCATGCACTCTTGATCACCTTTATTAGAAGACTGCCTAGGCAGCCCAGTTAACATTGTAAATATACTAGATTTACTAAGCTGCATTGTGTTTCTGTACGTTATATCAATCTCAGTAATCAAGGAGTTAATACATAGCAGGCCACCCACATGGACTAGAGCAGTATCGTCATTCATTTTTATTATTTTGTACATTGCCAGATTGCGAGTCTGATTGCATATTGGACTTCTAAATGCTAATTGACGATGACGGTCTCATTTACTATTGGCTGTTTCTAAATCGGTAGTTGCGGCCTTACTTAATTGATCATGATCATGCTCTGAAATGCTACTGACGTGTGTATGGTTTACGGTTTAGGCTTTCAACCAGGTAGCTGCGGGCTTGATAAATTGAATTGCTCTGTAACTGTTGCAAATTTCAAGCCCGCAGGGCCGGCATAAAGGCAACTTGCAGTTGAATAGGGGCCTATGTTCTCTTCCATATATTAATTGCTGCTGGCTCTTAGTTACAACTACGTAGTTTCACCCTAATCATATGTTTTCTGACAATTTTAATTATCCCAAACTTGTCCTGATGGTCCATACAGTATGTGGAAGTAGTTTAGTTACTATTAGACAGTAATATACATCATTTGGACCTTTTCCTTTCCATGGTCGGAATTATAACACGGCGAACAAGGCAGTTGACTGGGAGGACCGCCTCATTTGCATAACAATATATTTACATTTCAGTTTGTTTATAGTTCAAACATGGACCCTGCCTCTCTAGCCTGGTGCCATGAGCAAGGGTTTTTTGATGTAGGTGGGTATGAACTAGGATTTACCTTCTGATATCTAGTTATAAAATAAAAAAGAGTTTTTCTTGCTCTTACCTGTAAGAGGAATCATGTTTTTCTTTTTCTATTTGACTATTCTATTCTCCCTTTTCAGAACACTATTTCCCTTTTCATCAGAGAGGCAACTATTACATGTTTCTTTGTATGAGTACTAAACTTTATTATTTACATTTTTTTAAATGATTTTAAGAGAAGAAGTATAAAGAGAAAATATATTTTTATGGAATTGATAAAGCTCTAAAAAAGGAAATAATCTAATGCAAAGAACAAAATAGGTTTGTACCTGTAGCAAGCTACCTGACATCCCAGGCTTCACTATAAGGTAATTATCTTTAAATGTTAAATGGGCAAAAAAGGTTCCCAGAGTGCAGTGTAATAACTGTATTTCACAGAATTTGGAGCAGGACATTTTTGTTAAACTTATTTTAGACATTCAAATGTGAACACAAATGTACTTTTTATTTACTCTACAACTGCACTTTGGAGGGTTTCTATCACTTTTTTGCCCATTAATTAAATGATTGTTGTGGTAAACTACCTCTTAACAAAATCTACTACACAAGCTAGGAACCGGCCCTGTGTTGATGAGAGGCAGTAACCCTGAAACAACTGTACATAGGTGGGATTGTGTATAATCCATCCTGAGCTTTGATTAAAGGTGTGTAATACAGCAGGCATATGTTTAAAGGAAGCCATGTTTAAAATGGTATTGGTTTACAACTGTGAAGCCTTTGTGGGCACATTTGCATGTGGATGCCCAGGTTCCCAGAATGCAGTGGAATAACTGTATTTCTCGGAATTCTGAACTTCATTCATGGAATTCATTCAAATGTGGACACAAATGTTCTATTTATATTATATATATACTAGCGACTTGCCTGTCAAAACGGGGCAATAAAATTTAAAGCCATGGGAATGCTGTTTGACACATAATGTAAACCTTTTTGTACTGTGTTCAGTGGCCTTTAAGTAGACCTTTTGTTAATGCTTTTCCACAGCCCTAAGAGATTCAGAAGAAAGAAAAGTGCCTCTATAACAATGTGATCAATACAACAACTTCCTCATGGGCCTTGCGACACAATGAGCCAGGTACTGTAATGAGCCAGCTAAGATAACACTCAAGCGTGTGCAGACAACCTGGATTCACTGCTCTAATTTAAATAAGAAATACATACCTAGAAACAAAGGATCACAGTAGTCCACATTTCTATTGTGGATCTAAAGGACACATGTGGTTATATTTTGTCTATATGTTTTCATAAATAAAAAAAATTCAGAATGTAAACCTTCTAGAAAGTAAACAAAAAACAAAAAAGCTTTATATTTTTCACAATTATTTGTTACTTCATGCTTCCAATCTCTTTACAAAACCTGCTTCTTTCAGCTTTTGTCCTAATATTATTATTATTTTATTATTATCCTTTATTTGTAACGCGCCAACAAAATTGTTGTAAACTAATTACCTTTCCATTAGACATAATGAATGCACTGGCAGCTATATATGACAACTTCCCATTGATACAAAACTCCTGCATATAAAAGTCTCGACCCACTTCAGGAAGTAGATCTCTAAAAATTAAAATAGAGATAATATAGGATAACTGCATATAAAGGTAATACATTAGAGGCTGTATGATGTCTGTTTACATTCAGATACTATATTTTCAAGTGTAGTTCTTTAAAATTAGCAATTTGATTTTTTTGTTACCACAGTGGTTGTTTAAATGATCATGTATGAAACATTACTATATTTTTCTTGTATGAAAAAAATTGTATGAACTGTTGAAAAGCTACGTAAAACAAGGCAGGATTGCTTTCTTCTTCTCTGTTTTGACGTGATAAAGGAAACAGAAGGGCAAGAATGGAAGGAAACCTTATGAATCCTTATGAATTATTCCAATTATGTTAAATGTAAAATTGGTTATGATAACATAGATACAAGGATCCACATAAATCCTTGTTTATACTTCTTCTCATGTTTAGAAATAGAGTAACCACCACCAACAACACATTTCGTCTTTCAACTCACCAGTATGATGAACACCTAATTGGGCACACCAGCTCCCATGCCATAGATCAAACTCTTTATTGTTTCAAGGTCATATTACTCACCTCAGACTGTCAGAGAAAGCCTCCAAACCATGTTTAGAAATAGAGTAACCACCACCAACAACACTCAGTCTCCCTGCGATGCTAGAAACATTAACAATGCGTCCTCTGGATCTTCTGATGAGAGGCAGCAGATTCAGTGTCACGTCGATCGTCCCCAGCAAGTTCACATTCAGCACTTTGGCAAAACTCTCCTTTGTTTGCCATTCATTTGGGGACATTGGAAACCCTAATCCAGCATTGTTTATTAAGCCCCAAAGACCTACAAGACATAAATAAGAGATCTGAGTGCACAGAAGAACCACAGTACAAAAAAAACATGTAAGATGGCACCAGATACTACTCTCCAATATGTTTTTTGCAAAGTATCATACATATCCCTCTAGCTCTTTGGTGGCACACAAGTCACGATCTAAGTCATTCTATGTGACCCCCAACCTGCATTAACACTAAATTTATTTGTTCTTGTTTAGTGGACTGCAGCAAGCCAGGCATATCCATAAGGTTTTGATGATAAAGATACTGGAGTGGGCTGCCAATTGCTTCTCCTTTGGACCACATTTTTTCTGACCTCTCTGCTATGATCTGCCCATCTTGGGTGACCCTACATGGTATAGTTTACAGCTTCAATGAGGTACACAAGCCCCTTCACCACGATTAAGAATAGGCCTACATTTATGCTACCATATTTTTATATCTTCATATGAAGCTTTTCCTACCTGCATGTCCAACCACGTTAGTGACCCACTTAGCTGCAGATCTGACACTCTGACTGTCAGTAACATCCAGGATCACAGTCTGTAGTCTGCTGGATGTCTCCTTCTTCAGGTCCTCTGCCCCTTTCTCTGTCATACAAGCTGCCAGCACCCTCAGCCCACGCCGGTCCAGTTGCTTTGCTGCTAGGTTCCCAAACCCAGAGTCGCATCCAGTGATCAGCACATATTTATCTGAGAGATTCTGCAGTATCTGACTCTGTCTGTACCATCTGTACAGGAGGATCAGAGCTGTGAGTAACACCATATAGAACCACATGTTGACAGCAGCAGAGTATCTGTAAAATTAAATAAAATTTGCTTTATGAATTTTCATCATCACAGAGTTGTTTTTCGAAGTCTATATTCAGCATACACCCATTGTAGCCCAGGGCATTAAATGTAATTGTGCTTCTAAAGTTATGAAACCTGAAACTCTTTTGTTGCTGATAATTTGCTAATAAATTTACAGATGTTGAATTTCAGACCAAAAGAACATAAAATCTATAAATTTCAAGCATTTACTCGATTGAGATAACATGGTGTTATTTGTTGTTAACTAAATACCCACCAAGTTTTGGGGGTATAGTACCTTCTGCCTAGTGTATGCCAGAGATCTCATTCTCATTATTGTTTTAAAGGGGCGCTGCCACCCCAAAATCAAGTTGTTATTTTATGTTATTCTTCATTCAACCTTTTTTTTATTGAAGACATATTTGTGAAATAACAAGATATGAAACAACAGGTGTAAAGATTTTTTTATAAACACAGATATTATTAGCAAACCCTTTACAGTCCTTTAAAGAGGAAACATGAAAACGTATACAGTTATAATAGATTGTTAAGTAATGCTAAGTTTTACTTTTATATTCCTTCTCTTTTTTTCTTTCTTTCTCAAATAAGTTTTTGGTCATTCTTAAACAACTGGCTATATGTTATGTTATCAATTTTTTGTAAAGTAAATCACATCCTGGGAAATTCCATGTTGTTGTTGATGGATATATACACAAATTAGCTCTACACGCATATTGATGTGCTCATTAGGATTATAGTCTGCTTGTTTGTCTCGGTAGTGGCCAAATAAAGACCTACAACGTAATTAGCCTGTCAGATCTCTCTCCCACTCTTATCAAGCACTCTGAGGAGTACAGGAGCAGCAGAATCAATTCTAAATATTTCAGAAATGATTTACTGTAGATAAAACTGGTAGTACAATATATTGCCAGTTTTAATGCTTTTTAAAATTACATCAACCTACTGCTGGGGTGACAGAGTGCCTTTAACTAACAATATTATTAGAAACTCAATTAAAAGAATACTGACAGTACATTTTTTAACAACTTTTAAGAATATTATTGTAAACTATAAATTGTGTAAAACAAATTTGGAAGATACCACTCACAAGAGAGGAACTTGTGCAGGAGCCCATATTTGCAGTGTATTATTAATTTTTCTCATCTTCAAAAGAGAGACAGTTCGGGTGTATGGACTATGAAACTGTGTTGCTGTGCCTAGCAAGATTCCTTACACAGATGTGCTGACATAGGGCTTAATATAATTAATATCTAGGGCAGGGAAGCAAAGGCAAAACGCCCAATAAACACACTTTATTGCTAATCTAGTTTCACAAGGTACTAGATTCTCCACCCTCTGTTTACACATACCTAGGCAAAAAAAAAAAAACACCACAGAGAATGTCAGAAGTTAGAAAAGGCCAAAAGAAGCCGTTTCTTACAACTAATCCTTGTCAGCATGGACGCAGTGACTTGCTGCTTGCTTCAGAGCCTTATACACAACAGGGTTCACTGTACTGTCATTTTAGACACATGTTTGGTAGCCCCCAGGTTTGTTTGGACAGTGAGTTGCTCAACTGTAGCGTAGCAGTTGGCCCTCACCCACCTCCGCAGCTGGCATTCATCTCTGACATCAATGGCATGTTGTGCTCCGCAGTTTCCATGCCGTTTATTTGCAATTGTGCTGTCGGTCCAGTCACAGAACACTTTTATCACAGCAGCATGTGATCAGTAAACAAACTGAGTTGTTTCAGAAATACTGTCACCCTTGGTCCAAAAGCCAATAATCCTCTCCTTTTAAAGTGTGATAAATTGCATGTTTTGGTTGATATGTTTGCAGAATGACTACACGTCACCTTATATACCCACCAAGCCAGCTCACGCTGCTGACTTCAAAAGTAAACTCGTAATAATGTGACTTGAGCCTGTAAATAGTTAATAGATAGACAGATAGATAGATAGATAGATAGATAGATAGACTTCAGTTGCATTCATGAGGATTTTCTAAATCTAGGTATGACAAACTATCCTTACATCCAAGACAACTACCAAGGTCAACATTCCATAAAAATCATGTCAAAAATATCTGAGCAATAACATTTAGCATGTTAAAAAACCTAATGAGTCTACTCTTTGCAAGTGTTTCCAATAACAATCTCCCCATTCCTAAGATTGCCAACTTTTGTGGCCACTCACTAAGGCTCAAAACCTTAAAGTCTGAACATCTACTAAAGCTATCCAAAGCCTTAGGCTAATAAAAGCCTAAGGATAATAAAAAAAAAACCTTGCTATTACAAATGTTGTGCCCTTCCCTATGACTGCAGCGGTAAAGGTGTTCTATATGAATTAATGTATGCAGGGAAGTTTACACCATCATGGCAATTATTGACTACAGTTTGGGAGCCCATGGTGCTTTGGAGGGGTGGCAATTAACCCAAAATTAAGGTCTACTTAGGCCCATCTTTGTCTGTAACATACCCAACCCATCATCCCCCACCCCCATCTCACCCTACTGTTCACAGCTGGACAGGGACAGAGATGTGGAGAAGTAATCAAAGGTATATATATGAGCCTGAGGATGAATAAAGCCCTTTCCCAGTACAAATATATAGGAGATAACAGCACTTAGCATCACAATGAGCCTGCACCTGAAAAAGACTTGTGCACTCCTTCTGAGGTCAGATGTAGCTGAACGTGTTTTAGAAAAAAAAAAGAGTCTGTGTGACTGGATGAATTCAGGACAGGACTTTGTCCAGAGTAATTGAAAACTGCAAGCAGCACAGCAAAGACAAGCAGTATCTACAGAAAAATAAATTTCAGTATAAAACCGCAGGGAAATTATTGTACATTAGTGCCACTGCAGAAGCTATTCACTTTATGTTTAATTCCCTGGTGTGGAACATTTGGAGAGAAGAGTGGACCAGTGCTCCACCCGTTTGTTTGTGGCCATTACTGTAATAGCTACCGGCTGGAGTTTGGTGGACGAAAGTATGATTTGTACAGGTACAGCTAGAACTGCAGAGGACACTCAAAACTGTGCTGTTGCTGTAAGGTTTATGCTACCTGAAGCAGATAAGCTGCACAGATCCAGGGAGTGTGTACCACCAGTAAAGTTAGTTTGTTTACACAGATCTTCCTTTCCATTTTTGTAACACTGATTACTATTAAAACTACTTGGGCCTAAAGTCTATTTGTGTATAAGCCTCACAAGAAGTATTTTGGAGATGTGTGCTCTGAAAAGCCACCTTGCCACACCTACCTATTCCCTCTAGTCTAAACTGGCCTTGTGGACTAGAGTGGGATCCCAAACTGGACTCCACTGTGGGGGTCAATATGGACCTCCATCAGCCCCCAACTATACCCCAATGGTTGTCTATTTGGAGCACAAGCATCCCTTACCCCTATGGGACTCCTCAAGGACCCCTAAGCCCCTGGTAGCCTCAGGCAGGAACTATTGCCTCCCTCTCTTAGGTCATTGTATGGGCAACCATAGTTACTGTATTCATACATTTATGGAACTTTCATAAGGAGGCACTAGCTTGCCGGGCAAGGTATAGATCCGACTAGCTTAGTCTTCTCCTCTGTGGGTGTCCTGTGTAATGGTGCTAGGGATTCCCATGGAAGGAGGTTTGCTTCAGGATCTGTGGAAAGTAGGCATGTAGTTCTAGAAAGTAATTGCAGGATTTCCTGGTAGCTGGACTGGAACAAGTGATTAAAATGCTTTTCCGCATCTGAATAGTTTTAAAAGGGGTGTTGGACCTTATTGAAACACACAGGAATTTATATACATGGTAAAAAAAAAAGAACCCGTTCAGAGTAACAAAAGGTAACCTAACTAAGATAGGTCAGCTAATCTAATATCTCAGCAGGGTGCTGCAGGGTAAGTTTCACAAAGGGCATTTTGGCCTTTTATTGCAAACAATAATTGAATCACAATATTTGAATTACAAAACTACATATAAAAAAAAACAAATGACCAAAACACACAAATGCAAGCGGTATTCAATGGGGATCAGGGCCCCTAGAAGCTAGACAGCCCAAACAGGGGAAACCATTGTTCCCAGGCCGTAGTTACCTCTGTGATAACCAAGACAACGGATGTCATGTCCATCTTGTACTAGTCCGGGAAATGCATTCCCTTGCGGAAGACAGGATTAGGCTTCTTTGGGGAAGAAAGAGAAGCAGGTACTAGAATACTTTATTACAGCCGTCTCCCCCATCAGGGCTGTCATCACAATTATTCCCACTCTGCAGGCAATTCAAGATCCCAAATGGGTCATGGTGACTGGAGATCACACATAGAGCACAGCTGGTTATAACCACAAACTCTTGCTCCAAAAATGTAAAAAGGCTGTAGTTTCTTTAGGCCTCAAACTATAACAGTAGCCGCATAGCTGATCCTTTTAGGCAATAGCTTGCGGCTCGGATGTACAATGGGTTGTTCCCCGCCCTGGGCATCCACCTGATTTAAAATAGCCCAATGACATAGGTGGAGCCTTCTGACTGGACCAAGAAGGGGTGAAAATGCATCTATGATAGGGTAGGGTGGTAGGGCAGCCTTCAAGTCCCAGAAGGCTTTCTCACATTTGGGGGTCCACTGTGCCTGCGATACCCAAAAATGCCAACACCTGCCTATTACTCATTGGGTTGGGCCACTGCTCTATTAAAGCTATCTTGGCTGAACACCCGACCACTCCTATCTCCCCCAAACTGGCATTTGTCAGGGTGCATAGTCAATCATTGGATCTGAATGAGGACTGAGGTTAGGTGGTCCACATGTGTTACAACAGCCAGATTTGGGGAACCACACTCACCCCAATTCTCTCTCTATGGGTTGTGACTTGTTGTTCATATCAGGACATCAGAAATTGCTAACTCGCCCCAGAAGAACGAAACAGGCAGACATTCCTTTAGTTTTAGACTGTTCCACTCAGACTCTGACACCACCTTTAGTTAGTATGTCCAAAATCAGACTGGATCAATGATGACAACGTGGTTGAACATAGCAATGTCATAGAGCTACACATGGGTAAATTCCTTGCACCCATGCAAGCATGGGCATAACCATAAACTGATATGGCCCAAATGGGATGTTGAATGCTGTCTTCTTTCTAGCAATCTTAGCAAGGGGGATCTTCTAGTAGCCTTTAGACAAGTCCAGAGTGATTACATGGATTGCCTGTCCCAAGCCTATCTAGCACGCCATCCCTGGGGATAGGTTAAGCATCAGCAGTTGCCTTGCCATTTAGCTACCTATTGTCCACACAATCCCATCCTTCTTAAGGACCAACATGACACAGGATGCCATACCATTGGGTACAAAAATTAATACCTGCTGGCCTACCTGGAATTCCTCTGCCTGGGTTTTATGATCATACCAGCACATCTGCTTGACTTGGGCTGCAAGCAGATGCTTCATGGCTAGTCCAGTCAGTGTCTACAGCCTAGTTTTTTTTTACCACTGGCTACATTTCAGTAAAACATGGAAAATAATATACAGCGTCTTATATTATGTTCCACCATCAAATTGCCTGAAGCACGGGCATAAAGCCAGAGGTAAGTGGTAACTTGTCACAGTGGTCAACAAGCCATTGGAATGATGAAGGGGCAATCTTCATGCCTAAAGGCATAACCATAAACTGGTATAGCAGTCTTAGCAAAGGGAATCTGCCAGAAGCCCTTAGACAAGTCTAGAGTGCTCACATAGATTGCCTGTCCAAGCCTATCTAGCAGGTCATCTACCTTAGGAATAGGGTAAGCATCAACAGTTATATTGTAATTAAGGTTTAAAAAAATACTTTTAGTCAACTTTTTTAGATTTTATCTAATCCTTGTTAGATCTCAACTGATCCTTCTAATATGTGTATAAATCATTAACTGATCCAGAAAAAGGCAAACAGAAAAGAAACCCAACATGTTGTCAATGATCTCCTAGGGAAAAAAAAATATTGTTTTCCTTCCTGAGCCCAGATACTGGCAATTGGATTACTCCCTAGATCAAAACTCATCCTTTAGGAATGGAATCTTTTTTTTCTTCTATCCTCAAGGGATGTCCTCTTGACAGTTGACAAACTCATGGTACAAAAAGTTCACTTGTCAAAGCCTTATACTGTATTCATTTATTTATGTAAGGAAATCATATCTTTTCTTATGTGCCTTTTCTCTCTAGAGAAAATACGTTTTTTGTTAGTCATTTGGTTAGTCATTCTTCATAGATTAGTCAGTCCATCCCCATTATTAATCTTTTTTCCAGTTCTAAAATGTCCTTTTTATGGAGCGGTGCACCAAACTGTACTCCATATTCCACTAGGGAGTGGCAGTATTATATTTGGTTCCCTTGCTTCTATACCCCTTAATACAATGGTTCTCAACCCTCTCCAGAGGCAGGAAGATAGTCTAATGGAGCGGGTCAAGGAGTTCCAAATAGTAGGGGCAGCATGAGAAAAGTCTTGAAGACGGGAGTGAGAGGAGGTGATGAGAGAGGAGGTAAGAAGAGGATCGTTAGCAGAACGAAGGGGGCGGTTGGGAGAGTATTTTGAAACAAGAGCAGAGATATAAGGGGGTGCAGTGTTGTTGAGGGCCTTATATGTTAGGGTCATTATTTTAAATTTGATTCGGGAAGCTATGGGAAGCCAGTGGAGTGATTGACAGAGAGTAGCTGCAGACACTGATTGTTTGGTATTGAAGATGAATCTAGCAGAGGCGTTCATTATGGATTGGAGGGGAGACCGATGAGTCGAGATATGATGAGAGAGTGAATTAGAATTTTAGATGTGTCTTCTGTAATATAATGACGAATTTTGGAGATGTTTTTTTAGGTGAAACTGACATGATTTTGTTATTGATTGGATGTGAGGAATAAAAGAGAGGGCGGGATCCAGTAGAACCCCAAGACAACTGGCCTGGGAGGTAGGAGTGATGATGGTGTTGTCAACTGTGAGAGATATTTGAGCAGTGGAAGCTGTAGTAGAGGGTGGAAAGATTATGAGTTCAGTCTTAGACATGTTGAGTTTGAGTTAACGGGTGGACATCCAGGAGGATATGATAGAGAGGAAATTGGAAACTTGAGCTAAAAGAGAGGGAGATAGATCGGGTGCAGAGAGGTAGATTTGAGTATCATCTGCCTAGAGATGATACTGAAATCCAAAGGATTTTATAAGGGTGTCAAGGGAGGAGGTGTAAATGGAGAAGAGGAGGGGGCCTAGGACAGAACCTTGGGGAACGGCAACAGACAGAGGGAGAGGTGAAGCAGAGGTGCCAGAGAAGTAGACGCTAAATGTACGATCTTTAAGATAGGATGTGAACCATGAAAGAGCTGTGTCCTGGATGCCAAAAGAGAGGAGAGTTTGGATTAGAAGAGCGTGGTCAACTGTATCGAAGGCTGCAGGGAGATCCAGTAGAATTAGAATAGAGTAGTGACCCTTTGATTTGGCGGTTAGCAAGTCATTGGTGACTTTTGTGAGGGCTGTTTCTGTAGAGTGTTGGGCCCGGAAACCAGATTGGAAGGGGTCAAGAAGGGAATTGGAGGAAATAAATTGAGTGAGGCGATTGTAAACAAGCCGCTCAAGCAGTTTAGAAGCCAGGGGAAGTAGTGTGATAGGGCGATAGTTGGAGGCAGAAGCTGGGTCAGATGAGGGCTTCTTGAGAATGGGTGTAATTGTGGGGTGTTTTAAGGAGGATGGAAACTTGCCAGTGTTTAGGGAGAGGTTGAATACATGTGTGAGAGATGGGATAAGTGTGGTGGATAGGGGAGGGATTAGCTGTGATGGAATAGGATCATGAGGACATGTGGTAAGGTGAGAGGTTAATATTAAAGTAGATATTTCATCCTCGGAGTCCATAGTGGAGGTGGGATTGGGAAAGGGTAAGGGCTGGGTGTTGTAGGTTTGTGGAGAGGGTGGTGGGATAGGGCCAAGCTGGTAGGAAAGCTCATTTCGGATGGTATTGATTTTATTTTTAAAATGGCTGGCAAAGTCAGCAGCAGTGAGAGAGGAAGGGACAGGAGCGGGGGGGGGGGGGGGGGGGGGGCGGAGGAGGGTCATGAATGTAGCAAATAAACGTTTAGGGTTGGTGGACAGGTTTGATATTAGTGATGAGAAGTAGTGTTGTTTGGCAACATTGAGGGCAGAGAGATATGTCAGGAATTCAATTTGACAGTGTGTGAACACAGATAAGGCAATTAGAGGCTTTATGGCCTGCTGAATACTAATTTGCATGGTTATTTTTCCTACCCAAATGCATAACTTTACATTTATTTGTGTTACATCTCAACTTTCATTTAGTTGCCATTTTTTTAAATTTATGTAAGTCCCTTTGGAGGAAAAGTTTATCATTTTCTGGTTTAACTACCTTACACAACTTAGTGTCATCATCAAAAATAAGGACAACACTTTCTAGTCCTACTTCTAAGTCATAAATAAATATGTTAAAAAGCAGAGGACGTAATACTGAACCCTGAGAAAGCCCACTTGCCACATTAGTCCAATCTATCTGAGTATGTTCCATTTAAAACAACCTTTTGATTCCTGTCTTTAAGCCAGTTCACAATCCATGAGCAGCTATTTACTGCAATTCCTGTGTTTCTTAGCTTGCACAAAAGCTCCCCATGTGGCACTGTATCGAAAACCTTCCACAACACCAAAAAGACTACATCTACTGAGTTACTTTGATCCAAGTTCCTACTTACCTACTCATAAAAATAATTTAGATTAGTTTGACATGATCTTTCCCAGCATTCTAAAAACTTCCCTGCTATAGAAGTGATGCATACAGTCTCCTGGATTTGTCCTTGCCCCCTTCATAAATAAAGGCAACACATCTGCTTTTCTACACTTATCTGGTACCAAGCCTATGGTTAGTGTGTCTTGAAAAGTTAGATATAATGGTTTGGCTATTACATAAACCATTTCTCTCATTACTCTTGGATGTATTCCACCTGGTGTTTTATTAACATTTATTTTTTTCCGGCCTCTTTTGGATTTCTTCCTGCATGAACCGATTATTTGGTGAAGGTAATGTGGCCCCATTTTTCGGCAGTGTTACAACCTCTGCCCTCTTCCCATTAATATATTTTTTTAAAATAGGGTTACGCTTACTCTTCTTTGCAATTGGCTTTTCATTTTCTTATTCAGTCTAATAGCTCTTTATCAAGCCGTAAGGTTAATTTCCTTGTACTCACATAAAGCTACCTCTATTCCCTCTTTCTTTTATAATTTAAATGACTGCTTGATCTTTAAATCATTGTTAAGCCATATGGGATATGATTTACTCTTTTTACTTTTACTTCCATGTTGATATGTATGGAGAGCCAAAAATTGCATCTATGGATTAATCTATATAGACATTCTAACAAAAAGCACAATTAAAACAGGTATTGTAGGCCAATTGGACACTATTTTATTCAGAATAATCACCCTATCCAAAACAAAATACAATTTCAAAAACATTCAGGAGAGAAAAACATTTAAATGGAAAAGTATATTTTTTCAACACTAAAGATACAGGAATTAACATAGACTTGCACACTATTAAAATTTCTTGTGATCCTATCACATTCTTTCTCATGTTTTACTGTTGTTTTTCAACTCCTTAATATGTGGAAATATATATGGCCCTAAGTAATAACACTGCCTATTATCATATCTCAAACCTTGTCACTTTATACTGCAATACTATGATAATTCATCTGGTACTGTATGTATGTATATTTAGTAAGGTTTTAAATGTTGTACATTTATTCTCATTATTTTTACCTGTCAGTTATTTTCTCTGTAGATTGTATTGCTTCCCTTAGGCAATTACATTTGTCCTCTTAAAATTTAAAGTTTTTGCTTCTAGCCTTGTTTTTTTTTAACTCTACCTCAAATGAGATTGTATTGAGATCACTGTTTCCCAATGTTTCCCCTATTTCAGGGTTCGGTCCTAGAGGGCCACACACAGTGCTGGAGCTATCACTTCTTCAATCATCCTGACTCACCTATGAACAGAAAGGAAATCCAAAAATCCAGGCTTGTGTATGCCCCCTTAGGAACCAACATCCATGGACATACTCACTAGTCCCAGCTCCACCCTCCATGCTAGGCCCAGCTAATTTGTGTTCAGGGAGCACCAACTACCTTTCCAGAGGCGCAATATTGCTAAGTTTCTGCAATTCTCCTCTCTAATTCTCCAGTTTGAGCTTTAAGAGAGTCAACATCCTCACACCTGCCACAGAGGTATGGACCCTGGAACAGTTGCTCCAGCAGTGCATTTTGTAAAATTGGCACTAGATTTGTTCATGCTTACATATTACAAAAATACAATAAAAAATATTTGTTTAAAAAGTGTTTTTCTATAACTTTTTGTATTCCCCAGGAGGTCCAAATGAGTTAACTTACCAGAGCAGTTTGATTAGCGCTAGCTGAGTACAGCTTTCCTAAGACTAAAGGTTGCAATGTGGAAGCTGGGTTTGAAGCTTGAAAAATGTGTTTGAAGCTCAAAGACTGTCAGAGGCTGTGAAGGGACTGTGAGCACAGTTTGCTTAAAAAAGTAAACAGACTAACATGAATAGATTTTGTTAATTGGAGATGAAAAGAGAGAAACACACAGAGGTGTTTACTGGAAGCTGACAAAAGACACGGATACATAGGAACTCTTGGGTGTTAACAACAATATAATGGAACTATATATATATATATATATATATATATATATATATATATACATTAATGTAAATAGTACCATATTGATACATATAAAGAATAATAAAACCAATAGAAAGTAGGAGTAGAGAACAATATATAAAATAAAATACATGTTATACATGTAAAAAAATAAATTAATATAAGTACAGGTGTAAATATAAATGTACGTACCATGGCTCAGAGAAGGTACATACAAAAATAAAAATATATATCTATAATAAAAAATATATAAATATCAGACCTCTCCTGCCCATGGTGTTGAATGCTTTGTTAAGGTCAACAAAAGTCACCTAAAGTCCTTTGTTCTGCTGTTGCCATTATTCTTGGAGCTGCCTGAGAACAAAAACCATGTCAATGGTGCTCCTGTTGGCTCTAAAGCCACACTGACTCTTGAGGAGGAATTCTTCTGCGATAGTGAGCACCAGTCTGTTGAGGAGTACTCTTGCAAGGATTTTCCCTGTGACAGGGAGCACAGTTATCCCAAGGCATTTGGAGCAGTAGGACCTTTCTTCTTGTAAAGGGGGATGATGATTGCATCATGAAGGTCCTGTGGCAGTTTGCCAGCAGCAAACAAAAAGCTTATGGAGCTTAGCGTGAAGTGCTAGGCCCCCATGTTGTGAGATCTCTGCTGGGATCCTATCAACTCCTGCTGCATTACCATTCTTTAGCTGCTCAATAGCTTTTACAGTCTCTTCAAGGGATTTCATCCAGTTCTGTTTCCGTTTGTTGTTGTAAAATGCGACGGAGCGCTGAGATTGAAACTATGTGGTTGGAGAAGAAAATAGTCTGAATGTGGTCAGAATCAATGTGTGACAATCCAAGCTGGTAAGGGCTATACAAGCCCAGGACACCTGCTAAAGACTACAGGTTATCTACCAACAAGGACTGTTTGGGTTCTTAGAAATCTTGGCATTAGCAGCAAGATATCTGGATTCTGTATCTATATTCTGTCAGGATCCTTGCATTAGAAATCAGCACTTCCAGGCTACTAAGAGACTCCAGATCTGCTTCTTCTTAGGGGGCTTGATAACACTTGCTACAGTTAGACCTTCCCCAGTAGGATCCTACAGAGTCTCTAAGTACCTCCCTGCAGACACCCAGGAGAACAGGAGCAAAGTAAGAGACATACCATTTTCTATATGCCTCAGCAGTGAACTGCCTTTATTCGCTTCCTAACACAACTAAAAACTACAGACAGAAACAGAACCAATGCATAACCCACATTCCCTTCTCCACCCTGAGAAAATCCTTGATCTGGTGTGTATGTGTTGTCAATAAAGGGGGAATAGTGTTCCCTTTGCTCTATTTACAACCCCCAAGGGCAATACAACTAGATTAACATTTTATGGCTGTTCCGTTCATCATGCATGACAGACTTTATGGGTAGGGAACATCTGGGAAGGGGGATACGCCCTCAGAAGCATGCTGGCAATATAATCCCCCTACCCATTTTCCAGTGGGGTAGTCTCTTCTCTATGGTAGCTCACTGGGCCAAAATCCAGGCCTTGAAAAGGAGTCCGTGACACAATGCCTTCTCTGTAAGTGCCGTACACCACCTTTAGGGCTTCATAAAAGCCTCTGAAGTCGCCGACATCTGCGCAACATTGAGTTGCCACCACTGTTTCTTAATTTCTCAAAGGTTTCTTTGGAAGTTGCTGCACACAAGATGGATAGCTGCTTTTTTTTAGGGCAGGACAACTGAGCGAGATGTGCTTGATAAGTGGTTCTCTTTTTCAACAGTAATTCATGGATCTCCTGATTGTTTTTGTCAAATCAGTCTTTGTGTTCTTCTTTGTGGAAAACCCTAGGACCTCTTCAAAGGCCTGCAGGATGCTGATTTAAATGTGTTCCATGGGTTCATCTGTCAAGCTCGGATGATATATATATATATATATATATATATATATATATAATGGGAAATAGTTGGATGACTAAGCACACCAGGTACCAGTCTTCGTTTTGAACTGTTGGAGCTGGTACAGCAACTCCAAATCCTGAAGAAAGCTCTTTATGCCCTCCCAAAGCATCATCAATTTGCAGAAAAGCTTTATAGAGCCTTTCCTGCGTTGTGGGTCAGAACCAGTTAATTTCTGGCTGTGATATGGTGACTGGCTCTTCCTTGTGGCTGGCTCACTCCCTGGCGCTCTCCTGGGTGATCCAGGGACAGCACTTTTCCCAAAAGAGCAATTAGGTGGTTCTTAGCATAGAACAGGGAAGACTGAAAACCTGGGTCTTCCCTGGACACATCCCAGGAGCCATTGGGGACCTCCTGCTCCTCATCCAGGTAGTGCAGCTCCATCACAATGTCATTCAGGGTCTTGTGGGCTTGCAGATACCGTACTGCAGCAGATCAGCTCTCTTAGTTCAGTCATGTTGAGCTCATCATACTGGGCCATCTTTACCTCTTCTTCTCCTGTCTCTGTCAGTTAGCTTTTACCCTTGTTAGCACTGATCCCCTCTCAGCCACAAGTTTGTCATGAGAAGGGATCAGCCAATGAATAGACCCCAGCTGTGTATTGGTGCTAGAAGCAGGCTTGTGTCAGGATCTGGGGAGAGCAGGGATGCAGTTCTGGAAGGTCGATGCAATATTCCCTGGTTACTGGACAGGAACAAATGAATAAACAGCTCTTTTCCACTTCTCAGAAATACAGCTGACACGCTTGTATACTTTAAAAGGTCTAATGTTTTATATACATACAGGGAGTGCAGAATTATTAGGCAAATGAGTATTTTGACCACATCATCCTCTTTATGCATGTTGTCTTACTCCAAGCTGTATAGGCTCGAAAGCCTACTACCAATTAAGCATATTAGGTGATGTGCATCTCTGTAAAGAGAAGGGGTGTGGTCTAATGACATCAACACCCTATATCAGGTGTGCATAATTATTAGGCAACTTCCTTTCCTTTGGCAAAATGGGTCAAAAGAAGGACTTGACAGGCTCAGAAAAGTCAAAAATAGTGAGATATCTTGCAGAGGGATGCAGCACTCTTAAAATTGCAAAGCTTCTGAAGCGTGATCATCGAACAATCAAGCGTTTCATTCAAAATAGTCAACAGGGTCGCAAGAAGTGTGTGGAAAAACCAAGGCGCACAATAACTGCCCATGAACTGAGAAAAGTCAAGCGTGCAGCTGCCACGATGCCACTTGCCACCAGTTTGGCCATATTTCAGAGCTGCAACATCACTGGAGTGCCCAAAAGCACAAGGTGTGCAATACTCAGAGACATGGCCAAGGTAAGAAAGGCTGAAAGACGACCACCACTGAACAAGACACACAAGCTGAAACGTCAAGACTGCGCCAAGAAATATCTCAAGACTGATTTTTCTAAGCTTTTATGGACTGATGAAATGAGAGTGAGTCTTGATGGGCCAGATGGATGGGCCCGTGGCTGGATTGGTAAAGGGCAGAGAGCTCCAGTCCGACTCAGACGCCAGCAAGGTGGAGGTGGAGTACTGCTGCACGCAATGTTGATGGTGAACAGATCAAAACACTGACAGAATCCATGGATGGCAGGCTTTTGAGTGTCCTTGCAAAGAAAGGTGGCTATATAGGTCACTGATTTGTTTTTGTTTTGTTCTTGAATGTCAGAAATGTATATTTGTGAATGTTGAGATGTTATATTGGTTTCACTGGTAAAAAATAAATAATTGAAATGGGTATATATTTGTTTTTTGTTAAGTTGCCTAATAATTATGCACAGTAATATTCACCTGCACACACAGATATCCCCCTAAAATAGCTAAAACTAAAAACAAACTAAAAACTATTTCCAAAAATATTCAGCTTTGATATTAATGAGTTTTTTGGGTTCATTGAGAACATGGTTGTTGTTCAATAATAAAATTAATCCTCAAAAATACATCTTGCCTAATAATTCTGCACTCCCTGTAATAGAACAAAAAGGTACTGCTAAAATAATTAAGATAGAAACTCCTGCCAACCTAATCTCTAAGCAGGATGTCCCACTGTGTTTGATTCACAATGAGCATCTTAGACCCGTCCTTGCAAACTATAATTGAATTACAATATATGAATTACAAAACTTCATATAAAAAAAGTTGGGAACAAATCACAGGGGTGCAATGTCTATCTTGTGTTGTCACAGGAAAGGCATTCCCTTGTGGAAGACAGGACTAGGCTCCTTTGGGGAAAAAGAGAAACAGATACCACAGTACTTTATTATAGGCTTCTCCACCATCAGGGCTTTTGTCACAGGGAGCTAAAATTTACACAATTAAAAAAAATACACAATTAAATAATAAAACATGTACTATAAACTATAAAATACATTGTATATTTTATTGTATTTTATTATTATTTTACTGTGTATTTTGTTTAAATACCCTTTAGTCTGGTTAGTGAGAACCTCCAGTGCAGGTTGGGACTAGAGGTAGCTCACCCTAGCTATTAAGAGCTAAGGTGGGCCTAGGTAGAATTTTATTACAGGGGCAGCGAGTGATTTTGTTCATGTTTTTAGTTTTATATATTTGCACTACCATGTTCTACTTTGCTGTAAAATATATTTTTAATCAGACAATGAAGGGCTTCATAATAAGACCTAAACATATGGCACGTTCAAACATATTCATCATTGTTTTCAATTTTTAAATGACCCAATAAATGGGGGGATGCATGGGAAGCAGACGTGAAGTTGTAAAAGGGAAGAAGTAGTCAAAAATAACAATTGGGCAGGTAAGGGAGCTAATGAAAATATGTGACATAAATGAGCCCCATGATATATCTTAGATACATTAAAAGTAAAAGTAAACTAGTACTTTTACACTACTATGAATGGTAGCATATGATCTGAAGAATTGTTAGCACTGAGCTGTTAAATTGTTTTTAAAGAATTTCCAAAAGTCTATTGTACATAGGAAACTACTCCTGCTGTGAAGGCGTGAAACAAAGACATATCCAGTTCACACATATCTATATCACACTTAATTACTGATAAAAAACTCATCAAAGTGTTAAATCAAATCTGATTTCAAGAACTTCTCCACATCAAGATGGAGAAATGCTATTTTACTAGATATGGGTTATATTACAATAGAAGGGTAAAATACAAAAATGTATTTACCAGATAGGTTAACAGGTATGTTTGCTGCCACTTCCCAGTAAAAGTTCAGTGTCCTATCCCCCTTTGCCTTCCGCTTACCTCTTCCCTTTCCCAAGATAAAAATAACAACTATAGGCCCTATTCTTTTGCCCAATTCCAAAATGTATACGCACTTAAAATCACTCTTAATATTGCCACATATTCTATTAGCTACTTGCAATCCGATTATGAGCTACCAGCTCACAATCACTATGGGCCAGCCAAAGATGCAAATTTTGCCTTAGCCCAAATATGTGTCAATCAGCCAGTCATAATCAGTATTTAAGGTGTCTTGGGGTCTGTAGTGACCTCCACGGTTATAGTTTACTATATAATGGGGAACCATCGGAACCCCCATTACATAAGGGACCCCTATTGTTATAGTTTAATATGCCATGGGTTCCATAGACCTCCATGATTATAGTTTGTAGACCTCCATAAGGGCCTTCATAGTTACAGTTTAGAATACTATGAGTGTCTATAAGGATCTCTATGGAAAGGGTTAATCTTTGGTGCCATGTGATTTCATAGGGACCCCTATGGTTATGGTCAGAGGCCTCATAGGGACAACCACTGGGTTAATGAACCCTCCACTCCACAGGACAACATGTGATGGCTCAATTTCCCCCTGATATTGATGGAAAAATCCCTGGGGATAACCTGTCTTATAAGTGGTAGAAGGTATCGATGGGGAATCCCGAGGGATACTTTACTAAAAGAGGTAGCAGGTCAGAGGTGGAGGTGTAAACACCTGTATTTGTTATTATTTAACACCTGAGCTATGGAATTGTTTTGCAGGAGCCATTGAACAGCTCCAAAAATGTGTTTATAAAAACCCCATAGCTACGAATTAGCCTTACTGAAGTTCTTACAAGAGCCATGGAATAGAGGCCTTTGTTCATATATGTTTTTCAGTTGATTTTGCTGTTGTGTGCATTACAGAATATTTTAGTTAAAGCGATCCTCTGCCTGAAATCACTGCTACAGACACTTTGTTAAATTTGCTAAATTTTAGCAATAGAAGGTAGAGGTAAGTCTACTTTTTAAGAACTTTGCGAAATATTTTCCTTTGTATAGTAAACCCCACTGATAATTTTACTATTCACTACACTTTCTTACTATTCACATCTACACTTTCAGCTTTGGTGGTACTAATTATGCTGAGGACCACTGTGGTAATCTTCTATATAATATTTTGTTTAACTAAACATTATAAGGGGCAACATTTATTAGAAACCAAAAAAATAAATACAGCCATTATAATTTGTAAATTTTATATGCAATGATTATTTCCTGCAGACTTCTATTTTGCTTTCTTTCCTGCTGCTACCTGTTACCGTGTCAGGTGGGTATGACCTTATAAACTTGTGAGCTTCCCTTTAGTGCTGCTGAGAGCTCTGGCAGATCTTACTGCCAGATTATCACTGTACATACACAGACTTCCTGTCTATTTAAAACTGCCTTCCACATCAGAAAGACAAAATGGTAATCGCCATAGCATATAAAAGATAATAAATTAGAGGTTGTATTATTTTCTTATATCATAGTTACATAGATACACAGAGCATCATTCAATTTGGAGGCCGCAACTTGATCGGAGTAGTACGTATGTCTGCGGGCTGATAGCGCACATCGCAAACCATGCTATCGAAAGTACCATTTGCGGGCTTGAACATGATCGCTTATACAAGGCCGTAACTCGCAGTTAGAAACAGCCAATGGAATGTGGATCCATTGGATTTCAAAGTCATACGGGTTTGAACCACAAATCACGATCTGACCCACATTCCATTGGCTGTATCTAACCACGAGTTACGACCTTGCGCCAGCGATCATGTTCAAGCCCGTAGGACTTCAATGAAAAATGGAGGCTGGATTTCAAAGTCCTACGGGCTTGAATTATGAGTTACGATTGGACCCACATTCCATATATAATGCAATATTGATAAAGCCGTAAATATGATATTCTATTACATGAAATGAAGTATTTTTGGGGGGCCGATTTATGAGCTTGAGAATGTTGTGCTATTAATTCTAAGACCTAACATCACTTTCCCATTTAATAAAAGTACAGCAGAGTGTTTATACATGCATTTACAGTGCTCTGTACATGTCATTATGCCTTTTGCGAGACCTCCTTGGTACCAGTAACTTGTTTTTCATATTATGTCATTTACGGGCTTGACAGAGTGGTTAGGGACGGGGTATCGGAGCAATTGAATAGCGATTTGCGATTTTAGCGTATGCAACTCTTGCAGCTGTGAAAGATCAAAGTGGAGGGGCATTAACTTGCAATTTTACCAATAGCATTGGATCGCAGTTTGCTGCATGTAACTCGATGGGAGCCCGCAAAATGACGCCAACCAGGGGCGGCTCGTCCATTGGTGCGTCAGGGCAAACGCCCCCCCAAATATTTTTGTGACCCTGCAATAAAAAAACACAACAATGTATTAGTAATAACCCAGAAACAATTAAATATAAGGTGTACATCATCATTCAAGTCTTAATACAGTAATAAAATGAAGTAAAGTTAGTAAACTATTCCCAGGGACACTGTCACTTTAAGATAACCCCTTGCGCTACATTAACTAATGCTGCTGTGTATCTATTGTAGCCCCCTGCACCCTGTGTGATCATATTACACTAGTAAAGTACACTAACCTTTAGACTCTTCTCTTCAATGAGGCCTGGCCTGGCCCCCTGACCGTTAATGCATGCCGCCCACCATCACAGTGACGATATGCATGGGCGGTCATAAATGTATCAATTTAATGACTGACAGTCTTCCATCATTGACCAATCAATGATGGAAGGTTGTACAGTTGCTAAGAGAACATTGTAAACCCACCCAGACCGTTAGCCCTGAGCGCCCGCCAGCTAATAGGTCCTCGAGTTTACTTTTTGATTGACTGATACAGTGAATAAAACCACCAGTTGCCTGTCCCTTCCCCCTTTCTGTTTCCTGACCCTTGTCACGCTGAGACTGAGAGACCTCCCTGGCTGAAACTACTCACATCTGCTCTGCTGCCTGCCTAACAGTAAGTCTACCTGGCACCTGCCCTGCCCCTGGCCAAACCAAACCCCTAGTAGCCCCTAATAAAAGGTAGGGTCACCCAGTTACCCCACTATGCCTGCCTGGCCTGCCACCTACCCAGCCACCCACCAACTTACCTACCATCGACGACCCTAGGCCTGCAATGCCTGGTGCCACCCCCAGCCATCACCCCCATGTGGCCTGTGCCACCCCCGATCAGGCCTGCCCTATGCGATGCCACTATTCGATTACCCCGATCACGGGATCGGGGTAGTCGGGTGGTGAGCGGGGTGGCACAGGCCCACATGGGGGGGATCGGATCACCCCCTTGATGAGGCCTGTGCCACCCCTGATCACCTCCATGTCGCCTGTGCCACCCCCGAGGCCCGATCACCACCACCCCGATGTGGCCTATGCTATGCCACCGCCCGATTACCCCGATCACGGTGATCGGGGTATTCGGGCGGTGAGCGGGGTTGCACAGGCCACATGGGGGTGGATGTTCACCCCCATGAGGCCTGTGCCACCCCTGATCGTGGCCTACGCGGCCACTGACCTACCGATGGGCGCCTGAGCGTGACCGACCCCACCCTGATCCAACTACCTACCAGTACCTAGCACCCCCCCTATTTTTATTCCATTTTTAGAAATAACAGGCATGTGCATGTGCCTGTCAGTTTTAAAGATAAAATAAAAATAAGGTAAGGGAAAAACAATACAGTAAAAACATTAATACAATTATACAAATAAAGTAAACAGCTTTAAACAAACAATAATAAAAATAAAATAAACAACAGCACATACTTACCTGTTAAATTGACCCCTCCAGCGTTGGCCTTCTGTCTATGACCTGGATAATCACAATAATCCAATGTTGATTGAAGGCCATGTCATAAAATCCAATGTTGATTGAAGCCCATGTCAAATAAATAATCCAATGTTGATTGAAGCCACTGGTCAAATAAATAATCCAATGTTGATTGAAGCCACTGGTCAAATAAATAATCCAATGTTGATTGAAGCCACTGGTCAAATAAATAATCCAATCTTGATTGAAGCCATTGTCCAAAAATAATCCAATCTTGATTGAAGCCATTGTCCATCCATCCATTCTGGCCCATTGAAAGAGGCCTCCACCAAAAAAACCCTGACGCTCTAATAAAAAAAAAACAACAAACTAACAGAGCTCCTCCTACAAGGAGCCCCACCGGCGATTAATTGATTTTTTTCCCACGGTCTGCTTTATATACTAATTTTTGAAGGACTCTGATTGGCTGAAATTTTTGATTGACATCGATTTCAACCAATGAGAGTCTTTAAAAAAATAGCAAATCAGCAAGCAGGTATGGAAGCCTGTAAGGGAAAAAAAGGTTAGTGTGAACTTGTTTGACCCTGTATGTATTATACATATTACAGGGCTATTTATGTGATATACATGTTACAGGATAATATCCTGTAACATGTATAGCCAAAAAATAGCACTGTAATATGTATAAAAAATAATGTGTAATAGAAATACATGAACAATATAATAAAATAAGTTATAAAGTACATCAATTAATCAAATAATAAATATCAATTAATATATATTGTTTTATGTATATGTTTATGTATATTTATGTGTATTTTTTCTGTGTGTGTGTGATATATATATATATATATATATATATATATATATTTATATATATATATTTATATATATATATATATATATATATATATATATATATATATATATATATATATTGTGATCGTTTGCTCCTTTGAAGTATGACAAGCAAGTGGAGTATGGAGTTCTTGTCAGAAGTGAAGTAGTTAAAACTTCTGAAGAACTCCTAATGGGAGCAACTGCCCTTTAAAAGCCTGAAAGCAGACCTAGAGAGAGGGGTGTGGCCGGCTAGGCTCTGTGCAGGTTGTGGGCTGCTGACAGAAGCACGCCACAGAGAGTGAAGACTGTTCCTGTGTGGAAATACAGTGGGCTGTGTGAAGCTTGATTTACTGGGACTGCAAGTACTACAACAGTGAGAAGAGGGTGCTGATTGCAGTCACAGGAAGAACTGAGCTGAAAGAGCGACTATAGACGCCAGAGGTGAAAATACAAGTAAGTGAAGGGATTATTGATTCCCCTGCAGTTAGGCCCTGTTTGGCCTAGCAGAGAGTAGCCAGTGAGTGAAGGCCTCAGACTGAAGCAAGCCAAAGAAGGACGCTTGTTGCTATCTGACATATAGAGGAACGCAGTACGTTCACAGTCGGCTGGAAGCAGAAATTGTACCAGAGCCTGAGAGAGAGACTACTATATTTCAGAGTTGGTTCACAGAAAGGACTTCTGTGGTATCGGAGATATTCCACTGAGCCAGGACTATCTCCAGACCCCATCCCTAAGAAGCTGGATGCAACAAGGGATAAACAGGTTGGTGACAGATACATGTTTTCACCATATGAGGATAAGAAGCACAAAGGCCCCAGGGAGAAGTGTGCGTTGAGAGAAAGTAATAGTCCCTCATCCCCAGAGGGTGACAAGGGTCCCTGGGGTGAAGCATAAGGGAGAGAAGGGTGGGCCCTATGCTTCACCCACCATTGACAGAAGCTGTAGAAGAAAAGGCATTTTCAACCAAGTAAGAGACTGTGTGTTTCCTAGCCACAAGCTGGCATTTTCAACATGATAAGAGACTGTTGTTTCCTGGCCACTAGGTGGCACTCTCACCAGTCTCAAGGACTAATCGTATGCTGGCCACAAGGGGGCAGTCTCCCAAGTAAAAGGGAAATATTTGTATCCTGGCCACAAGGTGGCACTATCACAAGTTAAAGGACTGTTGGTATCCTGGCCACAAGGTGGCAGTCTCCCACCCCGCTGAGACAAAGTTATTTATGTTTCGTTATTTCAAGCAGAGCTACTGCTTCAACTGTTAATTTCCATTTTGCAAATAAACCCATTTGCTGCATTTGAAGTCGGTGTCAGCCCTTCATTTAAGAAACCACCGCTATACGCGGCCATCCTGATCACAATATATATTGAAAAAAAAAAATATATATATATATATATATATATATATATATATATTGATTGATAGATATAGTGATTGATATATATATATATATATATTTATATATTGATTGATTTATATATTGATTATTGTTTGTTATATATATATATATATATATATATATATATATATATATATATATATATATATATATATATATATATATATATATATAATTGATTTATATATTGATTATTTATATATATATATATATATATATATATATATATTTATTTATTGAGATATATTGATATCAATTTAGATAGAGATATATATATATATATATATATATATATATATATATATATATATATATATATATTTTATTTTTTTTGTACAATTTGGGCCTATATGGTCCCAATTTGTTATTTAGGGGTTTTAAGGTGCGGTTGGGGCCTATATGGTCCCAATTTGTTATTTAGGGTTTTTAAGGTGCGGTTGGGGCCTATATGGTCCCAATTTGTTATTTAAGGTTTTTAAGGTGCGGTTGGGGCCTATATGGTCCCAATTTGTTATTTAAGGTTTTTAAGGTGCGGTTGGGGCCTATATGGTCCCAATTTGTTATTTAGGGTTTTTAAGGTGCGGTTGGGGCCTATATGGTCGCACTTTGTTATTTAGGGTTTTTAAGGTGCGGTTGGGGCCTATATGGTCCCAATTTGTTATTTAAGGTTTTTAAGGTGCGTTTGGGGCCTATATGGTCACACTTGGTCTTTCAAGGTTTTAAAAGTTAAGGTTTGGGTCTTGAACGTTCTAATGTTTTTTTTTGTTGTTTTCTATCACTTCCCAGGTGTAAACTATCTGTGGAAGCAGATTTGTTTGGACTCGCTGGTTGACTTACTGGACGTGAATACCCCGAGAAGGAGAGTCAACTGTAGGTGAGTATATGGTCACACTTGGAATTTGAAGGTTTTTAAGGTGCTGTTGGGGCCTATATGGTCACACTTGGTCTTTTAAGGTTTTAAAAGTTAAGGTTTGGGTCTTGAACGTTCTAATGTTTTTTTGTTGTTTTCTATCACCCCCCAGGTGCAAACTATCTGTGGAAGCAGATTTGTTTGGACTCGTTGGTTGACTTACTGGACGTGAATACCCCGAGAAGGAGAGTCAACTGTTGGTGAGAATCATTGCTTTTAATTTTCTGTCCATGCGTATAGGTGCAAATTTGATGTTGATGTACTCTTGTCACATGAGGGTTTGCAATCTGTAATGTATACCAATGAATTCAACACACTGTTATTTTAATTTAATTTTGTGACATAATATAAATTAATATACTGTGATCTCTTTCTTCTATTGGTATCAGAAATGAATACTATTGACTCTCTACTTGTGAAGCCTTTCGGCACCCTAACCTATGAGGAGAAGGTGGAAGTAAAACGGTTAGGACCTGACCAACCAGAGATAAATCTGCAGCAAATCGCGAGAGATAGAGGGAAGCAATATATCCGTACTTTCAATACTGAATGGTACAAGAAGAACGACTGGCTTTGTGGAAGCGTTTCTAGGAAGGCCTTATATTGTTTCCCATGCATCCTATTTGGTGGTGACGCTGCTTGGACCAAAACTGGAGTGACTGACGTAAAACATCTAGCTGACAAATTGGCGAAACACAAAAGTTCTAAAGCTCACTTGGATAACAGGATCAAGTTTGAGATGCTTGGACAGGCGAACATTGCAGTTCAGCTGGACCAAGGATACCAAGTCAGTATTCAAAAACACAACCAAGAAGTGGCTAAGAACAGGTACATCCTTTCCAAGATAATTGATTGTGTTCGCTTTTGTGGCGCTTTTGAACTGGCATTAAGAGGACACGACGAGAGTGAAACATTGCTAAATCCAGGAGTGTTTCGAGGCCTGGTGGATTTGGTTGGCAGTATCGATAGTGCAATGGAACAGCATTTGAAGACTGCAACTGTGTTTAAGGGCACGTCCAAAACCGTGCAGAATGAGCTACTGGACTGCATGCATGAAGTTATTAAGGAAGTGATTCACCAAGAGCTTAAGGAAGCCCAGTTTGTGGCAATCCAAGCGGATGAAACAACCGATATTTCCGCTAGGACACAGTGCGTTGTAGTCTATCGCTACATTGACAAGAAGCATCAAGTGGTGGAAAGATTTGATGGCTTCACGGAAATGAAATCAACGGATGCAGACTCGATTGCTGCTGTTGTGCTGGAAACACTGAATACTGTTCTCCCAGAGCCAGAAGACAAGAAGAAACTCATAGCTCAAAGCTACGATGGTGCCAGTGTGATGCGTGGAGATCAAGGAGGAGTTCAAAGAAAAATAAAAGACGTGTACCCGAACGCACACTACGTCCATTGCTATGCTCACCAACTGAACCTAATAATGGAGAAAGCATTTTCAAGGATTGGAAGAGTTCGAGTTTTTTTTCCCCAACATAGGCGGCATACCATCTTTTTTTTCACGCTCTCCAAAAAGGACTGGAGTTCTGTATGAGGTAGTTGGTAGAAGACTTCCAAGAGGTGCACCGACACGATGGAACTTCAACGTTAGGACCGTGAACGTCATCTACGAGAACAGAGATGCGCTACTTGAGTGTTTCCAGACAATTGAAGCATGTCTAAACTTTGATCCAACATCTATACGTGAAGCCGCAGGTTTCATTGGAATGCTGGAAGACAGGGAGTTCCTTTACTTCCTTAAATTATTTCATTTAATAATGCCACATGTTAACATCCTCTATAGTCAGCTTCAGAAGTGAGACACGGATACTGTTTATATAAAAAAAGTCACAGAAGACTTTGTCGCCAGCATCCAGAAAATCCGTAATTCTGTTGAAGAGATAGAAGCAAGTTTGCCGAGCGATGTAACAGGACTTTTTTCATACAATTTTTTTTTCATACACTACTTATTCTCCGCTATCTGATGTTTGCTAAATCTCTTGAGTTTGCAAACAGCAGCGTTTGTGAGTTGACAGCCCTGAAAATCCCTGCTTAAATTAGCATACAATTCATAATTCGTTTTAGCCAATCACAGGGTAATGTTAATGCATTTTAATACAATGTAACAATTACTGATGGCAGTTTGTGCAGGAAGGAATCCTGAGATGTGTAATCTCCCTCCAAAAGGAAGTAGGAGGAGTCAGACACAGATCTGCAGATCTCTGCATTGAGCTGCTGCTGGCTTGAAGGGTAGTAAAGAGTTAAAATATGTACCCAAGTGCTGTGTTTCTATTGGGAGGTTCACTATGCCTGTATAAGCGGCTCTGGGGTGTAGGAAATCTGTATGTGTAAAGAATGACTCCATGTAATGTGTGTTTCTGATATAAGCAACATGTGTTAGATTAGAAAAAAATAAGAACAAGGAAACTTAGATATAAGGATAGCAAATTATCAGCCTTATTAAATTGCGATTCAGGGCAATAGGGCTCTATATAAGCACATTTTTTTTACAGAAGTTGTTAGTTAGTGAAGACCTTGCTTTTGACAGGGGGTGAATGTTACTCCTCAGGGAGCCATGGGGAGATCTGGAGTGAATATTGCTGCTGAGTGGGCCCTGGGGGTGTTGAGGGTGAATATGGCTGCTGGGAGGGAGGGGGGGGGGGGGGGGTTTGGGAATGAATATGACATCTGATGGGGTTGGGGTTTGAATAGTGCTGCTGAGGTGGGCCTGGGGGTGTTGAGGGTGAATATGGCTGCTGAGGTGCTTGGGAGTGTGATTGGTGCAACAAGGTACCCTGTTTTTGGGAGGGGTAAATGTTTGATATTCATTTCATTTACGGCGGAAGCTGATTTAATGTCAAAATGTAATAATTGCAGAAAAAAGATGCCATCAGTACGATGTAAGTTAATTTACTTATTATTATGTTTATTATTATAATTAACCCTTCAATTTCCACAGGGCGGCAAAACAATATAGCCCAGGGCGTCAAAACTCTTAAATCTTCCACTAATATACAAGATAATAAATTAGAACTTGTATTATTTTCTTATATTATAAATACATGTTGCCTATCTTTAAGATTAATTCTTCAAAATAATAAATTTTACAAATATCACCACAGTGGTCCTTTAAACTGTAACATATTTGTAAGCTATCACTGAAACATTTTAGTTTATGAATTTACAGCAACTGCAAGGCATCTAATCATATGTTAAAGGCGGCATATTCTATCTGTAATCAAGTGAGAAGTAATATGTTCAAAATATTTCACAATGTATCCCTATCTAAACTTATATAGCACCCATTCTGAGTTCAGAGCCAAGAAGTCTGAAGTTCATGTCACGAGATCTTACATAATGCAAACAGAATAAAGCTGATGAAAGGAAAAACAAGGACAACAAGGACAACAATCATGATGTAACATTTCTGGGCACAATGAAGGGTAATAGTACATTGTAGTGAAGAAAAAAATATATGTTTTTGAAGGACCCCACTGGAATGCTCAATTCAGAGAATCATTTAATCAGTTACCCCCCCCCCCCCCCAATACATCCTTTTGAATTAACAACTGTAGACATAATTAGAACTTTCGCTACAAACATGCACAAACAAATTAACAAGACAAAAACATATAAACACTTATCCTGCTGATCTAATCAATAGAGTATAGGTCCACACAGAAACGTTACTAGTACACTTAAGAGGTAAAGCAGGGAAAATGTGTGGCAAGGGGAGGAGAGGCAGAGCTGGTCATGTGGAATGTGCTCCACCCCCATGAAGACCAATAGGCTAGAGCTGGTTAGATGCAGTGCCTTGCAAAAGTATCCCCCCCCCCCCTTGACTTTTTACCTATTTCGTTACATTACAGCCCTTAGTTCAATGTTTTGTTAATCTGAATTTTATGTGATGGATCAGAACACAATAGTCTAAGGACCTCATTCAATTGTGATTTAGCCAATTGAATAGGGCTCTAAATAAGCACATAGCATATATGTTTTTACAGATGTTTTTAGTTAGTGCACTTCTATCCAAAAGCAAGGTCTTCACCAACTAAAAACTTCTGTAAAAATATGCTTTGTGCTTATATAGAGCCCTATTCAATTGGCCAAATTGCAATTGAATGATGCCCTAAGTTGGTGAAGTGAAATGAGAAAAATATATACATAAAACTATTTTTTAGAAATAGAAAACGGATAATTGACATGTGCCAACTACCTTCAATTACCTTCAGAAGTCACATTGTTAGTGAAATGATGTCCACCTGTGCAATCTAAGTGCCACATGATCTGTCATTACAAATACACACCTTCTTTTAAAGACCCCAGTGGCTGCAACACCTAAGCACGAGACACCACTAACCAAACACTGTCATGAAGACCAAGGAACTCTCCAAACAAGTAAGGGAGAATGTTGTTGAGAAGTGCAAGTCAGGGTTAGGTTATAAAAAAATATTCAAATATTTGATGATCCCCAGGAGCACCATCAAATGGAAAGAACATGGCACACCAGCAAACCTGCCAAGAGACGGCCGCCCACCAAAACTCATTGAGACGTATCCAAAACGACTTACTGCAAAAGGTGGCTCTACAAAGTATTGACTTTAGGGGCGTGAATAGTTATGCACATTGACTTATTTATGTTATTTTGTCCTATTTGTTGTTTGCTTCACAATAATAAAAAAAAAAAATCTTCAAAGTTGTGGGCATGTTCTGTAAAGTAAATGATGCAACCCTCAAACAATCCATGTTAATTCCAGATTGTGAGGCAACAAAACACGAAAAATGCCAAGGGGGTGAATACTTTTGCAAGGCACTGTAGAAGGAATTTGGAGATATGGAGAGCGGGAAACTCTGTAATGATGATTGCCCGGCCATATTCAAGAGGAAGATGGCTGAGGAACTTGCCAGCACAAGATTCACTGGCAGTGCTGTCACTACAGTAGTGGAATATATTAAGCGGGAGGAACACATGAGGGGCAGAACATCTACAAGCACTGTTGTTGGCACTTGTGGATTACTACATAATGACCAGCTTGAGATCCTACAAGGCAAATACATGCATCACCAATCATACAACACAGAATGCAATCGTGTTCAGCAAACATTAAATCCTACTGGCTGATATGACCTACATAAGATAGCAAGTAATCTGTAACACAGCCTGTGGAATACCTTCCTGCTGGGACAATCCCTTCCTATGCATCATTGGTCCAAAGAAGAACCGGCTCATGAGGTAGACAGTCTAGAGGCACGGGAGGTAGGGGTCCCTGTATGCAAGAAGGGCAGGAGATATTTTTTTATATTATTCTATTATAGTGATTTTTATTCTTTTTCTTTCATGTAGCTCTGAAGAAGAACATTACTGTGTGTTGATCTCCAAATAGTGGCCTACATAACATAGCAATTACTCTGTAACGTAAATACAAAATAGCTGATGTCATGACTGACTTATGGGGCCCAGGATGGGGGACCCCTAAACTCCACCAGCAAGGGCCTGTATGGCCCAGGATCGAACTGTCACGACCTGAACTTAAGGACTATTTTGTTATGACCGTAATAACCTGTATAATGTTAGGCCTCAGGCTCTGATGTGGTACCCCTGATCCCCAAGTGATTTGATTTAAATGGGTAGTTTGGGCTCATTGTATACAGTATAAATAATGTGTTGGTGTTGGAAGTAGGCCCTTAGGGTTACATTTCTACAGTAGATATGTATATATTTGACTGTTGAGAGTGACCAGGCATGCATCCTCCTTGGCCTCAGTCATAAAGGGGGAAGTTAGTTTATGTCCCTCTGTAAAATGTTTGGCTATAGAACTGGGGGATTGTGTTTTATGATTTCTGTAAAATGTATCTGAAGGGAAAAATATACTGTAGTTCAGTCTGCTTTGCACTACTCAATGGTACATGTTGTGTGCTTCTTAGATCTTCTTAGATCCTCTCTTCAATGTGAGATAGTAGTAGCTCATTTTATTTATATCCTTTATCGAATGAAAACCTTGGGTATATCAGCAAGATTTCAAAATAGATTGTCAGTCCTCATACCCTTAACACTGGCATTCACTGATATTGATATTATCAAGATGTAATGCTTTCCTTTGCAGCTCATGCTTGAAAACCTGACATCCAAACATTGAATAATATTATGCTTAAGACAATTTGAAAACAAATATTTATTTTTCTAAGTAATTGACCAGGAGGAGAAAGCAGAAAATCTAATGCAGAGTCTAGAGTAGCTGGCTTTATCATCTGTTACTATGGTTGACTTTGACTCCACAGCCCCTCTCCTCCAGGCTGCTCTCAGTATGAGCAGGCAATCTACATGGACCTCTGACAGATTACTCAGGTCACTACCCAGTGTCCCCAATAGGTCCTGCACCACCCCAGCACCAGCAGCAGCTTCCTCCCTTGCAGCATTGACTGCCACCCCATAGCCACCCTCTTCAAAATCAGTGGTGGAGGAAGAGCTGGACAAGCATATACAGCATCACAAATGGGATATGGGCAGGCATTTCCTGGAGTTGAAGGGCTTAAATAGAGAGCTGTTCCATGAAAGCAGGCGCAAAAACTGGAGACATCCTCAGCAGGTGGAAATCGAATTTGAACTTTATCACCCCAATGCTTGTGGATAGAAAGCTCTCTGGCTTCAACTGGAATGATGAACACATGCCAAGACAGTCACAGCCACATCAAAATCCATCACACCAACAGGGCACTCCATTGCAGTTGCCTGACCAATACCTTGCTGCTGGGACAATCATTTCCCCTCCATTACTGGTCCAAGGAAGAATAAACTCATGGGTAGACAGTCTGGAGGTAGAGGAGTAAGGGTCCTTGTAAGCAACATAAGATAGATCTTTCATCTTTTTTTTACTTTAGTGTTTTTTTTTCTTTTTCTGCCATTTAGCTCTCAACTGGAACACTATTGCATGTTGATCTCCAAGTAGTGCTACCTAACACTATAAGCGAACTATATGCAGTGCAAACCAATAATATGCAGGCACATAACCACATCTGATCTATGAACACATCTTTCTTAGATTTGAATTGTTTGCAAGAATAATCTTTCAAATGACGATGGCCTAAATTATGTCATTGGCTCCTATTATTGTCACTGCAACAAAGGCTTCATATATGTTTGATAGAGCCATGTAATGCTCAAGTATCACATGATTCCCTCTGAAAGACATGACAGGAAGTCATGAAATAAATGCACATGAATGTTCATAGATTAGAAATAGTTTTTACTCTGATGCACTGATGCTAATATAGTCTCATAAGCAATAAGTATAATTAAAATATAAATAGAATGTAGTTATTTAAAATAGTTTGGAAGGAGAGGAAGATTGCAGTTATTATAAAGAAGGGATGATAACTTAAGAAAAAATATTAAAATCACTTTAAGCCATCTTGAAATCGTGTTTATGTCTAAACTCACTTTTTTAGATTTATTTTCATGGAAAGAATCTTTCGGATTATTAGCTTCCTATTACAATAATACTAATATGTTTATATAGCATTTTCAGCAGATTCAATATTAGATAAAAAAAAGTCAGTCTTGATTTCTTTTCTCATCAATCTATCATAAATACTTTTTAAAAAGCTTTTTTTAATCACAACGAATAGATCTCAGATAATTTCTATTTATTTGTGTCCTGTTCAGCTTGTATTGCAGTTTATATTGTATGAAAGCTTTGTTTTAATTGCAAATGTTTCTATATATTTTGCTGTTGTTTAGTTGTTCAGTGGCATCTGACTTTCCTTGACTCCATGGATCGCAGCATGCCAGGTACATCTCTCAGTCACTGCCACTCTGAGCAACATCGAGTTCATGTTCATTGCTTCAGTGATCTCATCTATGCGTCTCCACCTCTGATCAACATCAGAGTGTTTCCTCGGGAATCCAAAATATTTTAGCTCCAGCCTCATGATCATACCTTCTAGTGAACAGTTTGTCCTGATTTCCTGAAGTATTGATTTATTAGATCTTCTTGCTGTCCATGGGACTCTAAATAGTTTTCACCAACACCACAATTCAAAGGCGTAAATTCTATGGTTCTCTTTATGTTCCAGCTCTACATCCATATGTTACTACTGGGAATACCGTAGTTCTCACTATGCAGACCTACATTGATAGTTTAATATATTTACTTTTTACTAGCTTGTCCAAGCTTGCCATAGCAAACATCTTTTAATGCAATGACTACAGCCATCACGATCTTGGATCCCAGGAAAATAAACTCTGTCACTGCCTCCCCTTATCCCCATCTATTTACCAGGAACTGAGATTGCCGATTGCCACAATCTTCGACTTTTTAACGTTGCGCAGCAGGCTAATTTTTGCACTCTTCTTTTGCTCTCATCAATAGATCCTTTAGTTCCTCCTCACTTTCAACCATGAAAGTAGTATCATCTGCATATCTGAGGTTGTTGATATTTCTTCCATCAATATTGATTTGGGCTTTGGATTCATCCAGTCCAGCCTTACACATGATGTACTCTGCATATAAGTTGAATAAATCAAGTGACAATATACAACCTTGTCACACTCCTTTTCCAATCTTGAACTATTCTGTTGTCCCATGTTTGGTTCTGACCGTGGCTTCTTGGTCCACATACAGATTCTTCAGGAGAAGGATGAGATGATCTGGTACTCCCATCTCTTTAAATAGAATAGTCTATGAAGCAGAAGTAAATGTTTTTTTCTGGAACTCTCTTACTTTCTCTATTATCTATTGGACATTGGCAATTTGATCTCTTCTGCCTCTTTCTCTGCGGAACCTGGCTTGCACATCTGGTAGTCAACATCTGGTAGGAGTTTTACAAGGAAAGTGAAAGTAAAACATCATATAAATAATCACAGATAGATTTGATCAGAATCATAAAATACAAACCTACATAAATTGGAAACATGAAAATGTAATTTACTGCCTATCATGCACATGCTCAAAATGATGCATGGGAAAAATCTTTATGGCTTTAAGATTACGAATTCACAAATATAAAACTAATATCAGGTTTGTTGATAGGGATTTAAAGCAAAGCAAAAAGATTACTAGCATAGATAGACATTTTCACTTATTTCACAGTGATAACCCTAGACATTTAATAGTCTGGTGATTAGAACACATAAATAGTAACATTAAAGGAGGAAATATGGATAATATATGGATAAGATTCTTCTGCAAAAGGAGAGTATATGGATTTTTCTTCTAAATAGTCTATATCATATAGGTATAAATGAAAGTTAAAATCAGTTTTCAGTTTTTCTGTAATATCACACTAGGGACTTTAAAAAAAATGTTTTCTCACAAATGGAATACCAAAAATAAATCTGCACATACTAAAACAAACAGAAAAAAGTAGGAAAGAGAAAAAGGAGAAATAATGGTTTTCTTTCATTTTATTTTTAAAATTAAATCACTTATAATGTGACGATCCGAGGGTAGGGGCTATACAAGCCCAGGACCACCTGCTATAGACTACAGGTTAACTACCCACAAGGACCGTGGGGTTCTTGGAAATCTCGGCACCAGCACCCTGATATCTGGCTTCTGTATCAGCCAGGGTCCTTGCATCAGAAATCAGCACTTCTAGGCTACCAAGAAACTCTAGATCTGCATCTTCTTAGGGGGCTTTATAAGATTTGTTACAGTCAAACCTACCACAGCAGGATCCTACAGAGCCCCCCAGTACCTCCCTGCAGCCATCCAGGAGCAAAATAAGAGACACACGATTTATATATGTCTCCAGAAGTGAACCGTCTTTATTTCACACCAAACACAACTAAAAAACTACAAACAGAACAAAAGCACAACCCCCCCCCACCCCCAACCTCATTGATCCATTATATATGGGTTGTCATTAGAAGGAGGAGATTGTTTTCCCTTTGCTATATTTACAACCCCAAACGGCAATTAAACTAGATTCAAACTGGTAAGTAGCAGGATTTACTCCACTGCTAGGAAAAGCACAGGACCCCAGGGTCAGCAACGCTTAACCACCTTCCTCTTTGTCTCTCCCCTCTTTTAGCTCAGGACCTGGAAGTCAATAGTCAATAGTAACACAGACAAGGTAGTATTATCAACTATGTTTTATCTTTATTGACGTGACAGAGAGTTTTATAGCAATTTCACATAGCAATTTCACATATACAAAATATAGGTATTGCAAAATATTCTGGCCTATGACAATTGTTTTTCATCATACGTTATATGTGGTTAACATAGGTAGTTCCTGTACAGTTTGTGACGTACTTATTAACAGTGGAAAAATACAATGAAGTTGTGAGATTAGGATCTTTAATACATCCAAGCCCCCTAAATACCCTAACAGACCCCTTCTTTTGTTCTGAAAAAACAACTAACCGAGGTACAATCTAGCTGGTGGTGGTGGAATATATTGAGCGGGAGGAACACATGAGGGCAGAACATCTACAACCACTGTTGTTGGCACTCCTGGATTACTACACAATGACCAGCTTGAGATCCTACAAGGTGAATACATGCATCACCAATCATACAACACAGAATGCAATCGTGTTCAGCAAACATTAACTCCTACTGGCTGATATGACCTGCATAAGATAGCAAGTAATCTGTAACACAGCCTGTGCAATACCATGCTGCTGGGACAATCCCTTACTATGCATCATTGGTCCAAATATGAACCTGCTCATGAGGTAGACAGTCTAGAGGCACAGGAGGTAGGGGTCCCTGTAAGCAAGAAGGGGAGGAGATATTTTTTTATATTATTCTATTATAGTGTTTTTTATTCTTTTTCTTTCATGTAGCTCTGAAGAAGAACATTACTGTGTGTTGATCTCCAAATAGTGGCCTACATAACATAACAATTACTCTGTAACGAAAATACAACCTAGCTGATGTCATGACTGACTTATGCATCAAAGCCCCCTAAATACCCTAACAGACTTCAGAACTTTTGTTCTGAAAGAGCAACTAACCGAGGCACAATCTAGCTGGTGTTGGTGCGGGAATCCTTACCAAAAAGGTGCTTCAAGAGATATTATTATGAATATCAGGATAAGGAGGGTCAATACTTTGGGGAAGCATGGCAACATACACACCCTGAGGATCAGGTAGGGGAGGAGGTGGCAGAGGCTTAGAGCATGACCTAAGGGCACAGGAGAAGATGCACTGCAAAAGGGAGAGGCAAACAAAAAAAATTAAATATTCCAAAACAGGCGAGGATTATACCAAAAAATGATCTTATGACCTAGGGAGCTCAACCAAGAGTCAATGCCAAAGGACCAATCAAAAATCCTTAAACAAGCCAGAAGATTGTTTCCTCATACGTTGTTGGATTTCCTCTAACTTATGCAGTGCAGCATCTACAACAGGGTGATTATCAATGATTGTGACACAACATTGGGGTCCAATTATAGCACATGTTCCTGCCTTGGCAGCTAACAGGTAGTCTAAGACCATATGATTCTGCAAGATTACATAAGGGGTTTATGGAGGTACTGTACTGTTACTCAGTATATCATGTAACTAATGGCATGCTCTCGTTTCTTGAACATTATGCTAACAGGCCAAAATAATAGGTATGTATTAGGATGACAACGTGGGAAAACAAAATGGAGGAACAATGCTGACAACACACCAAATACAAAATGTATACAGTATACACAAATGTCATATACTTTCTCCTACATATTATCCCTTCCTGCGACATTATAAGTACTGTAATTAGAACATAAAAATTAATTCAAGGCACAATGAGAAAGGCAAGGTGTCATCTTCAAACTGACTACAAAAGAGACTTGTGTCCCAAGCTCACTGGAAAACAGAACATGACAAGGGATTATTGTGCTCAGTAGAGCCACATAGCTGATAACCCAGTATGGTTTATGTTCCATGCGATGTTCCTGCAAAAAAGCTGGAAAGTTTTCAGTAATGGAGTCCTTTGTGCAAAGTTCACAGTCCAGGTGTTAAAAGCACGTTGGATGAAAGCCTTACAATTGGTGATTATACATCATAAGCAAACAGAAAAAAAGGATGAAAAATAAGGTATTATTTGTTTGATCAAGTTCGTATAACCAGGAAAGAGTTCAATGGAGATGGATGAAAACATTTTTTAAATGCCATTGAATGTTACACATGTTATTAATGTTAGTGCAACTAGGCAGGCATTTACAGATAGAAACAACAATGGTAAATGCAAATAAAATAGCCTCACATAATGTTTACCAAACAGCACCCAACCATTTAATTACTAATACCTAGACCATAGAACCAATTTTGCCTTATGTCTGCTTTCTTGTTCCTAATAGGTATTGGGATGATGGGTGTGATCAATAGCCTTGGGTGCTGAATCACAGCATATCTTGGCTTTGTCTCTTAGTCAGGAAACTCTGTATCTGGGTTTTCATCTGTCATTATCTTTGTCATCAGGATAGTCACTTGGTAATCACTTTCTCTCATCATAAACCAAAACATCCAAACATTCAAGATCTGTCATATAAGACTTTACATACATCTTTCAAACATACACCCTCTCATCATACACACTTATCCTAGGCTCCTCCCTAACTAGATATGACATTCTACATATACATAACTCTGTAGTGACCCAGGGATGGTATACACATCAAAATCAATCAAGTCAATAATTTAATTTATACAGGGGGCAGATCAATATATGGATATGTACAATTCAAACATTTGTACTCCTGCAGCAAGATTGTCTTTAAACAGTTATAATATTACTATATTATGTATTTTATAAGTGACTAGATCAATATTTGCTTTATCTTATCATATGATAGATATTGGAGAATAAACTAATAATTATTTTACTAATGTTACACATTTTTGACATTTAAAACATGAGACTCACTACTATTACATGAGATAGGACCCCATGAGTAGGTTCTTTACCATCTCATAATATGGAATCAACAGATAAAGTTTTAGCTATTGCTAATCTGTTTTGGAGCACCATTTTAGCCACAAAATCCACCTATACTTGCAAGTTGGAGATTGGCATTTTACACCCTCAATAACACCCGTATGTTATGCACTGATCAGTGACATAAGCATCTTCTACAGCATCATACCGGGGAGATAACCAAAGACAGAAATTGTGCATATATCAAATTAATTTTGATAGAGTGAAATGTCACTCTGCTTTATCATTCCTCAAATTGCAGCAACATGAGCTATTATAAAATTACAGCTCAAAAATAAAAATAAACCGGCCAACAAATCAGGCCTGCAAAGAAACATTGTTGTTTTAAAGAAACAGAACAATTATAAAATGATTATTCTGGTTTAATTGACATTTCTGACTGATCTTACATGCATGGATATTGTAGCACATAAAGTGTTAAACCCAGTTGGTTACTATTATTAACCTTAAAGATGAACATGTTTTTGAAACAAGTACAGCATTTATAATTTTACATGTTTTTGTAAATGGAGTTTACTTCAATCCATCAATAACTCTATGTGCAATTATAAAATGCTTTTTACCTGATAATTATTAAGTACTTAGGCCCTCATTTAATTGCGATTTGGCCATTTGAATTGGGCCCTAAATAAGCACATAGCATATTTTTTTTAAAGAAGTTTTTAGTTAGTAAAAACATTGTTTTTGGATAGATGCTTACTAACTAAAAACTTCTTTAAAAAATATATGTTATGTGCTTATTTAGGGCCCTATTCAATTGGCTAAATTGCAATTGAATGAGGGCCTTAATAAGTGTTTCACTTTGGGTTAAAAATAATTGTTATCAGACAAACCCTCCTTTTCTGTTAATATACGACCTCAATAATATTTAAAACAAATAGGAATTAAATCTAGATAAAACATTTATTAATAAATATCTAAATGGCCAACAGCATGTAAACATAACCTATAATATTCAGGCGAGCAGGCTCTGGAATTTATATTTCATAAAAACAATTTATCAAAACTGTCTTTTAGTCAAAATAGATATGCTATGCATATGATTTTTATACCGGTATTAAAATATTCTTATAGAAAAAAACACAAAAAAAATATTCACATAAGACAGACATCATAAAACATATACCCAGATTATTGTGAGAGCCCAAAAATAATATGTATGTGCATAGTTCTTCACAAACCCCTTATTAAAGACAGATCTGCCAAATTTAATATTTTTTAACCTTAAAATATAATTGAAGGAATTGAAGAGAAACAAAAATAAATATTTTACCGCAACCAAACCTGCAAAAGTATATGACATGAAATTAGTTTCTCAAATCATCAATGATTGTTATTCTGTGAATCACTGTAACGATTTCTGATTGTAGTGATACCTCTGCCTTCCCCTATTATTATTATTATTATTATTATTATTACTAGCGAATTGCCTGTCAAAAAATTATTGCAATGAAATTGTAAGTGAGCTAAGGGTGTTTGGTGTATATTATGTGGCTGATGTAGTGTCGTTCGTTTTCTATGTCGTGCGAGTTTTTCGGAATATCCCTAGCTGTTTGCTGGGCTTTTTCTGAATATCCGTAGCTGTTCGGTGGTGTTTTGCGTGTTTATGGTAGTGTTTTGCGTGTTTAGGGACCTTTAGCGCGGGTTGCATCCTTGTTTTCTAATCTCGTAGATTTTTTAGCAAATACGTAGGTGTTTGGTGGTGTTTTGCGTCTTTAGACTGCTGTAGCCTCGTTTTCGTTTTTTTTTTCGGCTGCCATTTTTTCTCTCGCTTAGAGAATTTTTTAGTGTCTAAACTCTTTTAATTTGAGTTAAATTGAGGTGTAACTTTAGTTTTTGAGGTCCTGGATGCTCCCTCTTCCTGTAAGTAAGCTTTTTATGTATTTGTTGTGTGTATTTGTTGTATTTTTCATGTTTTGATGTGTGCGTGTTGCGGCCTTTTTTTGCGAGGTCGTAATGGGTCGTAACGTGTCTCGTATTTTGTTTGCGTTACAACGTAAAGTTTGCGAGGGTCGCAGTTGCTGGCAAGGAGCGCCTTTGGCTTCGCGAGGGGCGCGGGCTCGCCAAGCGTGAAGAACGGCTTGTATGCTCACAACTATTATAGTGGTTATTATGGTACATAGAAGTAGAGGGTGATTTCCATTTCAATGATGTGTAAGGGTATTAAGTCCCTATTTTGTGATTTCCACCTCCATCTTTAACTTTGACTGCTTCAATCCATTCTTGTGCACCTTTCCTATGCCAATCATCAATACATTGTCTAGTCTGTGATACATTAGGATGCTGATTGGCCATGGCATGTTGCACACATAGTGATCCCATGTCCAGGGTCAATCCACATTCCTCTTTATCAACATCTCTTAAATCTGACTAAAAAATCTGACATTTCCTCATCCTCTTTCTGCTTACGTACCAGTGCAGGAGATACATCCTGTATTTGCCCATGCATTTCATTCAACTTTTCCATAACCTCCTTCCACATTCCCTCAACCTTTCTTAAATCACTCCATGAATTGTTATTATTATCAGGGGTTTATCATATCTTATCACAATAAACAATATAAATGCAAATAAAGCTGTGGCTTACATAGGGCCTCATTCTATTAGCGGCCGCAGCCGTTGCGGGGCCGCAAGGACCGGCCGCAAGCTATTCGGCTATTCTATTCCCTTACGGCCGGGGGCTCCGGCAGGCTTGCGGCCGGCGCCTTGCGGCCGCTCGCGCCGGAGGAAAGCCTTTGATCTAAAACGGCCGCAAGGAAATCGGCCGTAAGAAAGCCCCGGTTGCTATTCAATTGCTACGGGAAACCTCTCTGCAAGGCTAAAAGCGAGCCGCAGCTTACTTGCAGCAAACAGGTCCCGCTAGCACCAATTAAGCACATAATAAAGCCCAAATAAAGCCATCCTGCACTCTGATGAGACAATAAAGTGATTGTAGGTGTTAGCAAAAATAGCACAACATTCCCCTATACTCAAATCTGCAATTTTTGTATTTTCAAATTCTTGTCAAATATCCGTGGACAAAGTCCCGAGGGCTTGGAGCACCTCAGACCCGCAAAGGCTGCGGGATTAGCCTCCGTCAAGTCCGTAAATGGGTAAAATAGATCTACGGGTCGTAAAGGGCTAACTTACAAGTCGTAGCATAGAAAAGCCATCCTGTACTTTTATTAAAAGTGAAAGTGATGTTTGGTTTCAGAATTAATAGCTCAACATTCCCCTACTCTCAAATGTGCAAATAAAGATATTTAACTTCATCTATCATGCAAGCCCGCACGGGTTTGAATAACGAGCTACGGGCTTGGAGGGCACTCATCCGCCAAACCCGTACGTGCTTCACTAAGAAGCTACGGCCAAGTCTCAAGCCCGTAATCCTAAAATCAAACCTGAAATCAATTAACCAATAGGAAGATGACAATCAAGGGCACAAATAGTTTAAAAGGGAGTGAAATTCTGTAATCTGTG